>OX359267.1:52026791-52126791 GCA_947179155.2 Hedera helix
AATTTAATTTTCAGAAATACTCCATCTATATATCAAAATTTAAATATCTGAAACTAAAATTTTGTTTAATTTTCCATGTGAATCTGAATATTGAGTTGTTGTTATGTGTAGGACAAAGCTGAAGCAAACCGAGGTGGACTGTGAGTACTTGAAGAAATGCTGTGAGACGCTAACGGATGAGAATAGGAGACTACAGAAGGAGCTTCAGGAACTGAAAGCACTCAAAGTGGCGCAACCCTTGTATATGAAGCTGCCGGCTGCCACCCTCACCATGTGCCCTTCCTGTGAAAGAGTCGGCGGCGGCGGCAGCACCGGCACCGGCGCCGACAATTCTTCAAAGAGTTCCTCCTTCGCTCCGATGGCTCCAATTCCAAAGCCTCACTTCTATAATCCCTTCCCTAATCAATCAGCAGCTTGTTAGCAGCATAATTAATTCAATTTCGCTCTCTGTTACTAGCTAGCTAGGTACGTATGCAGACTACATATATGGAAAATCTGCACAACCCCTGTCTTTTTTAGTTAAGGGCTTGTAGGGAAAAAGGATGCACACATAGTATAGTAGAGATAATTTGCAGAAAAAAGATACTCCATATAGTACGTGGTAGATATTATTAATCGATCTTAATTAATTTCCTCTCTCGAGATCTATACATGTTTGTAATTAAATCATCAAGATATATATATTTCTATATTTTAATGAATGGATTTTATTATAAATTTATTTCATTATCATACAAATATCTTTGCTAGTTGTTGAGCTTATGATATGTTATAACATTGTTACATTGGTTTTGAATGAATGATAATTTGTTGGAGTTACTAATATGAAAATGGGCCGAAAGAGTCAAGTAAGGTTATTGAAGAAACAATAATGTTTTGGTAGCAAAATAGTGGATACAAAATGATTTGAACGATAATAATTAGTTATAATTATTAGGCTTATTTATATATGGTAAAATATTTATTATTTATAATTTGAAATATTATTTTGTATTTAATTATTTATTATTGTAAAATTATTCATGAAAAAATTAATTTAAAAAATTAATATTTTTTAATTTAAAATTTTGATATTTTTATAATAAAATATTACGCGAATAGTATATTAGATTCACATCTAAATAAGATAATTTTTTTTAATGAAAATATTAAATTGTTATTGTACACATATATCAATGCCCTTAATTTAAGGGTGCATGTATAGGGAAAAATTAAGAATATGTGATGCTATAAGTACATACGTAGTTAATTACTAACTAGTTACGTGGGACGGTGGGAGGAAGCTAGGCGGTGCAGACTGACGAGGAATAAATATGCAGTAGTGCAGTAAAAATTGTGGGTGGTGTTTGATTAAGGGACCAACTTTTTTATTTTTGTATGTCTATTGCGAGGCATGCAACGATAATAGTTTATTTTATTATCATAATTTTATTTTATGACGACAAGATAAATTATCGTTATAAATTTTAAAAATTGTTGTTATAAAAGTTTTTGTTATAAAAAATTTAAAGCCTTTTAATTAAGGGAGGAAAAGAGAAAGATAATGATGGATAAAATCAGTTGGAGGAGGTTATGCGATGAGACGGAGGTTGGGTCACGTGTATTTGTCTGTACTAGCATGTAGATAGAAGGGACCAAAAATGGATGGTGAGAGACGTGTAGGGAAAGAAATGAAAGGAATGTAAACCAGAAATTATGCTCAACTAAATATGAGAAATTAAGGAAGTTTGACAAAATAATTAAACGGCCCAAATTACGCATCTATTTTTTCTTAATTTGACAACCGATGAAGGTGGAAATCTTTGGGAAAAATATATATATATATATATATATAGTTTCTCTAGTGTTATAATGAACAAATTCGTTTATACAACTTCAACTATTAAGTAGGGTAGCTAGCTAACCATTAGACTCATGATTGGAGCGGAGCGGAGCTCTCTCTCCTTCACATTTCTTGACCGTTCTCATCATCTTAATTCCATCAATTAGGAATAACTATACGGGACTTTTACTCCAAATACTCCTTTTTTCTATTTAGGTGGCAACTGGCCATACTTTAATTTCTACGCACCCATGTTAAAAGTCAGTCCATGTTTATTTAGTCGGTATCCCCATATAGCCTCCAGCACCCTTATAATAGTTAATTCTTACCACTATTATTATTATTATTACGTACTTGGTCCAACATACGTATATTGAGTTGATCAACGACGGTAATATATATCTCCAATTAATTAGGTTAAGCTACTTATTTGACGTCGGTTCATCACAATGTATATATAACTTAATGGAAATGGAAAAAGGGGAACGAAATGAATTAAGTGGTATTGGACTAGATCGACCAAGCATCATTTTTACTTGAGAAACACGATATAATGATTGGTCATCTCATCCGACAAGTGGAGGAGGTCCTTTGTTGACTCTGTGAGGAGGGGGAGGAGTAGTAACCTCATCTTCATTATCATCATCATCATCGTCATGTGTCCTCATAAAGTATCAAGTTGGTCCACACAACAGTAACATTATTTGTTGCCAAAGCCTAAGATATCATTTAAACTTTCAAGTTTTTGATCCTCTGGACCAACAATATCCCCTAATGGAACTTTCTGCGAAGCTACCACTTCTCTCCTCGGCCTCTTTGATATATATTAGTAGTACGAGGGACGCGCAGTACGTGACATTAATTTTAATAAATTAAAATTTTAAAGATTAAAATTAAAATTATAAGGATAAAATAAAAAATATCATCAATTAAATTTAAAAGGTATTTTAAGAAGTTAAAATGATAAAATAGAAATTATTATACAAGTTGAAGGACATTTTAGAAAATTAAAAAGGTTTCAAAAATTTTGTTTACACTAATCCGGTCTCCTTCAACTTTATATATTAGATGACATCGCTAGTGCTATATTTTTTTAAACCACAATAAAGTGGTAAATTATTATATATTTTTTCTGTTTTAAATCATAAGATTATTAATAATTTTAAATTTTAATTTAAAATATTTTTATATTAGAAATTAATAAATTTTAGATAATTAATTTACAATATTTATTATCATAGAAACTAAAATTAAATAATTTTATTCATATCAATTTTAAATTTAAAAATATCTCACATTAATTTTAAAAGGTTAAACTTCCTAAATCTTCCCATTTTTAAAAAGATTCCGAGTTGACGAATCACGTGATACACCTTTTTTTTTATTTGTAAGATCATTAATGATTTTAAAAGATAATATAAAATATTTTTATATTAGAAATTAATAAACTTTAGCTAATTAATTTACAATATTTATTATCATAAAAACTAAAATTAAATAATTTGTTTCATATCAATTTTAAATTTAAAAATATCCCATATTAACTTTAAAAAGTTAAACTTCCTAAATCTTTCCATTTCTAAAAAGATCCCGAGTTGACGAATCACGTGATACACCTTTTTTTATAATAATAATCTTATATATTAAAACATATATTAATTAAAGATTAAGTATACAATTATAGAAGAGAGTAGTAGAATATATATTAAGCGTAATATAGGGGTGCACACAAAATAAAAAATAACTGAAAAATTGACCGTACCAAACCGAACCGTTAACAAGCAAACCGAAAATCACAAAGTCGAAAAATCGAAACTTGTAAAACTAAAAAATCGAAATTATTTTGGTCGGTTTCGGTTTGGTTTATTCAAAAATTAAAATCGATCGAACCGACCGAACGTCATAATATTATAATATAATTTATATACTTTTCTAATAATTATTTATTTTATATAATTATATATTTATTATATGCCTTTTTTATAATTTGGTAACATATCAATTATCTATTATTCAATAATACATTGCTTTAAAATTTGGTGACATAACAATTTTATCTTTTATATTTAAGTTTTAATAAACGACTACACCAATTAAACCGACTGATTAAAACGATAATCGATTACGGAGTACAAATTTAAGTGATTTTAATTTTTAATTTTTTATAATCGACTTAAATAATTTAATTATTTTTTTACCTATCAAACCTATCGAATCAACCGTTATACAACCCTAACGTAACATATGAGTGATAAAATTTTAACTCCATAGACTATTTCTGTTTTATAACACTTCATCTAGGTTCCTGCGCATGCATGAGTGCATGACTACGCTACGAAATAAAAAAGAAATACTCGGAACGACACACGTCTTGTGTTGGCCAAATTGTCGGTTTGTCTATTCCTATGGTCTATTCCTATTTATGAACATGTGACGGCACCCCGAATTTTGAGTGGGAAGGGGTTAAAATATATAAGAATAAATATTTAAATAAAAAATATAAATTAAATTATACACACTATATTTAAATGCTAATTTTTTTTACTAAACAGTACTATTTTAAATCACAAAATTTATCTTTAAATTAAATTCGAAATAAAATTACAAGTAATTTTTTGAATGTACAACATTAAAGAGCGATAAGAACTTTTATTATATATAAATTGCATAAAAACAATAATAAAATATTTTTCACTTATATGTTATATTTTAAAAAGGGTAAAAAGTGTCTAGCCTATACATGTACACTAAAAATTATTTAACCATAGACTCGTTATTAAGAATTATATTACAGCAAAATAAATAATTAATATATATTATAGAATCCTAATTAATTTTATATATTTTCCGAAGAGATGCAATAACAAAAATAATAATACAAAAAAGTTCACAAACTCAAATAATAATATAGTCATCAAATTTTTTAATTTTAAAATAAATTATGTAAAAATTAACAGCAAGCTTGAGTGATGGAGAGAGATTTCGCAGTGAAGAGAATGTGTGGTAGATTAAATTTGAAAAAAAATATATAAGTAAAAACATTTAAAACTTGGTTGCGAAAGAAAAATAAACAATATATTAAAAGTGCTTGTGAATTAATAAATTGAGTTTTAACTACATACTAGTTAAATAAAAATAAATAAATAAATTGGATAGGGTCAGAGCCCGACCCCAGACTCTATGTAGTGTCGCCACTGTGTACATATATTACGTTGTCCCAGTATATGTGGAGTAGTGATTAATTTCCTTATAGTATATTTTAATAATATGTAAATTATATATCATACTCTTGTAGTATATGTTTGGTCAATCCCTTATGATTTTTAATAATGTTATGAATTGGTATTCTGATTCAGATTTACGCATATAAAGCAGCATCAATTACGGGATTAGCTCCCATATGATTGCATAATGTGTCACACACATTTAGCCCAATAGTGCATGCTTTGCTTGGAAATGATTGAGCTGCACTGACCCTCCTGCCAAACTAAACAATTTACTCCCTTCATCTCCAAATAATAATTCTATTTAAGTTATCAAAATCTTTATTATCAAATTTGTCAGAAATATAGGAATCCAATTTCAACAGCAAATTTAAGATATTTCATCTTAACTCGGACTGGACATGCAGGAGCTGTCGATAAATAATCTACATGCATGTATTATCTATCAGAGAGTAGGTTTGGTAGGTTGGCTCATTTAATTAATTAATGTTCTATAAAGAGAGCTTAAAATGGCTACGATCGGAAGACAAGAAGACGACCTAAGGAGGCACAGAGCTCAAACTAATAATGGAGATTATTGAAAGCTCTATAATGGAGTGTGCGTAAGTATTTATAGTTCTCATCTGATTCACCAATGCATGTAAAAAAGTTGGACAAAAAAGAAATGACAAAAGTAGCTTCGATTATTAGAGGTCTAGGCTGCCTGATGAAATATAAATGGTACGAGTGCAACATGTTAACGAGATAGATGTGATATTTTCTGGCCTTTTTCAGTCTGTCGTCTTCAGCTCGTATAATTAAACCTCTCCAATTAACTGATTAAAGTGGTTGTTATTTGAGGAGAATTAATGTATTCTAGCGATCACAATAATGAATGTATTGGTCATATATGTGTTAAATATATTCTAACTTCCCTTGAATTTGAAGTTAAATATATTTTAACTTTCCTTGAAATTGAGCAGGTCAAAAGTATTTACCCAGAGACATTTGGAAATATTTGATTCATATATGTTTATTTAAAATCATATATTTGACTTAAAAAGTTAACCTATTAGGTGTCAATGTCAACAAATCTTACTACTTAAGACGTGATCTCTTTATCCACATATACACCAAACTCTCCAAAATATTAACCTATTAAATCTATGGTCTATTAAAACATATATGTTCTCAATTTTTCTCTTTATATTTTGATGTGTAACTTTACTATCATGTGATACCTTAACACAGAATAATTCCTTAGTTGACTCAACAAATATCCTTCTCTCCTAATACGTTGTAAAAACTCTATAAATACAAAGCATATGAGTTCGGTGTAGAAACTCTATAAATACAAGGCATATGAGTTGTAAGATACACACACAATATTATTATATTGGCTTTAAAACTCTAATACATTTATTGTTAATCTTTTTATTCTCTCAAATTTTGTATTGATTTTCACACCGGAGAGTTCTTCCAGACGAGGTCATCGGACCATTAGTGTGTTCTTTTTTGCAAGTTTAATCAACACATTCGTTGAACTTAAGGTTTAGTAATCGTATAACTCATTGTCAGATTATGAGGAGATGATTATATATATATATATATATATAGAGAGAGAGAGAGAGAGAGAGAGAGAGGCTGTTCTTATTTGACATATTTGGGATCAATTTCTTCTAGATCGAATCAAATTATTTGGGCTTGAAAAACAACATAATTATGATTCATATTTTTTGAATCGGCAGATTGTTAACTTATACTTCAAATAATTAAAAGGAGGCGTGTATAATTAAATAACTATTGAAGATTCTCAAACCCTAAACAAATTCTTCAATGGAGGACTGTGACTAACCTTTTAAATAATTCAAAAGATTATTAAATTATTTTTGGATTTTTCTCAAGTTTTAAAAAATTTCTTCAAAATATATATCTCACACATGAATTATAACATTTTGGGCCTAATTCGAGTCAAATTAAGTCATAATATACCAAGATTATCAATAGTATATTCTTGTATGAGCTATTTTAACTTACCACATGCTCATTCAAGTAAAATGTCACGTCACGAATGAATATTCTATTAATGGTAATTTGGGATCTTATATATCAAACTATCTCATGCAATCCGATGTAGTACTAAGGTATTGCATGAACAGTAAATGACCCATAACATTTATACAAGAGAAGATAGAGACATTACCCTAATACCTTTATATCTAGAGTTGTAAAAAGTCAAGTCGGACTTTGACTTCATAAGTTTGAACTCACTTAAAAAATTAAATGAACTTGAACTTTGGTATACGAATTCGAACCGTTTAATAAACGAGCCGAGCTTGAAGCAACTCAACCTTTGCACTCACTTCTTCCTTTTCACTTTATTTTATCCCTGAGTTGCTTGATTTAAGAATTGGAGCAACTTCTTGAAGGTCACCTTCATTGGTTCTTCTGATCGTTTTCTTCGTCTGCAAACCACTTCATTTTCTCTTAAGTTATACCAATTAGATGATCTAGGAAAATTACAAGCGTTTTGAACAGAAAAACTGCTATATATATATCACAAACATTATGATTTCCTGTTAAAAATAAGTTATGGTAGAGGATAAATTTCGTGTCTAGTCTTCGCCGAACTAGACTCTAAATACAGAGATATTTCAAAGGATTTTGAGGGAAGAAAGGGTGGCCATCCAATAATTTTTCTAAGGATAATATTAGACTTTTCAAAACATTTATTTTAAACCTTAATTGATATGCAACTGTCACGCACGTTAATTAAACATATCATTGATAAATGGACAGTGTCCAATTTTATTTTATTTTTGTATACGACAAAGTCCAATTTTGGTTTGATGAGGTGTTGCTGTTTATCATTTAATTTTCAATATTTTATTGGTTGATTTAGGACCAAGTTTCTCTGTTTTCATAACTCTCCCCCAACTCTCTTTTACATACGGATTTGTATAATTGTCTTTTCAACTAGCTGACTAATACTTAAACTACACACGCAGACATAGTCATAAACTCATAATCACAAAAAATGTACCAAACAATTGTTAGGCCAAGAATAACAATGACCATGAGTGAGAGTGAGAGAGAGAGCTGAAGAAATTAAGACTACTTAAATTCAAACTTTGTTCACTTATACCAATCTACCAAAATTAATTTTTGGTCCAAGTAATTAAGACTACTTAAATTCAAACTTTTTTTCACTTGCACGAATCAACCAAAATTAATTTTGGGTCCAAGTTTTATCAAATTATGACATGCAAAAAGAGTATATCTATGTGCTCATGTGTCACACAAATTAAGATAAAGTAGTAATAAAAATATTTCTCTACAATACTTTCTCCCTCCTCTCTTCACAATTATTTTACCATTGTGTTCCTTTAAATGTGACACTGGATGTGCACATAAATATATTTTATGCGAAATAATTTCAAATCAAAAGTAGCTAAATTTATGTTGAAAAAAAAAATAAATTTGAAAAGTGACATTAAAATAATGAAGAACTATTAAAAACAAGAGAATGCATTCCACCATGAGCGTTCATGCAGGACTTTAAATTTAGACTTGGACCAATTCTTTCCCATGACCGGTTCAGAATTTACGCTTGTACACCAAATGTATCTTGGATTAATTGATAATCATAAATTGAAGAATTAATTGATTAAGCAACTAGAGCCATCGAAAGAGGACTGCAACCAAACAATGACCTGCTAACCACAAACACAGACATCGTTTTGTCAACATGTACATGCGTGGTCTCGTTTCTTGTTCAAGCAGTTCCCACCTAAAATGTGTAGTTCAATTGGATAACATATATTGGCCGATAAGTATGATAAATGCTGGACCCATCATATAATTATCTTCTTTTGTGCGGGCCCAAATGTTTGCATTGCCGTACAAACCTTTCGGCCCGATGGAAATTTTCTTGCCTAGTTCTAACTTTTGTGGAACAATTAAACTATTCCACATTGATATAAATTTAAATTTATTTTAAGAAAAAGTTGTGAAATAACACTATAGTAATAAATAAATGCAGATATGGTTTGTGTGTACTCGTGGGTTGCATCAAGCCATCTGATTAGATGAAACTCAAACGTGTCTACCATTTAGGTTATCATTTAATTTTATTTGTTAACTTTTTCATGGAGATATATCAAAGTTTGTCTAATGCTGCTTTCTTAATAATAACTTGTGTAGTCTTAAATTTTAATATTCAATTAAAATAAATTCACAAAAAACTGTGTTGTTCTTGCTTTATTTTTAATATATACACAGAGAGAGAGAGAGTGAGAGAGAGATTATAAAGTCAAATTTTTTGGTGGAAGGGAGTAGACAGACACATGACCCGAATGAGTTTTGGCCCAACTTGTGAATTGAGTAGCATTTTTCCCACCACGAAGCCACTTAGTTTAGGCCCATCCTTTTTTTATAATTTTTAATGGGCTCCAACAAGACTAAAAGACAAATTGATTTTTAAAGAAAGAGGGGGGGGGGGGGGGGGGGGGGGGAATCCAAAAAAAGACAACCTGTCTAATGATGGTTGGTAGTGTTGAAAGCCCGAAAGTCCTTCACTCGCTACTGTACTGTGCTGTATAAGACCCTCCCTCGATCACATAGACTACTAGTATATAAAAAGAGAATGCTTCAATATGTATATGAATTTGAATTCAGCTATATATTGATTGGTACTTGCGTCCTCTATAGGACCTTTTTAGTCCATGATATGTAGCCAGATTTGAGAAATAAGCAGGCTCCAAAGGTGATAGTCATTGTAGGGCCAGAATTCAAGTATGCATTAATTATTGGCACGGATGTACATTAGCTCCTCCATTTCAAGCTCAGCTCTCTTCCTAGCTATCTATATATTTCAGCTACCCGGTTTTATTGGATAGAGATCTCCATGCCAGTATCTAAAAATTAAGGTAATTAAGCAGTCTGTTTAATTAGTTTGTTTCTTTGTTAAATATAGTATATAATTATATGTTGCAAGATTAATGATGGAATGGAGAGTAGGTAGGAATTAAATGGAGTATTATATTATATGAGCTCAAAATGGAGTAATGGTGATGAGAATGGATCATGTTTCAGTAGTACTTCTTGTGTTGGTATTTGTAATTAGCTTTGGATCAGTTGTTGCTGCGGGGGCTCGTGGAACGTCTTCAAATTACATCAACCACGTCGTCCTTGGGAATTCTAATTCTTCTTCGGAATTAGGTGCAGACAACAGGGGTGTGCCCTCAGGATCTAATCCTTTGCATAACTAACAGATCGACAGAGATCGAGATGCCAGGACCAGATCATATGCATGCGGAGATATATTATTTCATGCACTTTTCTGTTTTTAATTTTTATACTATTTAATTAAAATATATACGTGGTTGCCGGATCAGCATGATTCCGGAGTTTCTTTTCTTCTCTTTTAATTGGATGTATGCGTTTCTATTCTAAAGTGATTAATTAGTAGCTAGTTTGTAGGTCCTCTTTCTAATTAATATAATTAATTAATGAGAGAAATAAACAGCTTTATTAATTATAAAAAATACTAGAGAGGGAGAGATCTGACTTACGTGTGTGCATGACTTGTCTCTTCTTTTGGTAAACCGAACTAATTTTTTTTGCACGCTTCCTAGTTTCTCCCATGCGTCCCACATCCGTGTCCAGCTAGCTTGACCATAACACGCACACATACGTGCGTATATAGTATATATAGTGTAGCTGAATTTGCATCGCATGCAAGAGCACCTATCCCCATATACAATCACAAGCTCTTGTTCTTCATTAGTCACATCCAACATACAGCTTAATTAAAGCATATGATACCTCTACTCCAAATTATAATATTGTTATTGATTTTTAAAATAAAATTAAAATATTTTTAAATTTAAAAATTTAAATTAATTCACAAAAAAATTATAAAATAATATATTTCACAATGAGTAACACTTTTCAAATAATTAAGTGAGGAGTTGTATGCTGTTGGAAGATTGCCGGGGATGCTTGCTTCTATGCTCGTCTGCTATAGCTTGGACTACTCCATAAAATGTTCTCTCAATTCTCCCCTACATGATCTCTACTAACCACTTAATTTCTACCTACAAGGGGTGCCCCGCAATATTAACGCCTCTCTCTAGATCTCTCTTGTCTCCTCCCATATATAAATGTATATCTATTCAAGGACTGCAAATTACTCAACTAAAGAAAAAAATAATAATAATAGTAACAAACAGCCAACATATTTTATTATTGAAATACCCTCAATCCAGAAGATTTGAATCAAGGAATTTAAAACGTGTTTTCACGATGAAAATTAATTTTATTTAGTATTCCCGGAAATTGATTATTATTTTTAATTAATATTTGAAATCACAAGTATCGTAACAATATTTAATTTAATGCAAATTCTTGTAATCACAGTTTAGCTGCCTATTTTATAAGAATAATAAAAAATTTGATTTAAAAAATATAAGATTAAAATTGATTTTATAAAATTAATTTGATATATTTTTAGAAAATATAATTATAAACAATTTAGATATAGTACGACTAAATACACGATTTATTATTTTTAGAAATTAAATTAATTATATAAAATTTAAATTTAAAAATATCTCAAAATTTTCAAAAGTCAAATTAGATTACTATATATTTTGACACAAGGGAAGGGGGAAGAAATTATTAAATGTTTCTGGGGCACTTGTCACGTGATGCTCCACACCAATCATGTACTGCCACTTCAGCACTTAAAGTGAATGACTCACTTTAAGTGTTGAAATGACACAAAATGAATGGTATGAAACACCATGTGATAAGAGCTCCAAGATTACTGAATAATTACTCGGGAGGGAGTATTAAAGAAGGAACTGAAATTTTCAATTGAGATTTTGATATTTTCATGTGTAGAATTTATTACGACGGTCATTATAACCGTCATTATATACCTATGACAACATTTTTAGTAGTCCCTACGTATAAAAATATCAAAATGCTTATGTGAAAATATTAGTTTCGTATTAAATATTCCAATAATTCCAATTTCCAGCAAATTAACAGCACTGGAAAAGAAATAACCGGCAACCCCCTCCTCACCACGCGCACACCAGATTTTTCATAAAATAAAATGCTCCGTCGACTTTAATTTGACAAATGCTTCCAGTAGGAAGATGGGAATGGGATCATTTTTCTTTAATTAGCCAAATTTATTCCTGACGAGCAGGTAGGCCTTATTTCTATAAATAAATGTAGTCATACAAATACATTATATAAGTAAAGGTTAGTGTCATTATTTGTAAATTGTATGGGTAGTAGAGATACTGGAATTATCAGTTGTTTCACTATCTAGACTGACCAGTAATCACAATGCTTGCAAGGTGTTTGATATGTTGTCTCACTCACATTTGTAAGAACAGGAACAACATTCAGGACTGGGATTGGTACATAGCTACATATCGTTTTTTTGCACTAGTTCTTCAGTACAATTATATTGCTTTTTGCTCAGTTTTACACTATACTTCGTAAAGCTGTTCTATTTCACTATTTGGCACTAATTCCAATTTCTTGCAAACGATTCTCTCTTATTTGCTCTGTACTAAAATTGGTTCATTAGGATAGAGTTAGTGAATGAAAAGAAGTAACCAAAATTGCAGCACTGATTTAATATTTTGTCTTTGAATGTTGACGTCTGATGATTTGTATTTGCTAACCACTTAACGGATATGGCAGTCAGGCACGTCCCTTAGCTACTTACATTTTAATGCAGAGTGTATCAAAGTGGAGGTGAATTCTCATAACAATATGGTTACCGGCTTGGTAAGATTTGGATTTTGTTCGTACTTCACATGGAAGAATCCATATTGGAAATGCAACATATACGAATTTGAAAATTAATCTTAAAATTGTTCATAACAGCAAGTTTTCGTAGCACTTTTTATATGCTGTAAATCTCAAATGTTTGGTCGTGATATAATAAATAATAATCCTAGCATAACGCGTGTGTATATGAATACAATGTCCATAGTCTTTGACTTGTAGGAATGTACTGAGCAGAATAGTTGTCGTGGGCTGGCTCTGTCATCTTCTTTTTACCGCATGATATATTCAGAGGTGAGTGGACATTTCACTTGATTATAAAACTTGCTTTGTTACTACTGTATTTTCTTACCTGAAATGGTGCATATGTTCCATGTTTGAAACTAGTCTACCATGCTGCGACATTCCTGTACTGGTCGTGCTAGTAATATTCATCTTTTTAAATATTTTAACTTCAAATTTTGTAAACTATAGTATGAAATGTTATCATGTGACATAGCGTGTTTACCATGACTACACTAATTATGATATTACGGCATGACATTTCAATAAATAGGATATGTATGCTTCTTCTTCACTATATACACAAAATTTCACACATGTCCAATACATGGTGTATCATTGTGTTTGAAATGGGTACTTAGTACTTTCTTAAGACAGGTGCTTCAGGGTTCTGCTCATAGGAATGCAAAAGGGCTTGAATATCTTATATTATTTGGACCAAGCAAATGCTAATTTCCTTACAACAACTAAATTCTTAATGATTTGGTTTTGTTCTTACAAGTAATGTCATGTTTTTTGGGTCTAAACTTAATTGACAGTCATGGTATTTAATCATCTAATATACAGATTGAAGAGATTGGTTGGGAGCATCTGATGAGACTGGGAGAAGATCTTACATTTATTAGCTTCCGTATAATGTGAGATTCTCTTGCCTTTGTAAAATCTTTTTCTTTTTCTAACAAGAACAATACTTTGCCTGATCTTTCACCATCTATTTGACATTAAAGAGGAACTACTATTTGACTTGATACTCTGCATAAATTTCCCTTCCACTCCTACGGGGACCAGAATCTGGAGGTCTTAGTAGGATCTCTGTTAGCTTGGGCTAAGTTGGCAAACAGGATGACTGATTACATACCTGCCTTGTCAAAATCCGTAATTTTGCTTGTGAAATTTGAAATCATCATCTCCTTATAAGCTTTAGAATTCCAGTCGCTTATGTTCCAAGTCTATCCCCCCTTTTCTCTCTCTCTCTCTGTATATATATATGTTTGAATGTCTGTATTAGTCTCTTTTTTACGTCATAGTTTTCTTTATTACTGTTTATGTGTTTTTTAATTGTATCATTTAATTAGAGGGGCTCACCGTTTTTATTTTTGGGCGTCAGAGACAAAAAGGGAAGAGTGCATGTGATGGAGATTTTGTTGGATAAAACTTATCCCAAATGTCCACCTGCAATATCTGTGGTTCGTTTCCTCTAGCCTCGTGTATGCTTAAGCTATTTTATTACAATTCTCAACACAAGTTTTGTACCTTGATCAGGATGTGCCTTGTATTTTTAGGTTGGAGTGGTCGATAAATTATAGACTCAAAGATGTGGTACGGCAATTTTAGGAGGTACTTGTGATTAATTTCTTAAGCATTTTTACCAACAATTTCTTCATCCTTATTCAGTGTCTTACAAGAGTAACTGGAGACGATGCATGATCTCTTTTTATTAACTACTATTTTTTTATTAGTCATTACATATTGTAAAAGGATGTCAACTCCTGTTGATGTAATACAGCATCTAGAGAGGCTACAGGAGTTTTGGTCTACATTGGATGATATTGACCAGTCTCTTTGGGTTGTTGATCCAAAATAGCCAAGCTGTGCAACGCCTTATCGCCAAATTAATATAGGTGACTGTTTTGTTAATTTTAGTCTGTAGCGGTGGCTCCTTTTCTCCTAATCCCAAACTCAAAAGGGATGCAAATGAACTGAGCGGCAGATGAACCCGACTCAGCTTATATTATGTTTGCTTGTCTTGTAGTAAATGAACCAATCTGGAACTTTATGCTGAATTTCTTTTAAAGCCGAAACATTGCCAAGCTCAGCCAGCTCATTTCCATTCTTCCGCGACGTAGTGTTAGCTCAATCCCCATGGTGGCTGCTTAGTAGTATAATTGTATTCTGACATAAATTGTATATTAAGAATAAGAGCGAGAATTGAGAAAATGAGTAAAACAAGCCAATACGTTTGATTATCATTTTAATTTCTTTTGCTGCTTCTTTCTTTCAATATTTTCAAAGTCCCTTCCACTATACCATTTATTACAATGATAAGAGTCGTACGACTTTCATTTAAATGCAAATTTAAGAAATAATAAATATCATTCTCAACAAAGCCGGCCCAAGCTTGGTTTGCAAGTTTCAGAGTGTACAAGAGCGAAGCTTGAACGAGCATGCTTTAGGCCTTGGTGACCAAAACCAGGTTTGAACACTTTGATAATAAGCCAACTTGAGCCTAAATAGTCTGGAAATCTTGGCATGGTTCGTTTGCACCCCTAATTCCCCCTCTCTTTCTCTCTCGGATTTTATTTGTCCTTGTGTTTACCTTTTTCAGGAGAGGATTGCTTTGTCATGTTGTTCATAAATGCCAATGATCCACGAACTTTACCAGAGTAGGAATTCACATTGAATTATATACCACTGTTACTACTGCCAGCTTGTATTATAGTAATGGATTTTAAGTTTTTGGCAGGCGTCGCTTTATGGGTTCAGATCAAAAGGTAAACTTGTTGAGAAAGATATGGAGGAGAAATTGCAAAAGATGGTATATCCTCAAATCTCTTTCTCTCTCTTAGTTCAGCTTCTTTATTTTTGACAATGGCAATTATTTTTCCATGGAAAGCTTTGGAATGTTATTTATATCAAGTATTGTGGTTACAATTTTGGAATTTCAATATGTAGTCGAATACTTCCATGACTTAAATTCCCTTCTTTTGTGTCAAAAGTTAATTCTAAACTTGTGCTCAAATACTTGTTCAAATTGAATTTTCCAGTTTGAAGTTTTGCAAATTTGAAATACATTGTAGGACTGACTGTATTTGTCCTAATCTCTTGGGTTATGTCCTACAAAAGCCTAGTGTTCATATCTTCTGTACAGTATTTGCTTCATCAGAACTTTACTTATCCTTAAAATTTTCCTTCCTAACTCTGTGTTAATAGGATGAAAGACAAACTACTTCCTGAAAATCTTGCAAGTATATTCGAGACACAACTTCCAGGACCTCCCAATGTCCAGAAGAACGATCAGCAAACTGAATGTGGAATTTGTTATGCACAATATCTTCCCTATGGTAATGCTGTAATATGCTGCTTTTTTTTATTGCTTTTAAGGCACAAGGCTTATAGATTATTCCTTCCCATTGACATGACGGTTTAAGTAGATGACAAACTTGGAGCTAGCAGTGGAAGTGGAACTGATTATACATGTGATAATAATGTCTGCAGTAGGGCCTTCCATAGTGTTTGTCTTGGAGATTGGTTGCGTACCATTACAACAACAATTCCCAATTCTCTCTTTGCATTATTTTCTCAACTTTTTATTTTGACAAGTAAATATTATTATATTAACTTATGGGTATAGACTATAGATCTAATTATTTATTTATGATGGTGATTTCTGTCTGAACTAGGAGGAGTTTGTATATTGTGATTGATCTTGCCTTTATCCTCATTTATGCCTTCTAAAGCGCCATATCACACATTTTCAGCTAGTAAGAGGCACCTATTTTGTGCTTGGAAGCAACATTCATAGTCTGTAGCCCGTAGGCATATGAGTCCAACATATAGCTTGCAGCAGAGTACTGCATGTCTTTAATTACTGAAACAGTCAAAATCTGGCTATTTTCAAAAATTCTTTTATTTCTTTCAATCCAAATGCTGTAGGATGTGAGATGAATGTACTTGATCACGGCAGGAAAACACTTACCTTGTTAGTTCGACACAAAAAAGTTGACTTCATTCTTATAGCTATCAGATATTCTGTGCTAGTTTGATTTCTATTCAAAATCTCCCTTTAACCATTCTAAGAAAACTTGCAGTAAGAAAGCAAACAGGAGCATCCACAAGACATAGCACGTTACAGGCAGTTGCTCACAATCGATGCTGTCTCTTGTTGTTACCAAGCGTATCTTTCTAACTAACCAAACTAGGAAAGAGTACTTAGGAATAGTTATAGGATAGACTATAGAGTAAGTACTTTATATCATGTAACAATTTGGATGACCTCTTATCTAATCATTGCTGATGCATGGCAGCATACTTGTAGGCAGCAGACGGAAAATTCAAAATTACAGGGAACATTGGACTTCAAATAATTAGGGATATCTATGAAATTATAGCAACTCCATTGCTGATGATATATTAATTATTTAACCTTGACATATAAGGTACTTTCATCATTGTCAAATATTGTGCTATCTGTCAAGGTCAAGGTCAGGGTCAGGGTCCTAGCTCAAACCATTGAAATACTCCCTAATAATATATATACTCAAGTCTTAAACCTTTATAATCTTTAATGGTACTTTGTCGTGCTTCTTTTGCAGGTCATTTGATGTTCTGTTCGGGAATTGCCCATACTGTTCAGAGCCAGTTGTAGTCAAAATCGACAATAAGAGGTCAATCAGTCTTTATCAAGTAGTCCTCATGGAACATTTGTCGACGATCTTTTTAAGCACAATCTTGGCGGCACTAGAGAAAAGAAAAGCCAGAGTTGCAAATATATCCCCTAGTTGTCCTAAATTATGTGTTGAGCAACTCAAACAGATCAAGAGTCATCACAGGCTCTGCTTCTTTTTTCTTAGTTGTTTCTAAAAATAATAACTTTTATTTTTATTATCAGAAAAGTATTCAACTTAAGCATGAGAAGCATCGTCTTATGTAAGTTTATTGTTGAAACACTTTACAGCAAAACATGAGTACCCTATTAATTCCACCTCGTGACATGTGATAAACAGATAATATATGTTTCCGGTTATTTGTCAACAGTTTTTATTTATCGTTAGTTGGTTATGTGTCAAACTTGATTGGGGCAATCCAAGTTCTCTGTTTCCAATGACTGTTCCTATTTGGCTTTGGTCCATTCTCTTAATGCCCAGAGGCCTAAATAGTTTTAGAGAGCTTTTGGATTGAAAACGAGTTGGGCTTTCGTATCACAATATTAGCTTGGTGAAAAGACACCTCTACTACTATCTTGTCTCAAAGAAAGGAGGTTGCAGTTTTAATAGACATGGTGCAGCGTACAAAATAGTTGAAATGATGGCAGGCAGGTTGAATGTCATGCTCAACCCACGTAATTCCAAGTTAATTTTTCTGCCGACCGCAAAATAGTCTCTGCTCGCATCTTTGAAATGAGGTACTTTCTCTTTCCAATAATAATTCTCATTTTTAGTTTTGTTGCATCTTAAATGGGACATGATATCTTTGTAACCAAATTTTTTTATTTCTCTGTGTCAATACCTATAGTGACGATAGATATCGTCACCATAAATTTTAAAAATTGTCGTTATAAACCTCGACACAGATAAACATATAATTTGACACGGAGATCTCACCCTCTTAAATGGAGATAGACATGTTCCTACATTATATGGTGTTACAAATCTATCTTTAATGAAAAGTAGATAATTTTGTTGTTATTTCGCAATATTACTATTATTATTATTAATTGGATTGGATTAGGAGATCAAATAGGGGGGGAGGGGGGGGGGGGGGGGGTAAAAGAGAAGAAGAAAAGGAATAACATTTCTTCTTAACCTTCATGACTTTTTAGAAGGAATTCTCATTTTTTAGTAGTACAAATGAAATACTACTTTTATGGATTTGATAGTTACCATTTCCATTTATGAACTAAAAACAATTGAATAATTCTTTCTCTATCTATCTGATTATTAATGTTTTTATTTATTTTTAGTATCTGTGACACAAACTTAAAGTTATAAAACATATAAGTTTATTTTATATTAATAATTTATAAAATATATTTTTTAAATGTAATGTCTTTAATAATCGGCACAATACATCTTTGCTTTTTCAAAATGGGAATGAGTAAAATAGAAAGTGTGACGGACAATTGCAACAAACCTTGATATAATATCATGCTTCAATAAAATAAAAAAAATGAACGTGGATATTTACACAAGTATAATGAATAATTTTATCAATTTTGATAGATTCTTCTTAAATACAACATGAAGTAAATTTTACATTTTATATGCTAGAATACAAATTTTATTATGAGCAAGTTAATTTCAAAATAGTAATTAAAGAAACTCATTATTACTTCTTTTGTCTCAGGATAAAAGTCATTATTACTATTTTAAATAGTCTCATGCTAAATGTTCACTTTTCTTTAATAAGCAAATTTTTACACAATTTTTTCTATTATACCGTTAGCCTTAAATATCTCATATTTTTTTAATTCTAATTCTCTCTTCATAGTCAATAAGTATAATTAGTTATGTGCTGAAAATATTTTGAACTGAAAAGTTATAAAGTCACTCTCTCACTTACATTAATGAAAATCTCTATTGCACTTAATTTGTTTTATTTTTGAAAAGATAACTCCTCTTCGATCGTTAGAAAGATTTTTCATGATATTATTTATTGTTATGATAGAGAGTTAGGTATATATATATATATTGCATGAAATTGTATGCTTTATATAGCATGAAATCCCCATTTAAAATTTTTATTTGGCAAAACAAATTTCCATTCATGCACATGGATTATTCGTGCCAATATGTACGCAATTGTGTGGGAAATAATAAAAAGAAGATGAAGGATTATATTGACCGCAGATTTTTTTTATGGAAAATTGACTATGTCAATTTTTTTTTTATAAAAACACTAATATTTATTGAGCACTTGGATTGAATTTCAATGAGTAATATAAATATATATTAAATAATTAATGACATATTATTATTAAAATTTTAAATTTGATTATGAATAATTTTATTATTTTATTTATCTTTTTAATATATATAAAAAATTAATCAAATTTTTTATTCTAAGAGGGAGCGAGTATATAACAAGAACCGAAACGTGAAAGCTACTGTTCAAGTGCATAAAATAAATGGTTGGTGTGCAATTTGAAAAAGTAGTAGCCGTTTTGAATTTTGAACAGCTAGATGAGACTCTTACTGGTAGGAGCGATCATTCGGATAAGAATCGAAAATTGAAAATCGAACAGTAAAAATCGAAAACCGAATTATGCATTTTTTACTATCCGAATAACTAACCGAAATTTGAATTAACCGAATACCGAATAACCGAATTTATAATTCGGTTATTCGATTAATAACCGAATTTACATAAATCATTTAACACCACCATTACTTGAGACTGTTACTGACTTACTGTGTAGTCTCACAGCTCACTAGCAATCAACAAGCAAATTTATAAAAGCAAAAGCAGTATAATAGCGAAAGTAGTAGTCTCACAAAAGCAATCAACAAGCAAATTCACAAAAGCAATTAACACCGCGCTTGGACTATTCGGGTAACTGAAAATTTTAAAAACACTATCCAATCCCGAAGCCGAAAACCGAAATTTTTAAAAAAACCGAAAACCCGAAATAATTTAATTAAAAAAAATTAATTTTATTCAATTTTTTAATTTTACCCTTTTTTGCTCGCTCCTACTTACCAGACATAGCACTGCTCGACCTTTGTGCGAATCCTTTTTACCCTAGATTTTAGGTTTTTAGCTCGTGTAATGGATACATCAGTCACTTTTGTATGCACGTGGCATTGGCATATTCCCTACCACCCAAATGGGTCCCACTGTACTAGCTAACAAACCCATTAACTTTATACCCTGAATCAAATAAGAATTTTATTATAAGTAATAATTTATACAATAATTTATATAATAATTTTTTATAAAATAATAAATTTTATAAAATAATTAATATATAAAAATTATTATTTTATAAAAAATTATTATATAGATAATTACGTATAATAAAATATAACAAAATTCTTAAGATTCGCATCCAAACAAAAGCTCAAAAGTTGACTTGAGAGCAATTTCTATCTTTTCTATTGAATTCAGTGTTTTTAATACCCACATTACCCATCAAAGAGAGAAGAAAGAAAGTGAATAGGCCAAAAACTAAACATTAGTTCCCGTGACTATGTTATAATTTTTTTTTTATTCTTAAAAGTATAACAATAAATACATAAATTAAAAAATAAAAATATTATTTAGTAAAATCCATTAAGATAAAATAAAAAATAAATAATTTTATGGGACCATTAAAGAAAAACTTAAAATTATTTTCGATCACTCTTTTATTTCTATTTTATTTTTCTTAATTTATGTAAAAAATATACTAGACATCCGCTAGAGGACGGAGAGAGTATGTAATATTATTATGTTCTAACATGAAAGATATATTGCTAAAAAAATGACTTTTAAAATTAATTTAATATTTTCAAATGACTTTCTCTGACCTCGCTATGAAGAGAGATGTTTATTTTCAATACCCGTATTTCTTTTAATATATGTAAAGAATTTAATAGTAATTGTGTGATGCAATAAGCGATCATAGGATCATAACGACTCATTTCTTTTAGTAATAAAATAAAAATATCTGTTTTTTTTAAGGAATTACAAGGAAAATGTATCGTAATTTTATTTTTTTGGAAAGCCTTTGTTTTGCTTCAAGTTTATAATTTTCTGTAGTAAGTCTCCCTATTATGCATGAATTTTAATACTGTATAAGATAAGCGGCGGACAAGTGAGATCGACTAAAGCAATTGCATGGTAAGAGTAATAAATAAAATTCGCTTATAAAAAGTGGAGAATTATTATACATCATTTTCAGAATCATTGCAAGAGCATTAGTGGCTTTGGCTCTGCAACAAAATACAGACAATAATTACAACACATCAATAACATGACACTGACTCATCGTCAACAAAATAACTTCACAATCTTTAGAAGACTTTTATATCAACACAAGAATTAAGATTTTTATTCCCTCCAGACCCTTTCTATATGCATGAATTTTAACCTTTTAACACACAAAAAGTGTATATAGGGGCATAATGGACTCACACAGGTCGGAATTGAAACATATATATATATATATATATATATATATATATCTGTACCAAATTAATTACTTAGATGCCTGCCACACACTCGGGTGGGGTAACGGGGTAGCGCGATTTGTCGGTGCAGTAATCGTAGGTCATGTGGTTCATCCGAACCCACCTGTAGCGTCTAGCTTCCTCTGGGCTTAGTTTTTGGTACGCAGCTCCCTCCCACCAGTTTTTGGTGTTAGTGGCGCAGGTACGTGGCCCGGGCACGGGGCATCCTTCAATGTCAAAGTCCTTGTAGTATGAATAAAATGGGGCTTTGCTCCAATCTATCTTCTCTATTCCACCTCTAGTTGCCCAATCATCCGCTTCCCACAATGTTGAGTACACTCCCATTGGTTGAGACTTTGGAAATGGAATCCCTCTAGCTTCATTGTTCTTGTATACCCTTATAGGCACAGCATCCACATAAAACCTATATTTATACATGAATTTGGTTAGAATTAAATTAATTGCATGTGATTTAAAACTTGCACACGCTGAATTTGATCACTTGTGTAATATATGATGAGTCGTTGTATGCTGACTAGACATAAATGACAGTAAATAATCATTGTAACTTCACCAACATCTACTATCTCCGTCTAATCAACATACAACGGACTTGACATAAGAATATATAATTATCAATAGAACTATATATGAAGATGTGCTTAGACATACACAACATGGAAATGGTTCCACATAATGGTGTAGGTGTGGAAATCTAATGCAGGATCAAACCAAAGATTAACCCTTTGTTCTCTATCACCCTTTCCATGAGCGTACACATTGGTTTGGACTGTGGTAGGGTGTCCGCTACGATTCCCCAAGAACTCAAAATCCAGCTCATCGCGTATGGTATCCGTGTCGGAATTCATCTAATAGCAACCAAATGAATTAAGTCATAATTACTGCTTTAATCGATCTGTTAGCATTTCAATTGTAACAAATTAATAGAATGGTTTGAATTGAATATTGAAACAACATACATAGAATGCAGTGACAGTCCCAGCAGAGTCCCCAGGGATGAGTTTGATCTTCATGCTCACACGTCCAAACAAATATTGGCTTTTGGAAGCAAACCCACATCCTAATCAAAACATATTGTATAAATATATATTTAGTCAATTAATTATTGATCAAATATATATATAAAAAAGGCAATTATTTATTACAATGAAATAAAAATCATAAAAATTATATATAGAAAAGGGCCGGGAGCCCATGCATGCATAGGAAAAAAAGAGGTTATTAATGTACCTGAATTTTGGTCAAGAACAAGCTGAATGGCCCTGCCTCCATCGATTTGCTTGATATGGGAATCGGACCACGTAACCCGAAAGTCCTGAAGAAAAGTAGCAGGGCGAGCCCAGGCTGGTGAGAATGAAAAACAAACAAGAAAATAGAACAAAAGAGAGACGGCAGCATTCGGGTATGTCAATGTCCCCATATTTGTGGTAATCAAAAGATGAAAAATTGTAATATGGGATGATGTTGAAGAAAAGAAGCACTTGTGAACTTATATAGACGTGCAGAGAGATACATAAAGATGAATTAGGAGGTGAGAGAAATTAAATGAAAGCTAATGAATTGATGGATGACTGCATGCTACCATCAAATGAAAAGTTTCCATACAGCTAATAACAATCAGTCAATTGGACCCGCCATTTCTCTCTTTGGTATGTACACAACCTCTATTATTAATATTATGATTATGATTATTACAGTACTTGCTATAAATTCCTTCCTTCCCGCCTCTTCAGACTAAAGATATCAAATTATTCTAAAATATATATAGCTAATAGCTTCTAAACTCCAAATCATTATTGGAATTAGAAATCAATGTTTTTTCTCATGTCCAAAAAAAAAAAAAAAAAAACTCCTAACCAAGAAAAATATAAACTTAGGGTGTTGTTTTTTGATTGTACTACATTCACAATTGACACTCACTATAATCATTTCCCTACGTTTTACTTTGAGGTTATCTGCTATCAGTGAGTCCATATCTTTTGAGTCTCGTCTCATGTCCTTTTTCATCTCATGCCTATATTATTTATTTGTGTAATTAAGTTAGTAATTGAAAAAGAATTACCTGACATTAATATATTGTATAGAACATGAAAGACATGATTTGAAACAGTAGATTTGTATTTGTTCCGTAATATAATGTCATATATTGTGTTCATACTAGGAGAGAGTCTAAAAAGAGATTATTTGGCAAATTAAACCTAACGGCTGCTTAAACTAACTGCGGAATAGACCTTAAGTTGAGATTAAAGACGTTCCAATTAAGATTTTAAAACAATTACCCCTTAAAAGAACAATATCTTTCCTTTGTCGCCTCTAATTTGGCAATTACTTGTACATTCATTTTGAGGTTGCTATATGCACGAGTCAATTTATAATTAACAGCCTGAAAGGAGTAAAGAGTCCAATCATTATTCTCACTGCAAATACCTGTGGTTAGTCAAGAGCATTAAGAAGTTGATATCTTACGCCAGATATATAGTCTCAATTACATCGTGCCCTCTAGTCCTAACTCTATATCTCTGTTGGTTAATAGACCTGAACCGGAGCGCTCATGAAACTGTCGACCTAGTGGTATAACCGCGTGATTTATTGTCTAGATAAAATAAATATGTGTGTTAATCTACCTCTTAATTCTCTCTTAGAGTTATATGTTACATATGAGTTACATGTTGTGTAATGGGTGTGATTTATTTGGAAGTTATAAATGAAATTACATAATTATCAATATTATTTCTTGTTTTATATATGTGTTTGCCTTTTCTTTTCGAAAACAACATAACAACGATAGAACTACTGAAAAGAGAGTTTGTAATAATCATTAAAAGTTTTTCGTGAAATTTAAAAATTAATTTGTAGCTTTTTGGTCGGTATAAATTATATCTAATACTCGTGATAACGTAGTCTGAATTATCGCTAGAAATACATGAATTACTTAGTTCATAAAATATATATGAAATTCTAATCAATCGTGATTATAGACATAGATTTGAAGAAATAATCGAAAATATTATTTTTGATTTATATCTGCTACATGTATGTTTTAATAGTTTGTTACAATCTCCAATTCATGTCGGCGCTCCCAAGAGGACCATTTTCGACAAGCCTAATGTAATGGTTCGACCCATTTATAAATTAGCACAACAGAGGCTCATGTGGTCACTCTAGGACCAATCAAAAGTAGCACAATCAATAACTTTGGATAACCCGAATTTCAATTATTCGTCGAATTTATTGCATTATAAGGTTAATATATTGTAATTTAATTGATCCCAACCCCACTTAAGATGTTGATATCCGATCTGGTGTTATTGTGCATGTGCATTAAATAATGGGACCTATCCAACAAGGCTTAAGACACTTCGCCAACCAAATTAAAGGACAAGTGGATCACTTTGCTCATTGTATAGAAAGTTAAAGACCTAAGAGGAAAACAAACTCCCTCCGTTCCAAAGTTGTTAAAAAAATAATATTGTGTTTGAATCGAAGGAATATAATAAAAAAATAAATAAAATAATTTTAAAATATTTTAAGTATATGTTTAATTATTGATGGAAGTGAGCGGTGTAATATGATTATAAAATTATCACATATATCTATTCTATTGGAATAAATTTTATTCTACCACCTCTCACATGGAATAAAAATCAAAAGGATGAAATGAATTTTCATTCTACTAGAATGATTTATCTTTCAAAATGATAATCTAATACACTATTTTTTATTAAATTCTTTTTTTTTTATTCCATTCTCTCAATCTAAATATAACATAAGTGTCGTTTTGTAAATAAAACAAAAAAAAAAAAATCACAAATGAGTTTCATTTTTACTTATTATTCTAGTCCGGGAATCAACTGGAATAATAGTTTGTAACGATCTTAAAAAAAATGTTGAGATTTAGTGGTGATAGCATAGTTTCGTTCTTATTTTATTTGGATATATTATACTATTGATTTTTACTCAATTTTTTTTAGTCGCTGTTAGAGATAAAAATAGGTGAGTGAATTGGATTCTCGGCTGTGACAGATTTCTTCATAGTTTATATTATGCAAATAATTTTATCAATTTAAGTTTTTAATGTAAATCTTATGCCTTTGATTATTGTCATAGTTTTAAGAGCGTAATATGCCAGTTTGAAGAATAAACTTGAAAATAAATATTTGTAATCTTATTGATAATAATATAAATTGAAAACCAAATTTATCATCACAATTCTATTGCCATGTAATTACTTTTAAATTAGACTATCATGTATTATTCAATGGTTAGTCATATACGACACTAAAGTTGCACTCCTTTTCGCGGGAGGGAGCTAGTACACCCACCTTAGGCTCGGTGCACCCCACCACGTTTTTTTTTGGATTTACGTGCCCTAACAACAATGCCAATTAGTTATGAATGCATTAGTGGATAAATCTTACTGGTTGTAAAGCTTACGACAATGGGCTCTGCGTCGAGAGTGACTACTGTGGTTATTAATTAAGGGTGTCCAAGAAACTTATTTCTCGAAAAGAACTAGTGGCGATGCTAGAAACTTGAACAATAGAAAGTTTGAAACGAATTGAAGTCTAATTGGAATCTCCATCATTCATAGCTTAATTAGTTCTCAGAATCTAATCTTCATCACAATTTATGTAATTGTTGGTCGAGAACTAATTCAGCTCTAGTCATAGATTAGTTAACATTGAAATGAACAACTAAGTAAAGGAGACAATAATGTACTTAATCATTTAACGGCCCTAAACCCTACTAATAAATTACTAAGCAACAAGTATCTAAATATTTTTTTCGTGAAACGAAAGGAGTAATAATTAGATTGTATGTAATACCTCAAACTTAGTCATATGGAAATATATGGATTCGACTATACTATATATAAGTTCTTAATCTTAATTTTACTACAACATCAACAATAACTTGTCATGATTTTTGAGTTAACTTGTGGTGAGTGAAGATGACTTTAATAGTATTCTTGGAAGTGGATTAATTTAGCCTTATTCCTACTGGGGTTTGGGTTATGAGTAGTTCTGATATTATTACACGTAGAGCTCCGGTGGTACACTGAAAGCAGGTGTGGTGTCAATATCAGGCAAGCGGAAAGTGAGACGTATTTGGACATGTATTTATGTATGTAACTTTAATGTTGACCATTTGCTACTGATGAAGAGTAGGTACTCTCATTGATGATACATATATGTATGATTTTTCTAGTTAGCCTTATCCACGTACCAAACTGATTTAATCCATCTCATCCACTCATTCATTCATGAGGAATGAGGACACTGGCCCTAGCAGAAGAATAAGAACAAAATAGATGGATTTTTATCACTTACAAGTTACGGCAGACGAAGTCTTAAATATTTTGGCCATAAGGTGCAATCAAGGACACCAGCACCAAGTGGGCCTACTGCTTCACACAAGTACTCCATTGGTCATATATGGTTGGTTGCTAATTTGGGATTCTTTCAAGAAATGGACCTAGCTAAGTTACACGGTGTTTGCCAGGCTGGGTAAAAAAATTAGTGAGCTAGAAAATTTAGGCCTAAAGCCCACATTTTCGTGGATGGGCTAAGTTACACGTTATGTGCCACTTTTGCGGGTTCTATTCATATGCCACATTTTCATCCAAAAGGGTTTTTTTTTGGGCTAATAAAATGCACACTCACTTTTGACTAATTAAAACTTTTGTGGGTGCATTTAGTTTAGCAGAAGAAAAATAAAATTAGAATGCATTTACATACATTTGAAACTTTGGAGTGCATTTAGCTACGTTTTAAATATTGAAGCGCAAACCTTAACAATCATATAAGCTTTGGTATTCAAACTCTATTTTAGTTTTCATTAAAAATTATGAAATAATAAGTAGTACTTTTTAACTATTTTTAAACTCAAAATTTAGATGATTTGTTAAAAATTATGAAATAATAAATCTTACAATGAGTATACTTTTTAAATAATTTATAATATTTATCATTATATTGACTAAAATTAAAAAAAATTATGTTATTTTTAAATTTAAAAATATTTTAAATTTATTTCAAAAAATAAATAATGATTTTATTTTTTAAAATAGAAAGAGTATTATATAAAGAGCGTTGCTCTTGTTGCTATATCTTGTGACAAAACTTGTGATTTTTATTGCATCCAAACACAACGGTACAATAAATACATATATTTCAGTAACCTATTGATGTATCTAACTATCTACAAAATCTATCAATAACAATATTAGATAAACTCATTTATTACATGTGAGAATATAAATATCACAAATAAAAAGAAATTGAATTTGAGACTTAATGATTTTAGATTTTTAATCTTAAGCATCAAGATAAGATATCATTGGCTTGTGAGCACATATTACTGAATGCTAGGGACCGGGAATTGCATATTTGCAGTACATTGGTCGACACAGCATGACTATGCAAAGTATAATTTATTGACTTTGTGTTTGAATTGAAGAAATAAAATAGGGTTAGAAAATAAAATAATTTAAAGGTATTTTAACTCTATATTTGATTATTATCTTATTGGTGGTGCAGAGTGGTTTTTGATATAATGACAAAATTATCATATATATATATATATATATATATATATATATATATATATACACACACACCTACAACATGAATTAAAAATTAAGATAATTAAATGAATTTTCATTTCAGTGTAATAATTTATCCTTAAAAATAATTATCAAATATATTATTTTATATTTTATTCTTTTTTCTATTCCATCTCCTTAATCCAAATGTAACATGAACATTTTCCAAATTGGTGGATTTTACAAACTTTTATTAGGTACATGTATGTATGTATGCATGCATGTATACAAAAGGAGGAGGATTGAATTTTAAAAGAATAAAATACATAGCAATAGGGTTCCTTCCCAAGGAATTGGCTTCATCGGGACCGAAAATGGAGGCGTTATACGACACCAGGAGCGGAATACCTTGTTTCAGAAGCTGATTCGTTCCGTTTAGCCGAGACAGTGTTGTTTTACTATGACGTATTCTTTACCTTTTTTTCTTCTTTCCATTTTAATTTATTATGTACATTTTTCTTATGATAAGGCTTTCTCTCCCTTTGGGTGCATTTGATAGACTCTAGGGCCCTCAAAAAGAAAATAAAATTTTATATACATCGAAACATTTTAAAAACTCGCAATAGATTAACTACCAGTATGTAGAATTTCATAATAAGACTATTATTATTTCAAATTTACAAAAATATTACATTGTAAAATAATTAGTTTTCTTCAATTTACTGCCCACCGTACGTGAAAAAGCCATGAGAGAAAGTGCAACTACTGCCCACCATGAAAAAGATGGGAGTTTTCTTCAATTTACACATAAATACATGATCCATGCATAAACAAGGCATTCAACCCAAGATCCATATGGGCATTGACCGAAAGCAAACGCACCATTAAACACAACTCCATTCGTCACTGTAAATCAATAAGAAAAAGAAAAAGAACCAGTGGTGGCCATTCGTCACATTGTCCTCATAACACTATAAACAATTCCAGAGTGATATCTATATATCAGTCTAAAATAACACTATAAACAAATTCATTATTTTTGACTTTTTGTATGGATCTCTCCGGACTCCGGCTCGTAGTAGATCTAAAGTGGGGTCCGGGATCAGCATTGAATATGGCAAGTCAAATATAGTAATAAAGTGAAAAGAAGCATACCTTACCTATTCCTCGTTGATCGACTCTCATCTTATGATTGAGAAAAGATTTGGTACGTGTGCTTTTTACGTAGCGAGTACTAATAAGCCCTGAACCCGCAATCCATGCATATATTAACATTACATAGATGGCGACTAGGGAGAGAGAAGGTTGGGTTGGGAATTGGGATAATGGGATATTTGGCGTGAAGAGCTGGTACTGCCTGAATACCAACTCTTACAAGAAATCCCGTAAAAGGACGACCTCCATAATTTAACTAGTACCAATGACCAATACAACACCACAGATCATATTATACAAGGAAAATATACGAGAAATGCTATGGATAATGATGTTTTACAATGATTTAGCTAATGAAATTTGTTAAAAATAGTGGGATCCACCATATAAGTAAAGGGTCTCACTATTTTTAACGAAAGTCATTGGCTAAATTATTAGCTAAATCATTATACATAGCAATACTCAAAAATATACCATGAATGAAAACGAAACCCCATAATCAACGGTACCACCTGTTTTTTCAGGTGTCCGTTAGTGAAAGTGCATGAGAGCAGTCTCTCTCCTTCTCTCTCTTTCTATGTATGACTTGAAGCCTTATATGACTTGGGTATTAAAATTTCCCTCCCTTAAATTCGTTATATTCTTATCTACAAAATAAATCTCTAGGACGTGTGAATTTCAGACCCATCACGAGTGACCACCAATCTAGTATAATATGTAACGATTTTATTCTAAACTTGGGTTCAAAATAAAGCTTAATTCACTATCCGAGAACTAATTACTTTGACGTACTGTATACCAATCCAAAAGTCATAAAATAGTTGAGAAATTATATGAGTGGGATATGAGAGATTCTCTTTCTTCTATTATACTCCCTTCTATCTCTCTCTCTCCTTTGATGTTTGAAAGGGGTGGCTAGGAACGAGGTTCCTCCATTTTTTTTTCTCTGCTATACTCATTTGTCCTTCCCCGTTCCATCAATTCAACTCTTTAACTCTTTAGGAATTGAGAACAAACATTGATAGACTGATTGAGTTTCATATATACTTTGATTAATATGTACAAGGCTAGCTGCTTAGCTTGTGTCATTCAATCAGCGACTCTTTTGCTCCCTTCACATCTCATCTCAATCAGCAGCTAGCAGCCTAGTTACCACACACCATACTTGTTAGCCTCTTTTATCTATCTATTTATTTAATACTACTATTAACTAGCCCTTCACCACCATTTTTTTTCCTCTCAGCTTCTCACAAACCTTTCCACATAAACTCTCCATCTCTTTCCCTTTTAATTCTTTAGCTAAAATGGGTTATAGTCGCAATTTCAAATATAAATACACCCCCCGTCATAGAGCACTACTCCATTTAACTCTCTCTTTCCTCTTTCTTCTGAACCATCTCTGTTTCACTTCTGCAGGTAACCAAATTAAGTTCACTCTTTTATTTTAAGTTCTAATAAACTAATAATAATGTGATATTTCTGTACAAATGCAGGTAGAACTTTGAGAATTCCACTTTCTCATTCCCAGGTAACTCTCAGTCTCTGTTTCTCTCGCTCATATATATATACATAGTAATTGGGGAGGTTAATTTCTGGGTGTTGATAATTGAATTAATATGTAGGAAGAAAAGGCAATTTTGAGAGGGCAGATCGGTTCGAGGCCTCCACGGTGCGAGAGGAGGTGCAGTTCTTGTGGGCATTGTGAAGCCATTCAAGTCCCAACTAACCCCCAGATAAAAGCTGGAAGAAAAGGCAGCAATTCTACTAATACCACTACTACAGGGTTCACAATTGCGTATTCCAGAAGTGATGACGACTCCAATTACAAGCCAATGAGTTGGAAGTGCAAATGTGGGAACTTCATCTTCAATCCCTGATTCAATCAAATCATCAACTCTTCGTTTCAGCAATTATCTTTAACCATTCAGGTTAAAAAGAAAATATATACTGCCGAAGTATATATTTTAATCTCTATATATATGTGGAGGAGGAGGAAACTGTAAGTCAAGAGCTGGAGTGAACTATTAGTACATTCTCTCTCTTTTCTTCTTACCTGGGTTCCTTCATTCACAGCCACAGTAGAACAAATTTTTTTGGAGTTTCTCCATTTCACTGCTTAAAAGCTGTATCATCTTCTTCTTTACCACAGCAATTGTTAGTATATCATTACTTACCATTCCATGTATGTCCAGCAGATGGTTGCTTTCTTCAATTTGTTTGATTTTGTTGTATGTAGTATACAGTGTATGTATATACTATATGTCCTCTGAGATTCCTCTTTCAACCGTGGACATTTAAAAGGAGGTATGAAAAAGCAATATCAGTCTTCCAAAAATTCCTAGGTTCGTTTAATCCCGGTCTTTTACTGTCCAGATCCTAAGCCCCCAACTAGGTAGAATTAAACTGCATCTATTTAATAAAGACATTGAAACTCTACGATATTCAAAATACTTTTGTAAAGTCTTTAAAATTATTTTTTCATAATTTATCACGTAAAATTTTATAAAAATACATCTACTATATGATTTGTATAGTATAACAAGTATATATAATACAAAAATATATAAATGAAGTTGCAAATGTCTAGTCCGCTTAAGAAAATGTATAGACGGCCCCTCGCTTTGGTCCGCCTAGAGAATTTTAGAACACTAAGCAATATAGACTTAACTCAGAAAGCCTTTGCCTCAAGTACTCCACTGTAATGCAACTTACTCCCTCTCCCCTAAATGAATGTTACATTTTAATTGCTATTTTTTTTATAATACATACTAAGATTTGCCTGGAGACACTTGAACGTAATTTTTACCCCATAACAAGTTTTATTCTATAAACTAAATATTAGAAAAACCACTGAAAACGTCATCTACAAATATTTTCTATAACAAACTTTACATCAACTTTGGGAGTATTTCTTTATATACCTCATAATAGTATATCTCATAGCTAAAGTTCGGAAGATAAAATAATACTTGGTATATAAAATACACCGTCACTTCTCAAGTTAATGAAAGTGGCATTCAGACTCACTAGAGGAACAGAGGTATAGTAGTTAAGCTCTCCTAAGAACAGAAATACTGCTGTTCCATGGAGAGATGAAGAGTTAATTGATACTCCTACAGTGGACTACTACTCTACATTCGTAGGAGTTACATTTAATACCTAACTTGCACCAAATTTTCTGGTTATATTTTGCAGCTTCTTCATCAAGCAGTTTGTCATCAACCCATCTGAAGTGAGAAACCCTTCTACTTTTTTCAAGGGCAAATGTTAATTAACCAGAAACAGAAGGGGAGAAAAAACAGGTGTTGATTTAACAGAAGTCTTTAGCTTTGCTATCTTCACCGCATTTTTAAGCAGAATAATGGTTTATCCTACAAGTCTACTGTTAGCCCCTTGGGCGGGTTGACACGGACTTGGCATGTCAGATGGCCAAACAGCATGCCAAGGCGTGGTTTTAACACTCAGTCAACGTGGGCAAGACAGCTTGACACTCGGAGCATGTGGCAAAGGCATTTGGCAAAACTGATATACCCAAGGGTATACACTATGACTCTTCAAGTACACCTGATGTTCGTTGGTAGCACCTTGATTTTTTTCATCAATGCTACTATAAGGGAGAGGTGGTTCGTGAAGTCTACTCAAGCCATGGGCAGGTTGCCATGGCCTATGCATGAGGCATGTTGGGGGCATTGTTGAGCTCCCCTATCAGCAATGCTAACATATGGATTGGTGGTTTGGATTGGATTAAAGACCCTTTCATAGGCTGAGCATGATTTGGCAGGAACATTGTTATGCATGGGCATGTTCATAGTAGGCAACACTTTGGGCAAGTGCTTGGCCTAAATGGAATCATGTGTGGGCTGGATGGACAAAGTATTTTAGTACATGTTAGGCAAATTCGTAGATTATGACTAAAAAGATATGGGTTGACTTCGTGGGCTAGCTGGAGGATGGGCTGAATGAGTTAGACACTAAGCTGATGGGCAGTTACGGGTAGTTACTAATTCAACCAACCTCCACACACATGTTGGCAGGTCTTGGGGTTGAATTTTAGAACATGGAGGCAAGCACATCTGCATGCAAGCTTAGTAGGGCAGTTGCAAGTTTGAATGTTAAAAGGCCATTGACAAGAGTTTCCTAGGTAGTTCGAGATGTCAATTGCATCTTATATTGTAATTATTTATACCTATGCTGGGACTTATATGGGCACTTATTAAGTGTGAGTCTCTAAGTCTCTAGCCAGTGTATTTTTTGTTATTTAGAGAAGTAATAAAATGTTGGTACATTGTCCTGTAAAGTGTGATTTTGTGTGTTTGATGTATAAACTGTGTTACATACAGACGTGTGTGTATGTTTGTGTGTGAACCTTGCTGATTGGTTTGGTGTAAGTGCATCAAAGGTAAAACATTTGACGTAAAAAATTTAGTGTCATTCGTAGACCGCAAGGGGCTCAGATTTAGCTTTCTAAGATTTTTATTGATTGATAACTTCTCCTTATTAAATAGACAAAAAACTAAAATAAGTATTGATAAGCTGTATTGTATAACTTTTGTCTAGTTTCCTACTTGTTGCACGTACAACATACCAGTGGGTTAATGTACAAGAGAATCTTTCTTTGTGACGAGAGAAGCCTAAAAGGATTTGGCTGTCCCAACAGTTAAAAGAAAAAGAGTAATGTGATTGCAGTGATTAGACTTGGCAAACGGGTCGGGTCTGCCCAAACGGGCTAGGCTTTTGACAGGTCGGCCCAAAAATGGCCCGATTTTTTGCGGACTAAGAAATGTTAGGCCCATGGCCCACGCAGGTTGGGCCGGCCCGGCCCGTGGGCCATTTGAATATATATATGTATATATATATTTTTTATAAAAAAAATTTATGACTTATAATTTAAAATAAATACTAACACTAATTATTTATAATTATGACACATAATTTCTATATAATCATATAATATTATTAATAAATAAAATAAAACAATCAATAATTTTATATTAAAATCAAACTTGCTTTAAAAATCAAAACCTCCCACCTCTCTATATTAGTCATGATATTCAATACTGATGGTCTGATGCTACCAAAACTCTTGTCACACTAGCTACCTTTTATACATAACCAAATAACAAAAGGAAATATTCCACTTAATTCATGTCTCGATTCCATTGTCCTTCACAAAAAAATATATTTATGCATGAAACACAAAAAAATTATGCAACTGGTGTCAGCTTGAAGAATTAAGTTGACTACTAACTTGTTAGGAGATGAGCAATTGAAAAAAATATATTAGAAATTTATTTTTCTTGTGTCACCGGTACTTTTCTTCTTCAGGTAAAAGCTTTCAAACCAATCAACTAAGAGAAGACAATCCACTAACAATGGGGAAATAATTCTAGATGTAAACAATATATATGCATATATAATCAATAAAAAAAAATTTGGTCAACAATGTCAAGCAATTTAAAAAAAAAAAAAATAATAGCCGCAGGTCGGGCTGGACCAAAAACGACCCAGATTTTTTTAGGCTGCATTTTTTAAGCCCAAAGTCTGATTTTTTTGGACAGGCCTGGCCCGCGGACCCCGGGCCTTTTTGCCAAGTCTAGCAGTGATGGAATATTTCATAAACAAGTCCCAACTCTGGCAAAATGCTGCGTAGGAGTCTTCTTTGTACTAGTAATTGTTTGCTACAAAAGATCCATAATATCATTCCACACTCTGTAAGACACGACTAAACAATGGAAGGGAATCCCATACTCGTACACATCCAAAACTTCTTAACTCTAATATCAATTCAAAACTAATCAAATCTTATAATTCTCTCGCTCTAATACTTAATTACTGATATAGAATCTTGAAAGCTGTCGCCCAGAAAGACGGAAAAGAAAATTAGGGGGATTCTGATTCCCAAAGCCTATTACATCTTCAACTTTTTTGGGCTGTTTATCAAAGAAATTATTGTAGTTTCTCCATAGCCACAAAAAGTCTTGGACAGATACCGAGATAAATTCAATACCTAGCAAAATTGGTCTGGGCCGCGGGTCGGTCCGATTCGTCCGTTAAAAATTAGGGCTCTTTACAAAACTATACAACATTTAAAAATTAATTACAAGATTAGTGCAACTATAAAATAATTTTAAAAAAAGTACATCACAATAAACACATCAAATTATTCAGTTTTAAATAAATAAGGAAACCTTAAAATTAACAAACTTTACTTTTCTCTCTCTGTTTTTCTCTCATCTCCCTCTCAATTCCTCTTTCCTTTCTCAGTTCCTCTCTCCTTTCACAGCTTCATAGTAGATTGGTGCAGCAGCTTGGATCCATCAGAGTTGCAACGCAATGGCAGAGTTCAGTGGCAGCCACAATATAAGCAGCGAAGCTACCACCCGACAACACCACAGCAGATTAGCCATACAGGAAGGAAGAAACGAAGCAGTACAGCAGTAGCAACAACAAAAAATAACAGCCGCACATTGTTATCATGTTGGGTTATAACTTAAACTATGTTTTTTTTTTCTGCCATGTATTGCTAAACTAATTTTTGAGGTGTAGGATAAAATGAAGGTTTGGCAACCAACTGCATGAAGGTTTGACTACCAACTGCATCACATTCAAAATAAATTGGTAACTTAATAAAACTGAATTGGTTATGTTGGTATGAAAGTTTGGCTACCAATTGCATCACATTCAAAAAAAATTGGTAGCCTAATAAAACTGAATTGGTTACCTTGTTATGAAGGTTTGGCTACTAACTGCACTATGAAAAAACTGCAAGTGTGGAGGTAGATTGGTTACATTGGTATGAAAGTTTGGTTACTTTGGTATGAAGGTTTGGTTACCAATTGCATTATGAAAAAACTGCAAGTGTGGAGGTGAAAAAACTGCAAGTTTAGTATGTAGGTTTGGTTATCAATTGCAGGTGTGGAGTTTACAAACATTCTCAGATTTTAAAAATGCAAAACTCCAAATCAAATCCAACATATCTTCATATCGAGGTCATTGAGGGAGTACGCATAACAGTAACCAAATCAGAATATAACAGTAACCAAACCAGAATATAACAGTAACCAAACGAAGCAGCGGCGTCTAAAAACTTGGAAACAGAGCCCTAATGAGTTGCAGTGCAGTATTTTTCGTTCCAGCCTTGGCCTCTGCAATCGCTGACATATCTTCATATCGAGGTCCTTGAGGGAGTACGCATGAAGAAGAAAGCGAGCAGTGGAATCATCGTCCATTTTTCAATCAGCAAAGCTCGGCTTCTCTCTCCGACCCAACCATTGCTTCATAACCATTTGAATATACATATTTACAGTTGGTTGTCAAACCTTCAGACCAAGGTAACCAAATTAGAATATAACAGTAACCAAATCAGTATATAACAGTAACCAAACGAAGCAGCGGCGTCTGAAAACTTAGAAACAGAGCCCTGATGAGTTACGGTGCAGTATTTTCGTTCCAGCCTTCGTCTCTACAATCGCTTTTGTTTCGTGTTCATCTCGTCCCTTTACATACACAAGAAGGAACAGAAAAATAGGAGAAATGTATATAAATGGAGGGATTTGATGGTTGAATTGAATTTTGAAGAGGTTGGGTTTGTTTAAAAAGTTTTCATGTCACTTTCTCTCTCTAGATGTTGTTTCTCTCACTCTCTCTTTCTAGATGTTGTTTCTCTCACTTTCTCTCTCTAGATGTTGTTTCAGAAATGGAAGAGGAGGAGTAGGACAGTATGCTTTGTTTGTGAAGGAGGAGCTTGATTCTTGGCCAGAGCAGAATCTTCGTCAAAGAAGTTGGCTAACAGAGAAGCATTTATATGAAATAATCTAGATTCACTTTTGTTGTAAATAAAATATTAAAAATGTATTAATTCTGTAAATATTTATTAGTTGCACTTTTATTGTAATATTTTTAAAAAATATACTAGAAAATGTAAATGTTCCTAAAAATTAAGCTTTGGGTCTTAATTTTTTAGTCCATAAAAACTTGAGCTATTATTATCCAGCTCAATTTTGGCCTGGTTCGTTGTGGCCCAACAAATGGGCAAAATATTTTTTTTTAGTAAAATTAATTTTATAAAAAATTAGAATCATTAAATATTTTTTTTGCAATTTGAAATCATAACAAAAATAAGATTATTCAAATTATAATAAAAACTAGTTTATAAATTACATCACTGGGATCTGCTGGTTTTCAAAATTCAGTTCCTGAAATTGTGGATGATTATTCCAAATTGAGCAATAAAATTGGTTCTTGCCGAGGGTGGGCGAGGCACTACTGTTTTAGTTGATGGTGGCCAAGGTTTGCTCCACTTTGCAGCTGATCTTGGTTATTACTGGGCTATACCACCCATAGTGGCAGCAGGTGTTAGTATCATTTTTCGGGGGTGGAATGCACTTCATTGGGCAGCAGGTAGCGTTCTTGATGTTTATTAAGTTCTATTTAAGTGTATGGTTTATTGTACAAGTGATGTATTTAGAAGTTTTCATTTGAGATCATCTTGACATTCAACTTTCATTTGATGCTGAATTGAACCTTTTTTTACCATGGCGTCTTTTTGCATGAACCTATCATTAACATTAGAGAGCGGAAAGTGACTTTTACTTATTCTGTTATTCAACTTTCATTTAATAATATTTATAGTTTTAAAAAAATAAAATTGGCCTAAGGGCTAAACTAACTTGAGCCACGGGCCTCTTATTTTCAACTTCTTATTTTCAACTCAAAAAAATCTAAATCATTTTAACTCAACCCGCCTACGGCACGACCCGTTTGGTCTTGATTTGGTCTTGATTCACTGTTATATAATCCATATCTATTATACATTAGAAGTAATCAGAAGAATCAACGGCCACAAGTTATTCCTGCAATTCTCCTTCTGGTGCAGGGGGGGAACCAAGAATCCCTTGCCTAAAGGCCTTGAACCAAACACAACATTCAAAGGCCTCCTGTGACAAGCCATTTTCATGAGCTATCTTCTCATCAATAACATTTCAAAGTTGAAGTGCCCTAAGAAATCCAGCTGTAACCAAGTTCTTTATGGCTGGATGCACTACCAGAAACCAGGAAGTAAACAACTTTAGAACAGATATCAACTTGCATTTTTCAATGAAGTACCAGAGAGAGTAATGTTTCATTAGAGTATATTCTTTGAACAATTCTAGGTGTGTGCAGGATTAATCAAGGATAAGTTCCTAACTTCCTCTCCTGACTTGATAAGTTCCTAACTTCCTCTCCTGAGTTCCTGACGTGTCCTTCCCTCCTAGACCAACACAAAGCATGCTGCCTAACCATATAGGACTGAATTATAACATATATGTTATCATCTTAGCCCCTAGGCGCATAAATTAACAGGTTTAGGAACATCATAGAAAATGTAGTAATATAAATGGTCAAGAAGAAAATCAAGGACATATTGTTGAAGTGAAGTTCAATGAGGTGGTTGTGTTAATGATAGTTGTAGTTACGCTCAGGGGCAAAGCGGTCATAACTCATAACATAAACCCTGCTCATCAATAATTTCCTATAGATCACACAGCAGCTTCATGTTGAAAGTGGTATCATGGGAGTTGGTATTTGCATAGAATTATTAGGTTAAGCTAACAGTGGCAAACAACTTATATGCACACTGCCAGTTGGCAAAGAAAGACATTATAGCCATTTCACAGCCTAGAATGCAAATCGTATATGTGCATATAAGTCGTTTGCATATTGTTTTTGGTGGAGTCAATAACTTTCTACCGACTCCAAGAATGGTAAGATGGAGGTAGAGGTCCCTGCAGTGCCGGGTTTAGGGTAGGAAAACATTTTATGTAGGCTGTAGTTCATTGTGTAGGTGAAAGGTTCATACAAAGCAATAGCCTCAACCTAAATCCAGCAGCAATTTCAAAGTTCATCTATTCTGGTTCTTTTGAAAATAAATACTGAACTTCAGTAACTTAACATTTCCCTTCATTGAAAAAGCAATGATGAGATCAACTATCACTAAATTCCACACAATTAAAGCACCAATGTTGAAATGAATATAATTTTGTCTCTATCACACATTAAAAAGAAAAAATTAAATGAAAATATTAAGTCATCTACAACACATGCATATATAATGAGGACCAATGAAGCACCGACTTGGACAGAAGACACAAACACAACACAATACGTAACAAGGGATACGGCATTTTATAAAAAATAGGATACGATACATCACGGACACGTTCAATTTTATATATATACATATTTTTAATAATATAAATGTATTTTTTATAATAAATAAATTTAATATTAATAGAGCATGATAAAAACTTGACCAAAATAAATAAATAATAATAAAGACAAACGCATTGCATAATAATGTTCAAACTTAAAAGATATAAAATGACCCATAACTTTTATATTGCAATTTAAGTACAACAATTTTTTTTTTCAAATTTTTTTTGATCCTAGGCTGTCCTCTAGTGTCCCGACGTGTTCAAGACAAGTCTTGACGTGTCTGAGGCGTGTCCAAACTTTAAAAAAAAAAAAAAAAGAGGAGCTTGTGGACACTTGTCGGGTGCATGTCGGAGCGAATTCATGTCTGACACGAATTCGTGACCCTCTAGGCTTCCTAGATGAGTACTAAATATAAATGTTTTATTCATAATCCATGTTGTGAAGAGTAACAGAATATTAAATTATCAATGCTATTCAGATTTGATGTACTTATCAATGAAATTCAGAAACTTCATAAGGTTTAATTTGAACTTCAACTACTTTCATGGAACTTGTCTAGTTTCATGCGGTACGAGGAAGTATATATGTAGTTTCCACAAAACAAATTTCCCTTATTAATTATAACATAGTTTCCAGAGAACTAAAGAAGGGTCTGAAGCATAGACATGTCTATAGTAAGAAAGACCAACAAAAAAGTAGGAGCATGCTCATACACAATTTTCAGCTAGTGCAAAAACCTGCAAATGGGAATTCCTTTTTTCAGCAACTACTAACATGGGGAATCCTGTCTAGTTATTTAGCATTATTCACCTACAAATATATCATTTACCAGCACTAAGTTGTTTCTCAACAAATATATGGATTACCATTGACCAGTAAAGCAAGAAAACAATTCGTTATTCCCATTTTCAAAATATAATATTCATGTCCATAAGAGAATATAGAACATTTTACAGCAGCACACATTGTTTAACTTTGAAAATATTGATCTACTTGCAAAATTTAATAACAGAACAAGTACTCTGACTTCGAAAAGCATGTACAGAGTAATCTAAGTGATAACCTGAGTTTAACACTCTGCAAGCTGTCCGTATCATTCAGCTTACAAGTTTAGCTTCAATTATCATCATAATCAGCAGCATCTGACAGCATCCGGCCAACAATCAATGTTGCGACCATTGTATATTCTTAATATCAATCCCCTCCTTAACCATCTCATAAAGTGGACTCATTTCCCTCAACTTCTCAACCTGCTTCACTGTGAGCTCAACCGCCCGATCAATCTCCTCCTCAGTAGTAAACCTCCCAATTCCAAAGCGAATCGAAGTATGAGCCATATCCTCATCTACTCCCAAAGCCCTCAACACATAAGAAGGCTCCAAACTGGCACTAGTACATGCACTTCCACTCGACACTGCCACTTCCTTCAACCCCATCAATAAACTCTCCCCCTCAACATAAGCAAAGGACAAATTCAAATTGCCCGCATACCTCCTTTCCACACTCCCATTTACCACCACTCCATCAAGCCTAGCCCTAATTCCATTAAGCAACCTCCCCTGCAACATACCAATCCTCGTCTCATCATATTGCATCTCCTTCATAGCCAATTCACACGCGGCGCCCATTCCAACAACCAGCGGAGTAGGAACCGTCCCACTCCGAATTCCCCTCTCCTGCCCACCCCCATTCATCTGGGGCTCAACCCTAATTCTCGGCCTACGCCTCATATACAAAGCACCAATTCCCTTTGGCCCATAAATTTTATGCCCACTCAGTGACATTAAACTCACATTCCATTTGTTCACATCAACTGGGATTTTCCCCAAGGCCTGAGCTGCATCGGTGTGAAATGGAATTTGAAATTCTTTACAAATTTGCCCTATTTCCTCCATTGGCTGTATTACACCAATCTCATTATTAACAGCCATGACTGAAACCAGACCGGTATCAGGTCTAATAGCGGCTTTAAGCTTCTCGAGGTCGACTAGACCGTCGGGTTTGACAGGGAGGTAAGTTACATCAAATCCCTCCTGTTGGAGATGGCGGCAGGAATCGAGGACGCACTTATGCTCGGTTTGCGTAGTAATTACGTGCTTTTTTTTGTCCTTAAAAAAGTGAAGGGTACCTTTGACGGAGATATTGTTGGACTCGGTGGCGCCGGAAGTAAAAACGATTTCTTTAGGGGAGGCGTTGATTAGAGCGGCGACTTGGGTGCGAGCGGACTCAACGGCCTCATCGGATTCCCAGCCGTAGAGGTGGGTCCGGGAATGGGGGTTGCCGAAACGGGAGAGGTAGAAGGGGAGCATGGCGTCTAGGACTCTCGGGTCCACCGGAGAAGTGGCTTGCATATCGAGGTAGAGCGGCCTTCCGGATATTTTCACGCCTTTCATTGAAATTCCGGATGGGTCCTCATAGGGTTCGGCAACGGCAGCTGCTGCTGTGGAAAAGGGACGGAGGATTGGGGGTTTAAGGGAGGCTGTGCGGCGTAGCGTGGTGGCGATTAGCTTGGCGGCCATGGTGCGATTGATTTGGGGATTTTTGGTTTGTGGTCGAAAATAAATAAATTGAAAACTAAAACGTTAGGGAGAGAGACGGTCACCGAGGTGTGTTAAATATGTCAATATCAAGCAAAGCCTTAGGTACGACGCCGTTTCAACCTGAGATAGATTTTGACTGTCATAAAAGGAGCGTGGGTAAGAAACAAGTGAAAGTCGGAGGGTCAGTCTCTAGAATTGGAAGAAAAGGTTAGCATGTTGAGGTGTATGTGTATTTATATCGACGTACACATGTCCGGTGTGTCGTTTGTTCTGATTCTCTGGTACCACAGATAGACATAGAGGACATATATATATATATGTGTGTTAGTCACGTATAACATGTTGGTTTGAATTTGTCAGATTTTGACTATTGATTAGGTCGGGTCAAACTTTTAATTTGCAAATCAGGTCATACTGGCTTTGACACTTGAAAAAGGAGTCTGTTGAGACCTGCAGGCCAGACCAGGTTAGGCCGGTCCAATCTGATTTATTCAATTTTTTTTATAATAATTTTAAATATTATAAAAATACCAATTAAAATTTTAAACTTAATTGATATATTAATTAAAAGTAATGTATTACAACTTACAAGTTATAACTTATAAATTACAATAATGAATTAAAATATTGTACAATTTTAAAAATATTATATTATTTTATACTATCATTAATAAATAAAAATATTTTTTTATGAAAAATATTTTTTTTATTATTATTATTTTACAAATGACTTTTTAGTTTTTAAGCTAGGTACTTATTAAAATAAATATGCAATAAAATGTCTGCAAAAAGTATAGATTACTAACTAGGTAAGGAAAATCTTTATATATTACATTACTCAACGTGTCTTTATAGATTTTCTTATTCGTATATAAATAAACATGCATGAATAAACGTATTGAAATATGTCAATTTTATTTAGTTTGTTGAATGAGTTGTTACAAAGAGAAAATTTTTATCTGCAGTGAGAGAATTGAAGTGGCAAAAACAAATTTAATAAGTCGGATAGAGTTTTGGGTGAATCAAGCAGGACATCAGGCTAAGTCAAGTCTCATACCAGAGGCCTCAAATCGGGCTTATTGGTAGAGCATGACAAATTGGATTTAAGTCAAAAAAAAAAATATGACCTATTTATAGCTTTCAGGCCGAACTAAGTCGAATCGGACCAAATTTTAATTAAACCTAGTTCAAACTGGACTAAAGTCGGATCGCAGGCCATTTGTGCCCCGCCGATAGATATGAATGTATATGTGTATATATGTCCAGGGAATAAGAATACAGCAGAGGATCGGAGCTCCACATGGCCAGTTCAACTTCAACCCCTCCGCCTCTTTTCTAGATCCAAATCGCACCGCCTACCTTTATGGATAATTAAATTCGTCGAAACTAATACTACGAAGTCTAGTAACTTATTCTGCAGCCGGCCTATATTTATAAGTAACTACACTGTCATTTGCGAAGTTCCAAGTTGGGGTTTTTCATCCTTATCATATCACAGCGGATCAACGGAGTCGCTTCTGTTCCTGGTAAGTTATTCATCCCTGTTCGTAAATTGGAAGCTTAATCAGTTCTGGGTAGGGTCTTTATTGTTAATGTGTGTGTATATGCATCCAATTTGAATCTAGATTGATGGCATCCGTTTCAAGGTTTTTTTTTTCATATGCATTACGTAAATTTTTGTATTTCCACAAATTTTTACGTGGTAGGTTACCTTCAAACTGGAAGAAAGATGTGATTTTTGTAAAAAAGGAATAAGCTTTTGAGATTTTAAGTTTAGGCAAAAGTAATATGGTAATATTTTTCAAGGAAAAAAAATGGGTTCCCAAATCACAATGCATATTGCCTTTCTCCATTTATATACACTATTCTTATGAGAATAAATTGATATTGTAGGTTTGTGCGACTTTGTTTAGTGTTGTTTTTCATTCATTCTTATCTTGCGGTGAGCCTGTGACACAAAAAGGGGAAACAAATCATGCTATTTTCACACACATGCAGAAAATCAATCAATATCTTAATTCTTAGGGGACACAAAAGTTACATCTAGATTAATGGCTATAAAGTTAGATCTGAGAATTGAAATCAAACCTTGTCTTCACTGTACACATTTCAGCTACCTCCAATAAGATGGGAAGTTCAGAACTTTTCTTTAATTTACAATGAATAGACACCAGTATATTTAACCTTGTTACGTAGTTTGATTTTGGTTTTCTTCAAGTATGTGTAGTTGGGAAACTTTATATGATCCCATGTGTTTGTGGTGAACAATAGCAAGTGATTGTTGAATTGCATTTATGATATTATTTTAGGTCTACCTGAAATTCATTTAATATTTATGAGAATTTCTCACAATTGAAATTCAACTAATAGTTTCTTTTCTATTTTCTGTTATTTCTTTCTTGAATTAGTCGTTAAAGGCTTACAAAAGTTTGGACTATCAGGGAAGGTAGTTAGTTGAGGGCCTTGAGGCTTTAGGAAAGCCATCATGTTCAGGCAATCACCTCGAAGGAACCCGAGAAATAAAGGATTTAACGTAAAGCATGCTCTCCAAATTTGTGTATTGCTGGCCGTTTCAATCTGGTTGCTTTACCAAGTCCAGCACTCGCATAATAAGAAGGCTGCAAACGTTCCAGAGGGGTTACAGAATGGGAAGGCTACCATTATGTTAGGGAGAAAAGACCTCCAACCTCAAGTGGAGGGATCAGCAACTGAGTATGTGAGACACAAAGAGGATCAAGAAGAAGAAAGCAAGCCTGACGAGCAGGATCCTGATGAAGAGAGAGTAGGAGAGGATGGCGAGCATAAAAGTGATTTTACTGATGAAGAGAGCGAGACTGAAGCACAGAAGGAGGTGACAGATGAGAGCAAAGTTACAGATTTTAAAGAAGAGGCAATGGAAGACAGAGAGAAGGAAACCAAAGAAGAGGCTGAAAATGGAAACAAGGAAAGTACAGAGGAGAGTACTTCTAGTGAAAAGGAGGGAGAGAGAGAAGAAAGCAAAGAAGAAGAGAGTGGAGGAAAGGCTGTCAAAGAAGACGTGGAGATCAAGGAGAATGGAAGTGAAAAGATCCAAGAAAAGAGAGGTGAAGAAAATGATATCATAGAAAACGGTGATAACAAGAATGGAAGTGAGGAGACCCAAGACAAGAACAGTGAAGGAAATGATACCACAGAAAATGGAGATAACAAAGAGAATGGAAATGAGGAGACCCAAGAAAAGAGCAGTGAAGGAAATGATACCACAGAAAATGGAGATAACAAAGAGAATGGAAGTGAGGAGACCAAAGAAAAGAGCAGTGAAGAAAATGATTACGCAGAAAAGGGAGAGAGCAAAGAAAACAAAGAAGAGGAAGAAGAAAGTAAGGGGAGTGAGGAGAAGGAACTTAGGGACGAAAAGTTGATTGAGAACGAAGCAACGGGGAGTGAAGAGAGCGAAAAGAGGAACGCTGATGAAAAGACTAGGGAAACTAGAGAAGAGAGGGAAGGTACGATTGAGAATTCAGGTGCATCTGAGAATCACAAGGGAGAGAATGTATCGAATGAAGTAGCCCAGGAGACGGAGAATATTCCTGAATCTGAGGGTGGAATTACAGACCCTTCCAATGCCGGAGAGCAGTTAAATAATAATGAAGGGATTGAGTTTGAGGAGAAAGGCACCAAGAACTCCGACGCAACCAGTGAAAATGAGAATAACTCAGGTTTGAATGTGGCGGGAAATGCAATAATTGTAAAGAATGATTCTGCACTCTTGGTTGATAGTGAAGGAAATAAGAATGAGACCAGTCTGTTGGAGAAGGGGGATGGTTCCAATCAGACAACAGGAACAACAGAATATGCTGCTGGGAAAATAGCTTCAGATCCAACTTCTTACACAAACCAAAATAAAAACATAACAGTAGATAATGTCATTCCCTTTGGAGATATCACACAAACAGTTTTAAGGGAACAAACTGAGAAGCCTGAAGAAATGACCGGTGGAGAAAATTCGGATTTGAATTCAGCTACTCCTGCAACTGAGAATAAGGGCACTGTAAATGGAGATTCGACGGACTCTTTTAACAATATTGAAGCTGTTGTTTTAGGACAGAGCGCCAACACTAGTACTTCTATTGAAGCACAAAACAATTCTGAATACTTAACTGGGAAAGAAGATAATGATTCAGTTCAGAACCAGAAATTTGATACTGATTCTGAAACATCAGGAACAGAATACCGTGAGTTATCAAATGAAAATATTAATGCAGATTCTAAACAAAACAATGCAGGTGGTTCTTCTACTTCAGAGACGAAAGAAGCGTCTTCAAGTCCAAATGACGGTGCTGATGCCAGCAAGCAATCTGAAGTTAACTCATACATCTCTTCGAAAGAGGCTAGCACAGATCTGGCTACATGGCCAGAGAGCCATGATCATGCTGCTGAAAAGTGATCTTCTGCTTTGGTTTTTTTCTTTTTATATATTCGTTTAGTTTTTGTTTTTAATTCTTTATTCTCGTCTTCTTTCAATTGCAAAGGTGACTGAGCATGTTTAACATTGGCTATATGTTTGTTGATGTGATTCCACTGTACAAGAAGTATAATCTCAACTTTGCACAAAAAGTTTACGGTAAATCTAATCATCTCATGCGTAATGCAGGCCCTACTATTATTTCTCTTCCTACACTTCAGTCAGTCAAAAAGTTTCTCTTTTTTCCCAAAAGAAAATTCCCCTTTTTTCCATGAAAGGAAAAAAAAAAGAAAAAAAAAAGAGGAAAAATAATGAAGAATAACTCTTACAAGCCCGTGGCTTCGAGAAGTTATTCAAGAAGTTATTTAGTGTTCTTGGGGCATTGTCACGTGGTGTTTCAAGTCAATTACATGTTGTCATTTCAGCATGTGCAGGTAGGTTTACTGTACATGTTGAAATAACATGTAATTTGCATGGGGCATCACATGATAATGTCTTAAGAGTACTGAATAATTTTTCTGTGACTTCGTGCAGGTCTCTATTGGGGGTAACTCTCCCCTCAAGTATCAGAACTCTTTTTGAGAAACTAGGTCGTGGTCCCTTCATTGGCAACTAAATCGACATATTAGTTGTGTACTCTTTTATTATTTTGTAAAACTCAATTCAGTCCTCGTGATTAACTGAATTTAACATCGTTATGTAGAATCTAGAAGAATGAAACCAACAATTTTTATTCCTAAAGTCTCAATGTGTCGACCACGAGGATCAATGAAGCCTGCAAGCATGTCATAGAAGATGGGTCAAATCGATGATGTATTTACCGTGTTGAACAATATTTCTGAACAATGCTTCACAAAGTGTAAAGCAGAACAATTAAATTTTAGAATCAAGAAACAAAGAACGCATTAGGGACAACAAAATAAATAAATAAAATTGTATAACACATAACCCATGGAAACTCCTTGTTACTAAAGTGCGAGTATGGGTATGGCTGCATACAAGTTGAAAAAAGAATGACTTTTAGGATTTGTATATGTTTAAGCAAATGCATATGTAATTTTCTTCCGATTTGCAGTCTCGTCTGTGCATTTGAAAAACAAATCAATCACTCAGAAAATGGAAAATCTCATATTCCCGTTTCAGATAAACACGAAAAAAATAGTAGAGATGCATGAGAAACTCATCAAAGGTCTCAACTTTCAAAATATAGCATAATTTTTACTCTTTAAGAATTTGAAAAAAAATTAAATTCAAAATTTATTTAATTGTAGACATTACAATTATACATATTGTAAAAATCTAAAAAGTTACCAGACCTGTTGATTTCAAAAATAATGAAATTTTAGAGCACGTATATTTAGATAGGTCATACAGGCATCGTCTTGGTGGCCAGAAGAAGAGAATGTCCTCTTGGAAGCCAGATCTCACCATTGCCACCGCCATTTGCTGTTCTCTCTTCCTCTGTCAATTAGAGTGCTAACTCGACTTGATTAATTCAGACGTAGTCTATTTTTACTAAAATGTAATTGATGCCTTAAAATTCTCCCGATTTTTTTTAGAACAAATTCTCCCGATTTGAATGGTACATTTATTTAAATTTTGGTCCCTTACCACGTATTGCAAGGAAGGAATATTAGAGAGGAGCCAAGAAATGATCTGCAACCACAAAAAATCACCATTCTGAATGCGAAATCGAATGCTATTAAGACGCAAATGTGGTTCTTTGTTTTAAATCCGCACACCCTCTATAAATCCCTACAATTTCTTGACATTTGTAGCAGCACAACATTTAATAAATGTGATCAAAGTTCAGCAGAGGATGGCTCTAATTTCTTGTCGACAAAATCACAAGCTCACTTGGTCATTAGTTTCAACACATTTTCCTTTGTCCTCTATTCTTTTTGTTAATTATTTTTCAAATCTAAAGTTTATTTTTGTTGAAAAAATAAAAAGCCACGTGTCGTAATATATATATAGTGGAATGATTTATAGTAAATATTTGTTATGGACACTGTTTCAACAAATCATTTTATCACCTTTAGATTAAATATCAAAATGTTGAATATAAAACCATTTAAATTTCTATTTATTTTTTCAATTCCAAATTGTAATTGGAATCTAATAATTAAGTTTGACTAAGTCTGTTACTAATCTATTCCTATATATTTTAGTAATTTTACCCATTACCTATATTCACTTCTCATTTTATCACCTTTAGATTAAATATCCAAATGTTGAATATAAAACCATTCTGCTAACTTAGTTGGCGGGATGTTAATTTTTATTTATATTTATATTTCATCCCGCCAACTATGTTAACGGGTAAATAAACTATTATTTTTATACCATCCCGTCAACTAAGTTAGCGGATTGAAGGGGAAAAAAATTAACATTTGTGCATAGTAAGTGATTCAAAGCGAAAAAAAATAAATTAAAATTAGTACATCCCGCCAACTAAGCTGACGGGATGGAGAAGGAAAAAAAATAAAATTTTACAACCAGCTAACTAAGTAATTTTTAAAAAATTATAATTTTAAACTAAGTAATAATTATAATTATAATTTTAAACTAAGTAATAATTACTAATTATTATTAGTTAAAAATTTATAATTTTTAACTAAGTAATTTTTTAAAAAATTTATATTATTTTTTTTAAAAAAAATTACGTCGTTTGTAATTGGCTTATTGTTAATAAGATTTGGCATCAACACTTTATTTTTTTTATTTTTTATTTTTAAGCTGCCATGGCAATGCATGGACTGGAGTGGACTGGTCTAAATCAATCAATTGAAAAGGCTCCCGAATCCCCATATAAACCAATCTGTACATAACAAAACATCGTCATCACCATTGTGGCCACCTTTATTGCTTCATTTTCTCCATGCAACCACCTTTCTAATTGACGATTGGATTGGGACCATATCACACAACTTTCTTGCTTCATTTTCTACGTGCAACTTTCATAATCACACTGCTGATAGTTTGACTTACGCCCACGACAATTTAAAAAATTGTTTCCAGGCCTAAATTTTCCACTTTGGAAGCTCAGGGAAACACGAAATTATTAACCCTAATGAGGAAGAAAATGGCATGCGGTTAAACAACCTAACCTATCTCTATCCCACAATTATACTCCTATTCTTTATTTATTACGCTAATGTATATATACAATTAGTTAAAATGCAAAATTGTTCCTGATCGATCGAGTTTGTTCGAATGTGTACTCAGTTTGTATATTTAGCAAAATGTCGCTTGTTGAACATTTACCGACGCAAAAACGTCTCATTAATTTGGTTGTGCAAAGTTTTCAAATCATTTGAGACACTACTAGCTAATACCACATCTAAAGAAGGCTAGAGTCCAAAATTAACCATCTTTCTACTGGATGAGCGTAATTAGCCCTCAGCCACAAAGACAAAGTCCTGGTAGAGAACTCCAACACTCAAAGTCAAAACACATGATCTCTAAAGTGGTTACGGCTCATGTAAGATACCTATCAAAATTTAGATTACTGGGTGGGTATTTGATTACCGACAATAAAAATTGATCATATCTTAACATTTTACCTATCAAAATTTAAATTATTGGATATTTGATTACTGATAATAAAAATTGGCTGGTTATATCTTATTATTTTTGTTTGATAGAAGTTATTTGTTGACGGGTAATAATGACTAGGAATATATTAAAATGCTCCATCTACTAATTTATGTCGAATAATCTATCAATGAATTTTTGTCAAGTAAAATTAAACGCCCAAAATACTATCCAACTAGTTAATTTAATAGTATTTAATAAAATATATTTAAAGTTTTATTACTTTTATAAAATAATAACTTATAATATATTGAATAATTAATACATAACTAAAGATTAATTAATTCAATTTAAGTACAATAATGATAAATTAAAATTATAATAATAAATAACAAAACAAGATAAATAAGAACAAATTAGAACATTTCTACCCAACGTTTGATATATGAGTATTTGCTTGATAATTTTTTTAATAATTATGTGTAAGTAAGGATATTTATGTCCAATTTACTAAAATAATGGTTATTTTTATTTGTAAAAAGATCTCTAGATATAGTAATCTAAGATTGCCACTTATTTTTGGTCATCCAGATAATTATTGAATTCATCCATTTTAGTCATCCGAATTTATATAAGAATCTTGACACTTTACTGGATATGAAATTAATGAAAATATAAAATTACTACCATAACATATACAACTTATTAGAATGACCGATTCACATATATTTAAGATTAAACAAACATCCCTAATATCACTCCCACACGGGTGATCACAAAAGCTAATGATGAATTAATTCAATGATTCAATCAGCCTATAATTACCTACTTTTTCCATAGCAATGCTCTACTCATAAGAAAACCTCAATCAACAAATCTTTCCATCAAGATCAAAATTACATAACTTCAACCCTATACGAATGCATACCAAAACCAACATCACTAAACTGATTTTTCTTTGTTAATTATTCAATAGAAAGTGGAGGGAAAACCTCTTCAATATAATAAGCTTCAAAGAATTTTATTTACAATGAAGAAAATGTTTACAAAATTGTTACATGCCCTATACTTCAATAAAACGAGTGTTACTATTCCATTGTGTTTTGTATTGAAAGTCTAACCAATTAGAGTCCCCAATCAGGAATACCAACCGCTATTCTCATCTGGTAAATCAAGCAAGTCCACATCTTCTGTGCTCCAACCCGCACGTAACAAAGTCTCAGACAATAACCTCACGTGCTGCACCACACCCTTCCTCTCTTTCAAGCATTCGCTAGTAGTATCATCTTCCGGTGATGATGACGACGACGATGATCTGTTTTCATCACCACCGTCCATCATCATCATCTCCCTAACATCAACTTCTTTCCACCCTCCATCCCGCAGCCTCCCGCACACCTCCTCCAAACACCCACCCAAATCCCCACTCCACCAACCGCCCGTCCCCCCACGCGCCGCCGCCACCAACCTCTCCTCCCTCTCCACCAAAGCCGTCCAAAACTCAATCCTCCTCGCCTCCGTCGCCGCCCACGCCGGGGCATTAAACAAATTCGACAAGGTCGGCCGCTTCAAAGCCTCCCCATTCCCCCTGAATTCAACTTGCTGAAAAAACCCAGAAATATCAAAACTCCACAGCTTAATCTCATCCCCATTTACGTAAAAAACAGGATTTCCCGCCAAACAAGGCATTGAAGGTATGTAACAGTGCCGATATATAGGAACAAGAATCGGCGCTTTTCTCAGATACCCTTTAGCCAAATTCACGGCCTCATCATTATCTTCAGGTCTATTACCCCAAGAATCGCACCAGAAATTTCCCTTAGAAACTTTTCTGCATAAATTCAAGATTGGCAAGTCCATGAGGATTTGAAGCTGTTGGGTAGATGAGAATCGCCAATTGGGGAAGCCATGGTCAACGGGAAGGCCTTCCCGGAGAATTGAACGGAGATCAGGAGGGAATGTGAAGTGGAAAGTGGATTCAATTTCAGAGAATTCTGAGTCTGTGAGGCCTTGTGATATGTGAATATTGGAATTCTGAAGTTGGTCGATGAGATTCTTGGCGTAGGCTGCGAATGAGAAGCAGACTCGTATTGGTTTTGGGTTTATGAAGGGTTTAGGGATCGATGGTTGTTCATGTGCAGTAGTTGTTGCCATTGGAGATTGATGATTGATGCACGTTGCATGCAGAGATAGATTTATCTTTAAATTGACGATGAGAGGGGAGAAAGGAGAGAGGAGAGAGAATGAGAGAAATTAAAGAGATTTATTGATTTGGTGTGGGGATCAGGATCTCTGGAAATGTGGGGGGATTATTTATTTATGAAGGAAATGGGGAGAAAGTGTCGTCTTCTTAAACTGAACTGGAAAGAAGAAGAAGTCGTTGGTTTAATTTCGGCTTGGATTTAGATGGTAACAAGAGAGAGAGAAGGAGTCAGGTAGAAGGTAGAGATAATTTTGACTAAAAAATAGAGAACGATATTTTTCCAACAATCTTTGAAATTATTTCAATTACGAAAATATTAATTTTAAAGTCATTTGATGATAGATGTAATCTTAAATAGGGAGGTTGTGAGCTATCAAATGACTTTATAAATGATAATAAATATTTTATAACATTAAATAATTAATAAATTATGGTAAAATAGATCTTGATAATATTAAATTAATATAAATAATTTTATTTTATTCATCATTTTTATAGAAAAACATAACTTTAAAATAATACACGGCGATATAATCATAATAATGGCGATATATATTGAAATACATTGATTGAACTTTTACATGCTCATATGAATCAGTTTATAAAGTTGAGAAATATCTATTAAGTAATAATATCGGTACTCATCATTTCAAATTTATATTAAAGCTTAGCCCTTTAATTTTTCGATTAATAAGAAAATTAACCAAAAGTTACTGGTACATGATCATTACCTTAATTTACAAAAATGAATTGGTGGGTCATGGGTGTCCACAAACAAAACCAGGCAAAGCATGTCCTATGAAGTTTAAAGTTTGCTTTTACGTAGTACTATTACTAAATTCTTTCATCGTATAATAAGACGAGGCCAACCCATACCATAAAAACCTCGGAGCTTAATAAAAACCAGGGAATGTATCCCGGAATTCATGCACTTAAATTGTTTTATTATTTTCTTTATTTTCAACCACATACTATTAGCTAAGCTTCCAGACGGCTACGTCCAAATTGATGTTATCATTCCCTTAAAAATATTCATTCATGCCGGCAAAATTATTCGTAATATTGTCCATACCATATTACAATATTATTTATTAATTCGACTATATGATCATAATAGTCTTAAGATACTCTTCTAGTCCATGCCAGAGAGTCAAGAAAAGAGAGTCATTGCCCAAGTCTGGGATTCTAGAATTTTAGACGGTTGGACTCTCTCCAGAAACCCTACGAGATGAAAAAGACACTCCAGAAAACCAGCTACCAGCCTTGAATATTGATTGCTACATGACAACCCACCACAAAGTCGAGGAATTTTTTAGAACATAGTAGTCTTGCATGATAGTGTAATTTTGGAACGGAGTATATCAGAGAAACCTTCTACTCGATCCAGTTTGCCCACCAACTTTCATTGTGTGCGCTTCAGAGTCCAGACTCAACAGTGCTAAGCTAATTGACTAATGATAAATATATATATATATATATATATATATATATATATATATATATATATATATATATATATATATATATACCAGTCAAATAAATGTTGATTAGTTGTGTAAGGGCATGTTAGACTGATAGATGGCACTGCACAATGTCTAGACCAGATATGTTCTAAAGCATACCTTCTAACGTCTGCAGTAGTTTCTTCATCAGAACTCGGGCGTCATCCAAATAGGAAGGGAAAATAAACGCAGACCCTACACCACTTTCTTTGGTAATTTGTAGCCTCAACTTAAGGGAAAACACTGTTTTTATTTCCTTATTTCCATCAGTAAAATACTTCTAAATTATTATAGAATAGAAACGATTTTTAAGCTTAAGTTGAACCTTGAGGCTACCAAAGCACGTTGTGCTAATCGACTGTTTACTTCCACCCATGAAGTAATTCTGAACTGTATAGCTTGCTTAAAACATAGCATGCTTGTACCGAGCAGGACAATCACTCTTATGCAGCATATTTTGTGCATAATAATACAATGTTTGCCAAAAAGATCAAATTTAAAGTGACAGCGAGATGCAAGTTATGTGTGTGTGCAAACATACGTACATATTACACTACATGCTTCTATATATCATTAGCTGAAGTGCTGCCACCTGCACAAGATTAGTTCTTTTTCATTACCTAGCATCTTCTATCAATACCAAACATACAAGAAATGTGAGGTTCCATATTCTGTGATGGCTATCATCATATTCAATCAGACAATCACTAAGCACATTTACCACTTTTTTTGTGTAACGGGCTTAGGAGTGGACGCATAATATTATGTTGCGACATCAACTCACTACTCACTAGGAATGCCTAATCTGAGATAAAGAAACACACAAAAAATACAAGAGAAACTTATTAAATGGACGTTTGAAATTTAGTACAGGTCTCTGCTAATTTTCCTATTACCGAAGGAAAAAGTTTCCTACTCAATTTTTTTTTGGCGGAGTTCTTTCCTCTGTACAGGAACAACAGTCGGCCAAACTGAGCAAAAAGAACACCTTAAACTGAAGTTAATGTCTATCAAGTAAATGTAAAGAACAGTTCAGAAGCAGTTTATCACTATCAGCTGATGCATACCTATGGGCTATGGCGTTAGTAACCCAAGAAATCAATGTTGTGAATTTTCGTTTACTTCATGCAGTATCTTCAGCACTTGAGCTGCCGTCATTCTCTATTTGGTCATTCCATTGCTACCTGATTCAATTGCCACATTTTCATGACTAACAGAAACATCTTCATTCCCAAAACTCCATCCGCCAAAAATCTTTCTTGCAAGACCAGTAAAATTGAAATCATTGTAAAAAACTCCGAGAGCTGATATTTATCAAATCTTTTTCACAATTTCTGGTGGAAATATTTGAAGGCCACACAAAGTTCCCGTCATTGGTCATCCCCCCATAAGTGACGTAATTCTTAGTTTCCATCCCCTTAACTTGATGAGATGTGATTGAGAGGTTAGTCTTTGACTCCCCTACCTTTATATCATCAAACTTTGATTCTGAGGAGCTTTTAACTCTGTTAGTATCCTGCAGAGTTTGATTGTGAAATATAGGATTGCTAATGCTAATCCCATTTCTGTCACCCGAGTCTGTAACAACATTTGCAGTCTTACAATCAATTTCCTTTTGAATGTCAGCCTTATCTTCCAGCTGCTTTTGGCTATATTTCTCATAATTGAGTTCTTTAGTCTCACTTTGAGCATTGTGTAATTTAGGTTTTCGGCCACGAGCTCGGGGGAGAGACGGGTCTGTAGAAGGATTAACATCATTTGAAGCAATTTGTCTCTTTGGTCTCCCTCTTTTTGTCTTCTTCTCTCCAGATAAAGTAGCTCCACTACGATGAGCAGCAGGTTCTATCACAGTTGGCTTCAGCGAAAGAATATCTGCCTCGAGCTTTGTCAAGCGATTCTTGTAATTAGCCAGCTCAGATTGCAAATGACCAACAACATTCCACAGCTGAACATTCTCTACTGACTGCAATCTCAACACCAGAATATAAACACTCATTTAAGCATGCTCAATTCCTAAAGTATATAGCACAAGAGTGGTAAGTATAAGATGTGTCTTACTTGAGCTTCCCAAAGTTGCTGATGCTTCTGCGAAAGTTTTACTGGTGGCTGAATAGCACCTCTTTGAGAGGATGGTGCAGAAGCTGCTGAGCAACCAGGAACTGAAGGTGAAGAAAAGTAGCCACATGCTCCGGGGTTTGTATATGTAAAAGGAGGTATTGAGTGTTGCTGTTGAACCCACCAAGATGAGGGATTCCAAGGACCTGTTAACCAGAAATACCCAACTTCAGGCCAAAAAATTTACATATACACTTTGACAATTGAGTACAAACTCTTCCTAGTTTTAGGGTGGGGTGGGGTGGGGGGAGGGGGTGAGAGAGAGAGAGAGAGAGAGTATCATATTTCATGATCTCTCTTTTTCATTCTTTAGGACTACAGATAAGGGGAGGGGGAATTCAAGTGTAACAAATGTGGCTAAAACTCACATCACGACTGCTAGGTGACCCCTCTGATGTCTTCCTGGAGCTATCATGCTTCTATCTTGGGTTATATATTCATTATCCAAGTTGTTATAAACAATTAAAAACAAGTCATCCTTAGAAAACCATTATCACCCCAACAGCCAAAGATAGTAATCCCACCGTCCAAATAAAAAGAGTACCAATTACAAAGAAAAGGTACCCCTTTTCAGGACAGAGGGAGAATAAGATGTTTAACATAGAAAAGTGCAATCAAATGTAGAACTCCTATAATTGGAAGTATACGAGATTAATGATCAGTTTTGCACATTCTACCTGGGAAACCTGTATATGGATAACCAACGGGATAAGAATAACATGAAGGCTGCAGTTGATTTCCGGGCGAAAATTCTCCATTGATTGTGTTGGTACCTTGGCAGGTAACATCAGTTGTTCCTACAGGAGTGAATGGATGATAAGCAGGAGCTCCATTGGCTCCAGGTAAATGGCAACCAGGTTGATGGCCTAGCCAGAAGGACATTGCAGCTTGTGCTGAATGAGGAGCTGGCTGGCTGTGTTGGACCTGATTGAGCTGCGTGTTCTGCCATTGGCCTAGGATAATGGGTGAAGGTGAATGGCTGGGAATGCAGGGTTTTGAGATCAATGGGGTCTGTTCAACATCAGATTGGGTTGAGTATGGCCATCGAAAATTTGGTTGAAATTTCTGATTTGAGGGTTGTGCATTCTCGTGTGAAGAGCTGCCACTTGTATTCTTTTTAGCTCCATACTCATTCTGATCTTCCTTGTTCTGTTCAGGATTGAATTCATTATATGTAGATAGAAGTTCATGAAGCTCTCTCTTTTTTTTTGTTAAGTACATGTCCATAAAGATAAAATGCAGATCTGTTCTAATTAAAAATTCCAGATCAGAAAATTTCTCAATAATAAGATCACGGTAATTAAATCAGCGATTAAATATTAAAATGTTTCTTTGAGTAGTTGAGTTGCAACTTATGTGGAAGGTCACAACTTCCTTAACTTTTTTTTTTCTCTCCAAATTAAAACTCTAAGACGGTGTACATGAGCGTATTTTACCCCCAAAATAATTGTATTATTTACGGAGAAGATACATTCAAATTGGAAAAAGAATACCTTTGCCATCATTCCTATCCATAAAATAACACTATAACACTAAAAAGTGACATTAATTGCAGGATGAAACCATGAAGGTAGTACTATATCTTTTGTAAAACAAACGAAAAACAGAATAGTACAACCTTGTCATTTTAAAACTTATGAAGCACTTTTTTTCCATTTTTTTTTTCAAATCCCACCCAGAAGATAGGGAAAAACATTTCAATATATTATATCTTCAACATATAGTATATATGTTAAAAACCCAGCCCTAGTTTATCAATCTGTGTATTCAATTTTCTAGGTCAATACTGCTTGTTAATGTAAAGTCTCAAATTGTAGTTATAAAAAAAGGGTTTTAGAAATTAGCAAGGAGTACAGATACTGAAACGAGGGGGTATATATTAAGACAAATACACATTTAAAACAGATATAAAGAAGCACATTACCAAGAGCTGGTTTGGTTCTTCAGCTTCTTGATGGGTGGTGGAACCAGACTTGTGACCCTTCTTCTTCTTGTTTTCCATGGTTTCAATGTGCTTCCAGATAAATATAATATGTCTTCCCTTTTCTTATTTTCCAAGTGAGATATCTCAAGGCCAATAGAGCAACTAGAGCTATGGAGATGGAGAGAGAGTGAGTACAAGGAATTTTATTTTCTAATTCTACAGCTTTTCCTCTGCTCCTTGTTCTTTGTTGCGGTTGTCCTTCAGTCAAATTTTTGTCAAAACAAAGAGGGGAAAAAGAAGAAATTAAGGGCAAGAAAGCATATGATAATTTTATGGCACAATGTTAAAGATCATGCTACTTTGAACATTAAACTGCCCTAATAAATATCCTCAGTTTGGTAATTCAGCTCAAGTGCCTGCTTTCCAACTTTGACTTCTATGAGCTGCAGTTTTCCAGTTGATGCCGCAAAATCTGAGGCTTAAAAATGATAAAGCATGGCAAAAGAGCTTTTAGGAAAAGTTAATAGGGTTTAATTACAAAATACAAACTTAGATGCAGTTGTGTTGTATGGGATTTTATTTTATTCTTCAACAATTTAGGGGCAAATTTGTATATTTGTGGAAGATTCAAAATTTTGAGTCCAATTACAAAAGCACAAATTCTAAAGTATTTTTTAACTCCACCACACTAGTGATTACAATAGAACCTTAAAAATTATTGGCTCACCTGAAAAAAGAATATTGAAGATAAAAGCTTAGCAATGAACTAATATTATAATAGAAGAGTAGTGATTAACTAATGTGTTCGGAGCATGTTCTGAAATTAATTAATAGTTAAGGATTTGATAAAATATGCGATGTTACTATGGAAAGGGACGTTTTAATACGCATAGGAGACCACCCTCCATCATCATCCTCCTCCTATGGTCAAATTTCGATTTTGTAAAAGACACAGAGTAACCATTTCTCCAATGCCTTTGTAAAATCAAGAAACCTCACGTGTGACACCACTAGATTTCTTCCCAAGTGTCAGTTTAGCCTCGATTTTAGCCTAACTATTGTCATGTACTACTATACTAACTTGTTGACCTCCATAATGCAGTATTTTTCGTCGCACAGAGGAATCTCTTAACACACTTTCTGCAAGCAAGAGGCTTTACAAGACCTGACCTCCATAATGCAGTATTTTTCGTCGCACAGAGGAATCTCTTAACACACTTTCTGCAAGCAAGAGGCTTTACAAGACCTTAACGCCAACATCACAGAAGAATCTCTTAACACACTTTCTGCAAGCAAGAGGCTTTACAAGACCTTAACGCCAACATCATCGATTGTATTTATGGGTGTCCTAACACCAACATTATAGGATTTTCGTATGAAGAAGTTATGGCACTAATTGGTGCCTAATTGCAAATTTATAGTTTATTGCATCTTCATAGCCGGTTTATATGAAACATGTAGCTCACGCCACGCAGGTGAGAATTGAAATACCAAGGACCAAAAACATGACATTTTGAAGACTAGTAAAATTAACTTGGGCGCACATCTCTTAGGGTGAGAAAATGATTGAAACATGAAATAATAAGAAGAACAACAACAACAAGAAGATGCAAACATTCAATAGATTAAACAAAACTTGCATCTTATTTTTCCCTATCCAAAAAGATACTCACCAGGGCACTTGCAGTTTAGAGCCAAATTCTCAAAGAAAAAGAAACCTTGCCTCCAATCCTCCAAACAAGGAACAAAGGATGCTCAAGAGGAACATACTCCGGAAGAAGTTCATCGTGCTAGTATTTAAACTTAAGGACTAGTTGCAACCATACAGCTAAAATATGTCCCTTCAAGTCTCTTCACTCTTGGATGTTTGACAACACACTTTGGAATTTTAATTGATAAAACAGAGCCATTAAAATTACCTGTAGTTTGTGCCAAAGGCTGAGAATGGTAAAATGACCCACCCAAATTTCAAACAACAAACTTTAAAGAAGACACAATACTGAAAATCAATATAATGAGCCACATTCATATCATCAAATAAGGTCTGGGAAAGCAAGAAAATGTTATTGAAGACAACATAAGAACACCATAGGAAAAAGCAAAAGGAAAACAGAAAGCTGACTCAAGACATTATCCTCTCAATATTCATCTCCCTCGTCATCATCTTCACCCTCAGCGGACTCGGCACCAACCTCCTCGTAACCCTTCTCAAGGGCAGCAAGATCCACACGGGCTTCAGAGAATTCACCTTCCTCCATACCCTCACCAACATACCAGTGAACAAAAGCCCTCTTAGAATACATGAGATCAAACTTGATGTCAATCTGCGAGAACACCTCAGCAACACTGGTCGAATTTGAGATCATGCACACAGCCCTCTGCACATTGGCAAGATCACCACCAGGAACAACAGTTGGGACCTGGTAGTTAACTCCACACTTGAAACCAGCGGGGCACCAGTCAACAAACTGAATAGTGCGCTTGGTTTTGATGGTTCCCACAGCTGCATTTACATCCTTGGGGACCACGTCCCCACAGTACATCAGGTAACAAGCCATGTATTTACCATGACGGGGGTCACACTTGGCCATCATAGAGGAGGGCTCAAATGCACTATTGATGATCTCTGCAACTGAGAGCTGTTCATGGTAGGCCTTCTCAGCTGAGATAACAGGGGCATACGAAGAGAGCGTGAATTGGATCCTAGGGTATGGCACCAGATTAGTCTGGAACTCAGTCACGTCAACATTTAGGGCTCCATCAAATCTTAGAGAAGCAGTCAAGGAGGAAATAACCTATCACAATTATAAAGATAGTTAGGAAAATAATCTCACTGGTTTAAGAAATGAAGTGAAATCACAAAGGAAAAAACTTCTTCAGTACCTGAGAAACCAAACGATCAAGGTTGGTATAGGTAGGGCGCTCAATGTCAAGGGACCGTCTGCAGATATCATAGATGGCCTCATTGTCAAGCAGCACAGAAACATCAGTATGTTCCAAAAGGGAGTGGGTGGAGAGAACACTGTTGTAGGGCTCAACAACAGAGGTTGATACTTGAGGTGAGGGATACACAGTGAATCCAAGTTTGGATTTCTTGCCATAGTCCACAGACAGACGTTCCAGAAGAAGAGAACCAAGACCAGAACCAGTGCCACCACCAACAGCACTAAAAACAAGGAAACCCTGTAGACCAGTGCAGTTGTCGGCAAGCTTCCAAATACGATCCAAGCAAAGGTCCACAATCTCCTTTCCAGCTGAAGTATATTAATATATTAGTAAATTATACAAATAATAGAACAAAGAGACTTATAATCTATGTTTTTTAAAAAGGAAAGAAGAATGTAATAGAACAAAGGGAACAAAGGGGGAGTTCACTTACTGGTATAGTGTCCGCGAGCAAAGTTGTTAGCTGCATCTTCCTTGCCACTGATGAGCTGTTCCGGGTGAAAGAATTGGCGGTATGTTCCAGTCCTTACTTCATCAATGACAGTGGGCTCAAGATCTAAGAAAATTGCACGAGGTACATGCTTTCCAGCACCAGTTTCACTAAAAAATGTGTTGAAAGCATCATCGCCTCCCCCAACAGTTTTGTCACCTGGCATCTGGCCATCAGGCTATCAAAGACAAAAACATATTAGGCAAAGCTAACAATAGCAGAAAAAGTGTTGAATGTATACAGCAAAAATATTGATGACAAGAATACAAACTCCCAAGTATTGTCATCCCAATATTACCATGCAACTGATAGAGTAAAAGGAACCACAATAAACCTACTTCATGTTCAATTGAAAATTTTAATCGAAACAAATTGAACTACAGTAACCAAATTAGCTTAGTTTAGCTCATAAGGAAATGGATAAATCTCGAAGTCAACTGAAGTTTTGAAAGAGACTAGGAACACTTAAATTTTGACACGTGTCAAACTGAAATTCAGATTAGAAACAAGTTAAAAAAATCAAGACACAAAGAAGAAGAAAAACCGACGTAGATGAATAATGAATGAGAGATCCAAATTAAATATTGAAAATTAGAGATTAAGTGTTTAGTAGCTTAAATCACCACAAACTTTATTTTCTCTAAGATGTAATAAACAATGCACCCACAAAGGCTTGTGCTAAAGACCACTTAATGGATGTTGTGCACCCACATCATGCAGAGGTTAGCATGACTTCACAAAAAGTAGTATCTTATTATATAACTAACTATAAGTATCACTAGTCCAATTATGTATTTGTCAAAAAATACAAATTTAAAACACTAAATTCATTCACTTCAAGTGCAATGAAGATCAGAATATAAGATCTCGACCTATGAATTTAGATACAGCAACATATACAGATTGCATTGAATTAAAAATCCACCGAACTAGTCAATGAAAACAACAGGTCTGATTAAAACTAAACCTGAAAAGAATGTGCAGCTAAGCTTAATCACAGCTGAACATCATCACTGTAGAAGACTACAAAAGCGCACATTAAATTTCGTTATAAGAAAAAGAAGAATTTATTAAACGCTAGCTCTGTCTAAATGTGGATAAAATGACGCCAAACACAAATTGTTCACATTTCTAGGTCATGATCATATAAAATAAATCAGATCTAGAACAAATGACAATTCTAAACAGATATTCGATTCTGGCAGAAGAAATAACAGCTTAAAGTTACAAAATGAACTTCATTATGCATGTAAGATGTAAAAATTATGTGAATTGTAACAAGTTAATCAATATAATACATTCTAATGGATAAAATCTACCTAAAAAAGGCTCAAATATCGCCAAACAATGTTCTCTAAAAGGCGGTGGACGGGAGAGCATAGCGCTTAGTGGGCTTATGCGTGGCCTGGGCGAAATTTTTTATTTTAAACTAATTTTAATATTTTATCTTACATTTATCAAAACAAAACAATAATATAAAGCAAAACAATCTATAATAAAGACATTTTCTTAAAATTCAAACACATTCATATTATCAATAACAAACATATAATTGCTCAAAATTCAAACGCAAACAAATAATAAAAAATACAAACTAATAGTTATCGTCTCCATATCACTCTATATCTCTGACTCCTCTTTCCCATATCCCTCCAAAATAATGTCCCTATCCAACTCACACTCACACTCACACTCACACTCACACTCACACTCACACTCACACTCACACTCACACTCACACTCACACTCACACTCACACTCCTCATCTCTCCCTTCCTCAGTGTCATCAGACAAAAAATAAAAATATTTTACATTCAATCAACCCTCAACGTCGTTTTATAACTTAGTTATTAAAATAAAATAAATAAATAAAATTTGCTTTGGGCCTAGGCAAGGTGCCGGGGCCTAGGCGGGATTAATCGGACTTGGGCGAAAAATTTTAGAACACTATCGCCCAAGGATAAAAACTCTAGATCCGATCTAATGTAATACAGATACAAGATATACATATATATAGACGAATCATGAATGAATATATGTGAATAAGAAATCAAAAAAAAGGTAAGATACCTGAATGCCATGCTCGAGGTAGTAAAGTTCCCAGCAAGCATTGCCGACCTGAATATCGGCCTGGCCAATGTGAATCGAAATGCACTCTCACATTTTCGATTAAAAGGAGAAAACGAGACTTAACCAGAGATCGAAGAAAACTATAGAAGGAGATTTGAGTAAAAGAGAGAAAGAGAAAATATTGAGAGCGTTTATTAAGACGCCTCAAAATTGAAACCCTGATTTTCTATTTCTCTGGCTTCGGTTTACTTAAGAGGGGAAATTAGGAGGATACAGAATGAGAAAATTATTGACCCTGGTTAGATTTAGATTATGCTGCCAGTTAAAATTTCGGATTGGCCAGCTTTTACCATCCAAATTTAACCAACCACGGTATATTTCCCTTTCATTGGGACCGTTTGAAATTTCAAAATAAAGTACCCCTTACGACGACGTTCTACAGGTCTACGAATACTATCCCACAAGTATAATTATGGAAATTTCTAAGCAATTTTTAACATGATTAAATCTTTAATTATCCTTATTCCTGAAGATACAATCACTATATGAAGAATTTAATTTTAAGAAATAGTTAAAAATCATACAAATCCCATATCTATCTATAAATTATTATTGCTTTATTTTATTTTTGATCCACTCTCTAGATTTTTAAGCTAAGTTATGAATAAATAAAATAAAACTTGAAACTTAAACAAGAGCTCAAATATGTACTTGTCCGTGAACTAGTCCAGTTTTGAACTTGATAACGATAACATGTGTCAATTTGGATAGGAGTTTTTAACTTTATAACTCTTTTTTTTTTAATCGTTTAAGAAAAATCAAATGATCTAAGATTAACCTCGTTTACATAATAGTTGTGTAAATGATATATCTTGTTCGCATAATTATTATACTATCAAGAATTTACAAATTATCTCGTTCGCACAATAGTTGTGTAGATAATATATTCTCATCTGAATAGATAATATATTTTATTTGTACCGATGATATATTCCATTCACACTGATAAAATATTATGTCCGAACGGATAATATATCCCGTCCGCACAACTGTCGTGCGGATTGGATCAACTATTGTGCTTTGGATAATAGAAACTCTTATTCAACTGTAATTATATATGTGTGTGTATATGTATGTATGTATATGGAGGGGGGGGCGTATGTGAATATAAATTTGATTCTTTTGTCTCCGTGTATTGATGAGAGGTAAGTTTCTTCTTGGGCTGCACATGGGTTCCAAATACGACAGAAGACCAGACATGTGACAATGGGTCCTTATATGATCCGTTATTAGTTGGACTAAGACTACTAAGCCTATATACTCGTTGTTGAATTAGATCACTGAATAATACTATGTTTTAAAGAATAATTTAAGCATAATTTTTTTTTGTAAATAAAAAATATCAGATTATGGGAGAAATTATTAAGTAAGTTCCAATTTTGAATTTGTGTTTAGTTTTTCTAATATAATATTAGCGCACCTTATATAAGATGCTATTAATCTTGCACACTTTATAATGATAGTTACATGTCCAAATCTATACTAATATATAAAGAGACAAAATGAAGGTAATCGTTAGTTTGATAAATCTTTTAGGGTCACAACAATTTTAGTTTTTTCGCTGCAATAAATTTTCTCTAACAAAAATTATTACAGAGTATTGTCGATTGAGATTAATATATATTATGAGTATTAAATATGTACACATGATGAAACAAAAGTTAATATACATATTTATCATATTTAAATAATAAACGATTACATATTGAATATGACAAGGTACCCACCAAATTCGTGCCTAACACGAATAAAGAGTTAGTATATTATAAAATGACTAAACTCTATCGTGAATATGTTAACTGATTTCCCATTTATAAAGATAATGATGTTAATAGTAACACAAGTGCGGGGTATTATAGTTTTGTTCCATATTTCAACTTATGCTTATATGTTACTTTTTGGTGGACAATTTTTTTTTTCTTTACTTGTACAATTATTTGAACGAAGTAAATATGAAAAATGTGGCATGCCAACAGTTTAAAATAATATAATTTTAGTAATTTTATGAATGATTGACTGTTAACTAATTATGATAATTACAACTAAGTTATTTTTATATATAAATATCTTGATCATAACCGCAACCAAGTTATTCTCGTATATAAATATCTTGATCACAACCAAGTTGTTCTCGCACATAAATATCTTGACTTTCTTCTTGTTTATTCTTTTGATCAATGAAGATGTGATACTTACATAGTTGGGAGTTTGGTTGCAAACTTTGAGCTAATTTTGTAGTACTAGTATATAGATGTAGTATAGAATAATAATAGAGGAGAGAGTTTCTCATTCAATTCCTCAGCCCTCTGGTAGCTCGGATGCAAGTTTGTGGCCCATGTCTGGCCCTTATTCAACCTTAGCTTTCACTCCAAGTCGAGCATTAATGATGGGGTGATGTATTTATATATATCTGCATTCTACACCTACATTCACTCAAATATATATATAAATTTGAAAATTGCTATTTTTACAAAAAAAAAAATTAATATTTTTACAAGTTCTACATGAATAGTAAATAGGACTTACCTTCATGTGAGTCTTGCATAAATATAAAATTTTCTTATAAAAATATCAATTCTTTAAATTCTTATCTCTTTTTTTTAGAGGTCGATTTTTAGTCATTTCCTTTATAAATCTAATGTAGATAACGTAGTCACGTGCTAAAGTAGAGATTAAAGGTGAGACAAAAGATATATTCCCGGAGTTAATATCTTAATATAACTGACTACTTGCTGGTCGATGCAGTAAGGAAAAAGGAAACTCCTTATTTCCTTGTCTTTTAACTTTTAAACATAACCGGAAGCTTATGGTTTACACTGTTCTAGTCTCTTAACAAGCTCTTTTTGTGAGAATAATTATGGAACCTTTGGGAGACACGGACATGCATTACAAAACATAAAGCCCATATGCTCCATAATGGAGTGTGTATATATATATATATATATATATATATATATACTTGCATTAACGTCTTCGTATGAACACAATGATTTTTAAGAATAATTTTATTTTTCTAAATATATCCCTAATTTTTTAGAAATGTAATCATCACATGATCGTATTCAATCTACATATGCATAATACATGTTAACTTCATATATGTCACTTTATCTAAACATAAAACGTATCTCTAATTTGAAACCAATTAACTATTTCATGTATCTCTAATTTTAAAAATGATAGAGTATTATATAAAATAATAAATCTCATGTATTTTTAACATGACATATAAGTCTGCTGACGTTTGCCTAAAACCAACAAAAAGTGCAAGTGATGTTCATAATTCCAGCACGATAATAATAAAAAAATTGTTGCAAGTGAAGGATAGAGTATACATATATAGATTGAAGCCGGTGAAAACTTAAGTTGCATTGCCATGGTGTTGCCTTTTCATCGGTGTAGTTGATGATCAAGAAGAGTAGGCCTAGAATGAGGGAGAAGAGCCTGTCAAGATAGCCAGAGGATGACTGCCTGCTAACCACTCAAGGGTTCTGAATATGTAAATATTGAATATAATTAAGGAGGAGTAGGCAAGTCATCCTTGGCTACCAAACAAGGCCCTTGTCTTCATTTTAGACATCTCTTCCTAGCTATATGGAGTATAAAACTACATTCAACTGGAATGGCAATGTAATTCCATTCCACCTCTAGTCGAGCACTTACGTCTTCTTCTCAGTACCACTAGCTATATATAGCCACATAATATAAAGATCAGATTTTCATCTCATCTGCCTTATCTAGCTGCATGCCCATGACGGAATATATTCTCATTTCAGTTGCATGTGGGGACCTGATTTATTTCGGTCATACTTTTACATTCACTATGGCTGGAATTTTAACCTAGCTCAAAATTATTGTTCTTTTAAGAAGTTGGCAAATGGAGTGGCAACATGGATAAGATCAATTTCAAAGGCCTTTGACTTTGACTTTGACTTTGACTTTTTAAGGATGCATGTGATGTGATAAGTATCATGTGTGGCTAACCAAGTTTGTTCTTGCAGCAGGCTTGCTAGTTTCACACACTAAATTAAGCTGCTGTTAGAATTTGAGCTAAAATGAACCTTTTAAACATGAATTTTTAAATTAGAATTTAAGTGGATATCTTTAATCATTTGAGCCCTAGCCAAGACGTGATACACCACATGCGCTACCGCCCTGGGTTGTGGGCTATGGGCCTTGTTATATGTATGATTTTTTGGGAAAAAATTCTTTAAAATTTTATAGTTTAGTTATGACTGTTGCAACGTTAATATATTTCTATTATTAAGTTAATAGTTATTACTGTTGGAGGGGGATGTTCAGTCTATAAATGCCATATGAGTTCAAGCATTTAGGATAACTTTTTGCATTACATTTTTCGTCAATTTTTCATTCATATTCATAATCCATTTAAGAGAGAGTGTGTGCTATTTATAGTGCTATTATAATACTCGTGATTATTATATCTTGAGAGACAAGCATTGCATACTGTAAACACTTAAGGAAGGCGTAATTGTCTTAAGGAGGTACCAAGTACTAACCTTGATCTTCTTTAATTCCTTTATGTTCACGTTAATTTACCATGTAAGTGTATTTTTATTTTAGAATTTGAATTATTATTAAATAATGACTACAGAATGAATTCAGACAATTAGACATGTTTGTTTTACAATCTGTTTTAAACTTTATTTTGATTTATATGTAATCCAAACAGTTATGTCTGTCTATTTTTTAACAATACTGTTTTAGATGTAATCCAGATTAGTATACCTGTTTGCTTTATTGTCTAGTTTAACCGATTTTCTAACAACTACATTATGTAAAATGTTATAATTGACTCATATTTCAGTGGGTTCGACCAATGACCATTATGACAGAGTAGTCGGGAGTCTAATTACTATATAAAAAGTGTTTGGTGAATGAATTATTAAAGAGCGTGTGAGACTAATATATGAATATATCAAATAATCAGGATCAACCATAATTTGGTGAACTTAGTGAATCTAAGTATATCGTATGTTATTCTTTTTATATATTTTTCATTTATTTTCTGTGTCTGTTATTCTTCGATCTTAAATCTAAGATAAGACTTTACTTACGTATGTAATCTCACCTTTATGATATGTGATGAAACAAAGTGGATGGTTAGTTTTCTAACCCCTACTATTGCACCAAACTCAACAAGTTATGGCGGCAGAGTTGAGAAGAATTAGGCCTTCTAATTTATTTTTTAATTAACCAGAGATATGCTGTACAGACATTCTTTTTTACTTGCAAGAAACATCAGTATAGCCTATGCAACCTTATACCTGTTCATTTTCCACCAACTTCAGCACAGTTTTGCTAAGCTATATTAATTTGTTTGTCTGCTTCAGCTCTGCTCAGAAACATAGATTAGCCACCTCTTCAAAATTAAACCAATAGAGCTCAAGATCAAGTCTAAGCAACTTTGGCTCCAAAATACTGATATTAATCTCTGTTCATCCTCCTACTTGATCGGTTCCGACTTGTTTCAGTTCTAGTATTTAATCTGTCTAATTTAAAAATGAGCAGAATTCAGTAGAAAAACCCAAAATAAAAAAATTAAGGATGGTGAAAAAGTCAAATCGAGGAGATATGTTTGAATGTTGATCAAGTTGAATGATGAGTAGTTGTCGAGAGACAACCAACGCTAAGAGAACCATATAGCATGAATCAAATCTCCTGTGCTGCCTTTCTTATCTTCACTTTATATAAACTCATGATTCCACCAAATGGCCGCATCAATAACCATAGAGACCTGCACCAGTGACCAGACCCATATATGATATAAAGCCATTTAAGGCCTCGAGCCACTATACAAACAAATGTTTGTTCTGATTGACTTTGTGTTTTATGCTCTAAATATGCTCCATATCCAATTAAAAGTCTAGTTTTTCAGAATCTGAAAAACCTTGGCATCTTCAAGTGTAGAGGACCAACATCCAACAGGGTGCATGTTTTTCTTCCTACGACAGCTGATAGAATCATGTGCTATTTTATTGCTTTATGTCGCAGAAGCATAGGGAGCTATCTTCTTCCTTTTACTTAGTTTGAATCGGATGGGTGATATAAATTATAAAGTAGTATATAGAATTTTTCTTAAAACAATTTATCCCCTTGACAGTAACACGCCAATTACTGCCCTTGTTATACTATTTAACAACTAAATTTGTTAAGAAGAAATCTTGCTTACCAAATCCACCCAATGGAAATTTAAATTTTTTAGTACTAAATTATGACATTTTAGCTCAAATTCCAAGCAAAAATTCTCACTAAACCTTACCGCCATGCATCCATATTAATTAATCCAGCATCCAGTGGACGGTAGTAGATTATAGCTAAAAATTCCCATCTAATTCAAAAATAATGAGGTATCCTGAATCCTCTCGAGGCAAATTGACAATAAATTTGCAGTTTAACATTCTTGCACTCTGAACGACCTAAGACTCCACCTCAAGAGAGTTTGGGGCTTTCAGGTCAGCTGTACCTCATCTCTTGTGCATTTGGCGATCATAATCCGGAAATAGGGTCACAAATAGAAAACATTCACATTCACTAACAAGCAGCTTCATAAATAAGTTTACAACAGTATTTGGCAATTCAGACTGCTTGGAAAATTTTGGACCAGCTTCACAGAACTTGCCAAACTAAGCTAGTCTGTTCAATCATATCACAAACTTTTTATACATCAAATCTGCACAATCAGTTTGCGATAAAGTATGATACCTGTTAACCTGAAAATAGCAGAACTATTTGTCAAACTTAACATTTGAAGGAGACAACTGAAGGCCTTTGAGCAATTCAACCACCTTCCTCATAGAGGGTCTGTTAATCGGAAACGCTGAAGTGCAAACTAGAGCCACATTCAAAACCTTCTCAATCTCTTTATAATCACTCCTTGATGCGCCCATCTTGGGGTCTATAAGTTGGTCTATACCTTCTAAGTAATCGCCAGTATCTCTACTCCCTTGTTCGTGAGATGAGATTGCAGCCTCCCTTACCCACTTCACAATGTCCTGGTTGTCATCGAAGGAGTCGTCATTTGGCCTCTTGCCAGTTATTAGTTCCAACAACACCACACCAAAGCTATACACATCACTCTTCTCAGTAACTTTCATTGTGTAGGCATACTCTGCAAGTTGTACAAAACCAACGAGAATGTATTAGTAATTTGACCAGCATCAAACAAAAGCTTCGTATTCACGATAACTTAACACTATCAGCCCTAATTTAGACTTGTAAAGTTAATTCAACAAAAACTTCTCTTTCCATGTAATTAATTCACCAATAACATTAAACGCTTGAGTAGCTGATTCAAAATGTTGAACATAATTTTGTTCAGGAAAGGGGATACCAGTTGACCAATAATATGATATCGTACAAGAAATATAATCCAATCAAATGAAAAAAGGTACATAAACATGAAACTTTCAAAGATAGACCATTATCATATCTTAACCCATTAATGTATAAACTAAACAAATTAAATATGTAATTGTAGAGACAGAATAAATAAGTAATAGTGCACAACTCACCTGGCGCAATGTATCCATAGGAACCAGCCACACCAGACATGAGGCCATGATCACCCTCCTGCAATGTCTTAGCAAGCCCAAAATCAGCCAACCGTGGCCTAAACTCCTCATCCAACAAGATATTGTTAGACTTCACATCTCGGTGTAAGATAGCAGGAACGCAGTCGTGGTGCAAGTAGGCCAACCCATGGGCTGCTCCGACCGCTATCTCATACCTCTTGGTCCAATCCAACACCACTCCCACCTTCTCTCCATGCAAAACATCTCCCAGACTTCCATTCTCCATGTACTCATAAACCAGCACCCTAAAATCATCTCCGCTACAAGTAAACATCAATTTTACAATATTGCCATGCCGGATTCTACCCAAGGTCTCCACCTCTGACTGGAAAACCCTCTCCATTTCCACTTGTCGGTTAACTCCCAACAGTTTTTTAACTGCCATGGTCTGTCCTATCTTCAGCTTCACCCTATACACCTTAGCAGACCCGCCTGTTCCAATGAGGTTGTCATCCTTTAATTCGGCTAAAACTTCTCCTTCACTGAACCCGACCCGTTGAAAAGTGGTAATCATCAAAGAACATTTACTTTTACTGCCAAGCGCCTGTAACTTATTGGTCTTCATAAGGATCCAGACAAGTGACCCGAGAAAGAGTAGAGCAACAAAAGACAGAATCAGTGCCATGTACAAGCTAAATTTCCGTATGGAGCACGTAGGCAGGGGTTTGAGATCCGGGCTACAGAGTCTCGGGTTGCCAGTTAAACTTGAAATGAAAAACTCACTATTGAAACCAGCAGGAACTTTGCCTTTCAGTTCATTATTGGAGACATTGAACTTGTTGAGCTTCAGCTTTGTTAACTCCAATGGAATCTCACCGGTAAGTAAGTTACCTGAGAGATCAAAATATGTTAACACGGGCAAATCCCCAAACTCACTCGGAATTTTACCCGTGAACTTATTGCTAGATAAATTCAGCTCAGTAAGATCGGTCCACGGGTTCACTGAATTCGGAATCACGCCTGTGAACATGTTGCCTTGAAGGTCAAGCTTCTGTAAATTCTTCATATTAGTTATACAAGAGGGCAATTCACCGGAAAATCGATTGTGGCTCATATCAATTACTGCAAGCTCTTGTAAACTGCAAATTTCAAGTATAAAATCGCCAGAGAAATTGTTACCTGCTATATTTAACTGTGTTAGGCCTCTAGCATTTGAGATTGAAGGATGGATAGAGCCTTCAAGCTTGTTATTTCTCAATTCAAGAAATTCAACTCGAGGTAAACCCCAAAATCCATCCGGTATTTGTCCAGAGAGATCATTGTTGAAGATACGAATGTAAGTCAGAGAATTGCATTCACTGTAGGAATGCGGAATCATACGGGAGAATTTGTTGTCGAATGTTACTAAACGTTGAAGCTTCTTTTTGTAACAGAGATCCGGAGGCAATGGACCTTCGAAGTTGTTACAAGAGACATCAATATGCTCCAATTCTGATTTTTTACCTAAATTTAAAGGTAAAGTGCCAGTGAATTTGTTATTGAAGAGCTTCAACTCATAGAGGTTAGGATTTGAAGATAAACCCTCCGGAATATCTCCTTCCAGATAATTGTCATTTAGAGAAAATGATCCAAGAGGCAATGCTGCGAGAGTTTCTGGAATTTTTCCCGTGAGATTGTTTTCAGAAGCGTCAAATCGAAGCAAGGAAGTTAAGTTCGAGAAAGTATTCGGCAATTCACCTGATAATTGATTTTGAAAAAGTTCAATTTGTTCAACACTAACGAGTCTACCAATGCTTTTTGGAATGGTACCTGAAAGAGAATTGCGAGAGACATCCAGATTTTTTAGAGCGGTTAGATTGCCTATGGATTCTGGAATTTTGCCGTTGAGATTTGAGTGATAAATCAGGAGAGCTTCAAGCTTTATGAGATTCCCAATGGTTGAAGGCAAGGGCGACGGTTCGAAAGGATTGTACGCGAGCTCCAACCGAGTCAACTCGGTGAGATTAGTTAAGAATTCCGGAATTTTACCGCTAAGAGCGTTACTAACAAGGCAGAGTACCTTAAGTGCCGGCAGGTAACTAAAACTCTCCGGAATAACGCCGGAAAAGTAATTACTTGAGAGATCAAGCGATGTCAGGTTGACGAACGCTGGTCCAAAGCCCGGCAAGTCGCCGGAGAAATCATTGCTCGACAGATTCAAGGAATGAATGTGAGAGCACAGAGAGATGGAGTGAGGAGAGATGGTTCCGTTGAGATAGTTACCAAAGAGATTGAGACTCCGGAGAGAGTGAATCCGGCAAAAATCCGCCGGAAATGTACCGGAAAGATTAAAATTAGTGAGGTCAATGGAAACGACGTGGCGACACTTAGAGTCATCGTCGCAGGTAATGCCAGTCCAAGCGCAAGGAGCATTGTGAGCTGTGTCAACCCAGTCAGTGAGTTGATCATACGTGTCAACCAGATTACTGTTCTTAGCCCGAAGCAAAACGGTGACGTCTCTGAGTAAAGAATTGGCTGAAGCAGCAGCACCAAGCAGCAAAAGAAGAAGAAAGAGAGAGAGAACAATTGTTAAATTTTGACAAGCCATTTTTCCTTGCTAGCTCTAGAATTTTGTTACAGAGAAATGCTAGAGAGGATAAATATATAATTAATTCACATGGAAAGAGCTGCTTGCTTTTGCTTAAGTACAGGAAATACTCGTGAAGGGCGTCATGTTTACGGATAATGCCAAAAGAGTAAGCAGTGTCGTATGGCTGGTAAGGTCAGTCCGTTTCAGGGTGTTTGGATAGTAGAGTGGAAAGGAATATGTACGTAATTAATGGTTTCCCGTCGGGATGAGCAACTGCTGGGAGGACAGCTTTCCGAGGTTAGATTACATCAAATCCTAGTGCTTACAATTACAAAGAGTCTCATTTATAAATTGATAATATTACTTCCTTTATTATTGAATTGAATGTTTAGCTTGCTGGTTATGATAAAAAAAATCTGAACCACATTTTGTCATTGGGAAGTAAAATTTTCACACGACCCCTCTCATATAAATAGTAATTAGTAGGTCTCATATTTATATATAAAAAAATTATAATATATTTAGATTAAAAAAATAAAAATAAGAATGCAATAATTCATTCTTACATAATAAAAAAAATTTGTATTTGATTATTTTATTAAAATAAAATAGACAATTCTCATACTTTCTAAATTTATGAATTTTATTTCTTGAGAGAGATATATCGGTTATTATTATTATTTATTTATTATTGTTATTATTATTATTTTATTACTATTATTATTATTTTATTATTAATAATAATAATTAAAAAAATAAAATAACCGGTATGATCCGGAATATACCGAATCATCAAAGTTCCGGAACAGTACCAAACTAGATGTACTGGTATATCAAATCGATATTAGACCGGTTATTATTTGTACTGAACTGTTCGATTTAGATCGATTCGGTATACACAAAAAACGTGTTAGACCAATTTTTTTGAACACCCCTAATTTCAGTTGGAATGAGATAAATTATTTCACTCTCCATTTTATTCATTTCTCTATTTTATTATCTTACTTATTTTATTCATTTAATTCAAACGTAATATTATTTTTTAAATGTGCAATTATCAATTTCCTTTGTTAATTTATACTATTATTATAAAATAAATAAAATTCTTTTTTAAAACAACAAAAATGATAAATAAGATTTTTTTTTCTTTTGTGAAACCAAGAGATTTAAATGTTAATCGTAGTAAGTAATGCTTTTAGACCCGAGCCAATCTTCAATCTTCAAAGTAAAAAAGTAAATTATCGATTCCTAGTTCAACTAATAATCAAATTATTATTAAGCTAGAGACATCATAATACATATATATATATATATATATATATATATATATATATATATATATATATATATATATATATATATAATTAATAAGATTTTTGTAACATAATAAACTAGAGTGTAATAAAAGTGTAGTCTAATATGATTTTAAAGTGTATAATCTTGATAAAATTAAATCAAATAAAAAGTTGGTACCAAACAATTAACAAATAAAAATAATGGGATCGAGGGCAATTTGATCAATTTTATTAATTGAACCGTGGTTCCGATCAATCATCAATAGATCTAATCCACAATTTTATCATGTATAAATAATAAACTGACGTAAAAACGTATTTTTGGGCCCATTTCATAAGCTAATTCAAACCAAAATAAATGAAAACATTTTCTCATTATAAACTAATTTGATTTCGGGATCCTAATAAATATTTAATCTGTTTATAATAAAAAGTTTTATTTGTTAAGCGTTTTGTTTTAAAAAAAATAGCCGTTAGTATAAAGTTGACATAATATTTTTAAATTTACATTTATAATACTATTTATTATTTCATCCTTTTCTATTATATAAGTTGTTCTAGAAGTTTTTTTTTCTTTCCAAAATATAAGTCATTTTACATATATCTGGAGAAAAAAATCTAATCATTTCATACTTTACCCTTAAAAATGAAGTAATTAATAGAGAGAGAATGAAGAGTAATTAATTAGTGCATGGATAATAATGGAATATCAAATCAACATTAATTACCTAATATTAGTATTAATAAGATTTCTTAATATGTGTAATCGTATCTTAAACGATCTATATAATAAAAAAGAATGGGTATCACGTTGTCACTGTCAAAATAATAAATTTATAAATATAGGGATAGATGAAAGTTTATATATGCTGCAAAAGACTCCCTATGTGAAAAATAAACGAAGTTTATATACATTATTTTATATATAATTTTTATAATTTTTAGTCACCAAAATATTATTATGAAAATATTTATCAAATTTGACCCATATATATATATATATATATATATATATATATAACATGTGTTCTCAATATCGGACCTAAGTTTACCGTTCAGAGTGAGGTTTAAATCATTTAAACCTTGAGCCATTTGGATAGGAAAGCAATAATGTCACAAAAGTGAAACATTGGTTTGAATCCCTTAATTTGAAGGAATCTGGGGCAATGAGATTTGAAGAAGATTAATACTAGCGCGCGCGTATTTATGTTATATTAGGGATAAATCGTGTCTGAAAGTACGGTATAATTAATATAACAATTGAATATTATATTTAATATTTTTAGATTAAAAAATCTAAAATTATTGTAGATTCTTAGTGCCATAATAGAATTGAGAGTCCAACTGTTAATATAAAAAGATTAATACTCAATCCAGTTATAATTTTTTTTTTTAGACAAATATTAGTGTGTTACTTATTCCCAACTTAAAATTTATTCTTGACAAGTTTGAGCAATTAATTGATTGATAATAGCGGGCTCAAATTTGTGTAATATAGTATTTTTTGATATCCCACACACATTTTTTTTATTGACAAAACGAAATGAGAAGTTTGGCAACATTTATTTACCTCCAGTATTTCTAACCATCGATCAATATGATCCATGAACAGTATTTTTTATAAAAAAAATGATAATATTGCAAGTCATTTGGTAGAATTCAATGAGAAAAAAAAAAGATATAAAAATTCAAATAAAAAACTTTTGCATATATACCCAAAAGTATAAAATGAATCATCTAAGTCCAAACAAAAAAGTATTGTCATAACACCAACTAAATCGTATCACCGTAACATTTTTTCTTCTATATTTTTTCTTGAAATTGGACAAAAGATTTTCATACCATGAACCAGAGCCTATTACAATAGCTGTTCTCGATATAGCCTGCAAAAACACCAAAGAGATGATACGTAATTACCAGTGCCTGAAGGCACGGCGTAAATTAAAATTCTAAAAATACTCTATTACCTAAAAATTATTTGCAACATAAAATAACTTACAAATCAATTAGAATGAATCTGAACTGTCTCTGTGATTTTCCGTACAAATCAATTTGCATGTAGAAACATAACGACCGCAATACTCGAAAAACAGAAAAATAACATCAATGCTAAAAGATTGACCTATGTTGTTTACATGCAATTTATTATTATTATTATTGTTGCTGTTGTTGTTGTTGTTGTTATTATTATTATTATTACTACTACTACTACTACTACTACTATTACTATTATTATTACTATTATTATTATTATTACTACTTTATTATTATTATTACTACTACTACTATTACTATTATTATTATTATTAATACTACTACTACTACTACTACTACTACTACTACTACTATTACTATTATTATTATTATTACTATTATTATTATTTCTATTATTATAATTATTATTGTTATTATTATTATTATTATTATTATTACAATATTATTATTATTATTATTATTATTATTATAATGAATTTGATTTTGGCGGAAAATGTGAGTGGATAGATTTTTGAAAAAAAGATGGTGAATTGGGAGAAAAAAAAATGAGAGATAGATTAGTGACCGTTGGATGTTGAAACTCCAAATGATTTTAGACTGTTGGATGTTAAAGTTTAAATTGATTTGAGACCGTTAGATATTGGAGTCTTGATATTTGAGTCGCTCTGTTTTATATTATAGATCTTATTATTTTTATAATAATAATAATTTTTATTATTATTATAATAATAATAATTATTAGAATTATTATATTAATTAATTATTATTATTATATAGTGGTAAATTTGATTTGGGCGAAAAAATATGAATGGATCGAATTTTTTTAAAAAAATATCAAACTGGAAGGGAAAATGAGGGATAGATTAGTAATTATTAAATATTAAAGTCTTAAATAATTTTAAGCTGTTAAATATTAATTTTTTTATTAATTTGAGATTATTAAATATTAAAATTTAAATTATTTTATTTTATATTATAGATATGTTTATCTGTCTGGGAAGCAAGAAGCAGAAAGAACAGCGAAACTCAGCGTCGCCGTTAAGGCTCGGTTACTCTGTCTCTCTCTCTGATTAAATATATAATTAAGTTGAGGCTCAGCTATTTACAGAAATTATCTACTAGTAATAGATTCCAGCGGGAACGTCAACTGTCATGTCATGTTTGAAAACCAGCGAAGAAATATGACTTATTTTTTCCCAAAATCACAAGAGCCCACTCCAAGACTTTACTCCTTGTAATTTGTGCTCTTTGGCCGTATTTAATACAACCACTACTAGCATTTTACTAAGAATTTTTTTAATGCGTGTTCTTAGGACACACACTAAGTATAAAAAATAATGTATATTATTATTTATTTATATAGACGTATTGAATTTAATATATAAAAAAATAATATACTCGTAGACCCCATATATTAAATTCAATGTAACTATATAAAAAAATTATTTTTAACGGGTCTCATCTCTTATTTTCTGCGCTTAATATTTGTTCTTAGGACACACATTAAACGGACCCTTTTACTAAATAAAAGTACGGATTAGCTATGTCAAATAATACTCCTCCGTCTCTTATTATTTATCTTTTCGAAGTGAACACATGTATTAAAAAAATTAATATTATATTTTTTAATTAAAAATAATTTTAAATATTAATATTATTCTTATATTAAAATAAAAAAGTATTATTTATTAAATAAAAAATAGTAAAAGAATTAAAATAAAATTAAATACTTGAGATAATATTAGAAATTAAATAATTAATATTTATTTAAAATTTTCAAACGACAAATATTATAAGATAAAAATATTTTTTTTAAATGATATTTAAAAATGAATGGAGGGAGTAGTATTTTATATACTGTCTTAATAAAAGATTATGTGATTTTTTAAATAATAAATAAAAAGACAGAAATAATAAAATAAAATAAAAATTACTATTCAATTCAAGCAAATTATTTTTTCTCCCATTTCACCAACGCCTCTCTCTCCTCTTTCGATTGGATTACTGTAAGGAAAAACAAAAAAAAGTTCTTTCTCTCCTCTCCTCTTCCACTTGGAACAGCAAATTAAGAACCACCGTCTGTACTAATTACCGTGCCATCTTGATATACGATAGTAATAATTAATAAAGAAACGGTTGATAATGAATAAACGGTCCCGATTTCCAAGCCAAGATTTTTTCTAAGATAAGATGGTCATAATCTCTAGTTGCTACAAACAAAACTTCCAAATTACTAACCCTGGTCTGATAACTGATTATATGTTTAAACCAAGTCCATTGCTTTAAAAATTTGCTGCTTAGGGAAATATCTGGCTATTGACATCACATATAGAGACATATGACAAATCTAAAATATATTTTTTAAATAATATATATTTTTTAAATAATATATTTTTATTAAATTTATGTGTCGTTTTAAAAAAAGAGAATTTAAAAAGGAAGAGAGAGAAAAGTAAGTGGAAGGAAAGAGAATATAAAATAGAGAGAGAAATAATATTAAAAGAGAGTGGTGATTATAATAATATTCTTTTTTATATTCTTTTTTCTTTAAAACGACGTAATTTTAATAAAAGTATACTATTTAAGAGAGATATACAACTTAAGAGATATGTTTTAGATCCGTCATATATATATATAAGGAATTAATTCATAGCAACCGATTGGTATAGCTACCGTTTCAGCAACCCAAAATTAACCTAAAAAAACCTCTGGAGCAATAGGCTCTAGCGGCAGGGTAAAAAAAATTAGAAGCTATCGCTAGAGGCAAAAATGCCCCTATTTTGGTTGTCGAAATAGTAGTCCAACAATTGATTATTATATATGCATCCCCATATATATATATAAGAACAACCTTTTTTTTTTTCAATTGATAGACTTTTAACCAATGTTTTAAAAATTGGATCGGATAAACCAGAAAAGGTATTGGGTGGATGGATCACTAGTTCAACCAGTGATCGAACAATTATTAAACCGGTGACGTCATAAAAATATATATTATTAATAATTAATATATTTTTAAAATATCTATTTTTTTGTAAAGTAAAATATAATGACATTATATTATAATATTACTAAAAATATCTAATTTTAAAAATAAAAATATTTTTATACAAAAAAATATTAAAAAATTACTTAGCCAACCTATTCATTGGGTCAATTAACCAATTTTTTCAGTTGAACCGGTGGTCAACCGATTTTTGATCGAATAGCTGTTAAATCGATTTTCAAGACCAACTTGTGACGCCCCTAAATCGAGGTCACACTACCCAATTTAAGTCGTAAAAAGGTTACAACAAAATTATTACAATACACTGTTCAATAATATACAACTAAGCCTTCACAATTATTACTATTCTACAATATAGTGAAGACTACGATAGCAACTATCTCGGACCGCTACATCATTCCCCTTTCCTCCCCACTAGTCCAGGCTACGCTCTTATTTACTAAACAATTGAACAAAAAGGAAAGAGTGAGTTCAAATAGCCCAATAAGGAATATCATGACTAAGATAATGAAAAATTAAATTATTCTTAGCATTCAACAATTGAGTTTTTAATTGAATATAATAGACAACAAGTTTTAAATCAACAGCTGCAGTTGAGTTCTTGATAGAATAATATAAACAGCAAGATTAACAACAGCAGTTAATTTCTTAAACAAAATTCTACTGCAAAGAGACACTCTTCACACACACGTTACACATTTTAATCTCATCTTTTAATCTGAACCATTCATCAACCAACACACGTTTCACACTTTAATCCTGCACCGTTCGTTGACTAACACGCGTTTCACGCCTACACGTGTTACACATTTACACGCGTTATACATTTACGTGTGTTACACACACTTACGCGTGTTACACACTTATACGTGTTACACATTTACATGTGTTATACATGTACACGCGTTACACATTTTTATACTATTTTATTGATTTAATATCTCAATTATTAAACATATAATATTTTTCAAATAATAAATCTGTTTAACTGTTTAATATCTGTGACTACTATTGTAACAATTATTGGCCCAATAATGCAAGATGCTGTGCATTATGACAATTATTGATTCAATAATATAGAACACTGTGTAATTAATAATGTAAAATATTGTATAATAATAATTATTGATTCAATAATATAAAATGATATGTAATAACAATTATTGGTTCAATAATATAAAATACTGTGTAATGACAATTATTGATAAAATATTGTGCATTAGACGCTTTATCAGTTCAATAATTTAAACATTGTGTAATACCGTGTGCTGCTATGCAATACCATGTGTTATTGTAAAATACTACGTGCTACAATAAAATATCATATGTTACCATACTTTTATCACTATGTATTTTAACAGTTAAAAGTGATAATATTGTTGATCATTTTTATTTAGAAAAGTTATTGCTGTCGTTTTCTATATCCGACAATATTTCGTTGTGGAGTTCACCCATAACTGAATATTTCGGCGCCGTCGTACGAATATTCTTTTACAGAACGAATATTCCTCCACAGAACGAATATTCCCCGACCAATCGAATATTATCCGGCATAAAATTTTTGCACATAACATCCTTAATTTTAATTTTTATTAAATTTAACACCTTATTGTTAGGTATAAAATTATGAGAAAATTTTTAAAATCTATTTATTAAAATTCGGAGTCTTACACAACTGATCCGAAAAATCGAGCAATTCCAATCAAATCACGATTGGACCGCCAGTCCAATCCAATTTTCTAAAGATTGCTTTTATCAGTATATTATACACAGACAATAGAGAAGACAACAACAACAAAAATCGCTAAAACCATTTTTTTTCTTCTTTTTTTTTTTTCCATTTTATTTTTAACGGACGGACTACTTTTACTTGTTATTTAAAAATAGTCTAAAAAATTGTCATATGATATAATTTCGACAACAGATAAATAATATTGGAGTTTGGACAACTGATTCCAACTCCTAAAAAATAAGTAGTTGACTACTTTTCATATTTCATCTAACATCCAAACTCCTTCTATTAATATTTTTATTACCATAATTATCTTCTTATCATCATCTCCTACTTTAATGCGATAATTTTTTATTTGGTTAATATTCTATTACATTCATAATTACTATCAATAAGTTTTCAAAAAATAATATAACTATTTTTTTATTACTATATATAAGCATAACTATTCGAGTTTAAGTAAAACTTTATTATATAATAAATAAATAAATAAATAAATATTTGAATACATTAAGACATGTATTTTTTAATTTGATTGATGAATTATGCATTATTTTAATTATTTGATAGTTGAATATTATTATAAAATTTTCATATTTGTTTAATCTTATTAATAAATTATATGTAAAATTTTATCATTATTGCAAATAACGTATTTTAGAATGAACTATTTTTTTTTTTATGAAGATGATCTCACACAACATTAATTGGGACATCAATATTTTTGCAATGACATTATCAGACATTATCAACCGCATATTATTATTATTATTATTATTATTATTATTATTATTATTATTATTATTAACAATCATATGATAATTATAAAATTTAAATGTAAGAATTTATTATTTATCTAATAAAATATATTTGTAAGAAATATTAAAATATAATAATTTTAGAACTCACACTTTTCACGAGATTAATAAGCTCGTATAATATAAATAAATAATGACTCCTAACTTTCAAAATCATGAACATGTCAATTTTGATTTTAAAAAAAATTACATATTCAAAGGCACCCCTTAATGGATGCATTTTAGACAAAAATATTATCCTCCATCTTTAGATCTAGGGAGGGCTCTTCAATAAGGATAGAACCTTCCATAAATCTCTCTTCTTTTACTCTAATAATTTTTCTCCCTTTTGTAGAGTTTTTTTTCTCTTTTTGTAAAATTTATTTTCTCTATGATATGATTGATTTCTTTATCTTTTATGGGAGGATTTCATTATTATCTTTTAGGAGACTTTACTTTATCTAGTTGAGAGGGAAAAAAAATTCACCCATGAGATTTTTTTCAATGCGTGAATCGTTAAATCTAAATTATTTAGATTTGAGTGTAGTGTTATCATGACGGGCGGTTCTTTCTCAACTCGTATCAAAGAATTGTTCAATTTTATTACTTTTAAAATATAACTGTTTTTTTAGGAATATATCTCGTATTCAGTAGTTGTTGCTACGTTGGTCATTTTTCTTATTATTTGTTATTCTGCTTGAAAGAATTAACTTTTTAATTTTTTATATCGTAATCTTTTTATCATTTGTAATAGTTTACGGTCTTAATATATTTCAGTCGATTAGATTATTTGATTAAAAAAAAAAGTTCTTATTCTTGCTTGAAAGATAAATAGTTTTATTTTTGTACCTAGATGAGAACAAAGTGCCCCCTTAATTCCTTGTCATGGATAATTGTTGGTGGTGGGATTACCTGAAACCATCTCTGATTGTCCATCAAACTCAGTTTATTACTTTAATTAAACTATATTAGATTTGAAGGCCCGGCTAGTTTAACAAACCATACATGGATTTTGTCCCATATACCTCGGGAAATATCATTATTCCCGTTTCTCCCCCAAGTCAAAGACACACGGAGCTTAATGTAGTCCTCCTATAGAAGTTAAACGATCATTATCTATGTTGTTAGTGTTTCGCATGAAATTAGTGAACTTGTTCAGTATAATTATTCTCCAAGCTAATTACTTTTTAAGAAAAAAGAAACCGAGTGGCAAGAAAACTAACGCAAAGAAGCTGCCTCATAACATGGTTAAAGACATCCAACATAATTTGTATTGAGAATAAAGTCCCACATCCATTGGACAAACAAAACATAACATACAATTTAGAGAGGATTCTTTAAGTATTGTAAATTAATTTTTAATTAAATATTAAAGTATGATACTTAAGTCAGGTTATACAATATAAAACGTGTTAGATTCTCGATACTCTACGTATTGTAAATTAATTAGACGTTTCAGTATGATACTATGTAAAATTTCACATCTGACAAGTTAGATCTGAACATTCAATATATAAGTGATGAGACCACTCCACTCATTAACAATTAGTGTGTGTGTGTATATATATATATATATATATATAGAGAGAGAGATATATTGTTGTTTTAGAGAATTTTTTTGAGTCTTAGAAAATTTTTTTGGGCTTGTATCTGCTTATCTGGTAGTGATGCACAAAAGGCCTGCGGCCCGGCCAGGCCCGGCCTTGATCTGGCCTGGGCCCGGCCTGGTCAAGGTCTAGTCTGGCTCGGCCTGGCCTGAAGGCCACGAACAGGCCACAGTTTTTTGGCTCAGATCCGGCCTGGCCTGGCCTGCCAAAAAACCCGGCTTGGCCCGAGGCCTGGCCCGACCTGGCCTGGCCTGGACCTGGCCTTGGGTCTGGCCTGGTCTGGTTCACCAAAAGCTTAGTCCAGTCTGCAGATTTTCTTTATTCGCTACTTCAATTCTCCCACTGTAGACGAAAACTTCATCTTTGTAACAACTCATTCAATAAATACAATAAAATTGACGTATTTTAATACGTTCATTCATGCATGTTTGTTTATATACAAATAAAGAAATTCATGAAAACACATTGACTAGTGTAATATATAAGGATTTTCCTTACCTAGCTAGCAACCTACACTTCTTACAGATCTTTCATTGAATCTTTATTTTAATAGATACTTAGCGTAACAACTAGAAAGTCATTTGCAAAATAATAATAAAAAATATAATTTTCATTATTGTAATTTGAAAGCTGTAACTTGTAATACATTACTTTTAATTAATACATCAATTAAGTTTAAAATTTTAATTGGTGTTTGAATAATATTTAAAATTACTAAAAAAATTGTTGGAATGGATCGAATCGGACTGGATTGCCCTGGCTTGACCCAAAGCCTGGCCTGGCCTGCAGGCCTCAACAGGCCCCCTTTTTGAGCGTCAAGCCCGGCCCGGCCTGGCCTGCAGGCCAAAAGTCAAAGGCCCGGCCCGGCTTGGTCAACGGTCAAGGTCTGACAGGTCCAAGCCGGGTCAGGCCAGACCGGCCTGTTGTGCATGCCTATTATCTGGTTGTTGAGGTAATATGCTAGAAATTCAAATGGATCGGGAAACGCTCTTAGGAACTCACTAAAGTCGCATTCGTGCTTGGTGATTTAAACCAATCATTACTGAGTTCTATGGGGCCAGGCATTGGTGGTTCCACTCTCAGTAAATGGACTCTCTCCCGGGTAAGCTAATTGTTATATCCCTTCCACCATAATTGCTAAAAAAAAAGTTACCAGCTCCTTTCCAGAAAAAGAATACCATCAACTTTTTCAAGTAAAATTGTAAAAACATTTTTTGAATTTAAAACTGATTCAATTAATTTTAGTCATGTATATTCTAAACTACCACACAAAAAAATCCTCACAAATTCAAAATTTGTTGTTATTAAGGTATAACTTAAAAGGCTGGAGGAAAGCTGCAAAATAAATAAATTAATTTATTTCAACATGTTATAATCAACTACTAGAAATTAAGATGTAATAATAAACCCAACAACAAAATAATACTCCCTCCGTTCTAATAATTAATTAATTAGTATTCTTTTCATTTCAAAGTTAGAAATACGTACCTTTTTTTTTATTTTTTTTATCAATTTCAAAATTAGAGATTTTTTTTAAAGATTATAAAGTGATGTAAATTTCATAATAAACAATTACTTTTATTCTTAGTTGATTTTATGCTTTTTTGCTATCACAACTATTTTTTCTAGACAATATTAAGAGGAGGATTTAAAAAAATTAAGTTATCACTAAAAATCATTATTTTACAATGTATCCCTAATTATGAAATCAAAGGATTAGTACTTTTTGTTTAGCCTACGATACATAGTTATACTTGTTTGCAGTAGAATTAAATAGATTCGTATAGACCAAAGGTCGTAATAGATTAATGAAAAAGATCTCTTTTTTTTTTTCTCTGTAAAATCATAGGTTCAAATTTATACTTAGCAAGAAGTCAGAACTCGACAATGACTATTGAAAATTAAAGGCACCTAAGATAAATGTATCTTTAAAATTAGCAAGAATTCAGAATTCAACGGCACTTAAAATAAATGTAAAAAGATTCATATTGGTTTTGAATTTTTTAATTCTAGAGATTAACTTCAAAAAATGAAATGTATTATGCTTTCTGAAGGAACAACTAGAAAGAGAGAATGAGCCGCAAATCAAATGTAGGCTACATATAATTTATATATATTTCCATGAATTAAACAAAGAAGCCAATTAAGCAGACTGATGTCAGCTAGCATCACGATCATCAATTAATGATTCTCATTTTACATAAAAACTAGTTGATATTCCGTAGATATATATTTTCCATGAATATCAACTGATAAAAATTGCGATTTGTGTCTATATATATATACAGATATTTCAAGAGAAAAGAATGCCTGTACGTAAGCATGTAAAACGACTACTTGATTAATTATATAAGAATTTAACAAAGAGAGAGAGTAGTATCTGAGAAATCTAAGCAAATTAAGAAGTAAATAAAGGGGTAGTGTATATATATATATATATATATATGTATGTATGTATATGTATAGTACTGCCTGGCTCCAATCTGTCTGCCTCTTTCTACACTAGTAATATTCCAGTTGGAAGGAAGTGTCGTAATTAAGAGCTCTCAAGGGTAGCTGCATATATGCATGCGCAGGATCAATTACACAGAACGCTTGATGAGCAGCTATAGCTAGCCAATGAAATTGTAGTGAGGTTAATAACAAATCCCTCCAGTACTCCTCAGCCATATCTACATTTGTCATAACCCCTAACCTATACCTACACACACAATTTATATATATATATATATATATATATATATATATATATATATATATATATATATGTACAGGAGGAGAGAAGGAGAGAGAGGAGAAAAAGAGGCGGAGAATATGGAAGAGCGAGAGATAGAGAGGGGAGGGAGGGAGGAGATGGAGTTTTAAAGAGGTAGCTCAGCTAGGGATGCAAGTCCGCCAGGTTCTATTAATTTTAGTTTTTCTACGCGCGGACAAACATACAAAGTCCACTTACTCAATTCATTACAAGGGAAAACCTCGATGTCAGGCCGTCTTTGCGGAGTCTCGTTCCCGCTTAGGTTTGACAAATTATTAAATGTTCTTGAGGTATCTGTCATGTGGTGTTATTTTAATGTTATTATTTTAATATTTAAAAGAAATCATTTTATTTTAAGTACTGAAATGACAGCACATAAATAATGGACACTCTAAAACCATTAAATAATTACTCTTTTAAATATATTTGGAGTTGGAACTAATTAAGCGCGTATGTAACAATTGGGTGGCCGGTGGAAGGCGCCTTTCAACGTTCCTTTTTGGTCTGTATTTTATGGTAAACAAACAAACAACAACAAACACTCACAATGGTGGTGGTCTCATTCAACCCATCAATCATAACATCATCACCATACTCGTAGGTCACGCACTCACAATGGCGGAAGATCCATTATTTATTTATTTATTTTTGTTCCAATACACAAAAAATACTTAATACCCATTTCTAAAAATTGAGGGCAACATTATATTTATTTGCCCGTTATTCTTTTTTTAATAAAATTAAATATAATAATTATAACATTTGTATAAAAAAAAATCCTTAAAATTAAGGTCGGCAAGCCCACCTTACCCGCAAAGTAAATCCGCCCGTGCGCACTTGGCACTCTTTTGGGCTTTATGTTAATCATTTCTCCCTCTCTCTCTCTTACCTTTTTGTGTTGAACACATGGACACACACATAATATTTATTTATTTTGACACAAAACAGGAGTTACATATTACAAAAAACTTACAGCATTACAAGATCCAGTACAAAAACCTTACAACATTACAAGATCCAGTACAAAAAACATTACAGAAAACCAAAGAGGCTTAAACATAACCTTTACAAGGGGGAGTCGTCATCCTCGCACCCAGCAAGTCATGGTGCAAAAATCTCCTAACAACAAAAGGAGGAGAATGAAACAGGACAAAAGATTGATCTTGCATTGCTGCAGGCATAATCTTCTTCTGTAATCATTTCAATATAAATTTACTATGAACCTGATCATTCATAATATAACGGCCACAATTTCTCCGTTATATTAAAGGGTTTTTTTTTTTACTTCTCTTTTAGTATCCAAATATAACAATTTCATATTTATGAATTTGACAGGGGAGGAGTAGTTTTCGTCTTCTCTGCAAACTTGTTGGCACTAGAGCTGCAAGTGAGTCAAATCGTATCTAATCATTTCAAGTTTGGCTACAATTTAATTACATAAAAAATCGTTTACCTACAGGCTACAAGCTTATGTCAAGCATTCAAATGAGTTAAACATATATACGTACGAGGTTTGAAGAAATCATATATGTATTAAAACATGGGAAACATGAAAATTGATATTTTCGTAAGTAAAATTTAATATTTTTACAAGATCTCTCACATGAGTGTGAGACCCATCTATTATTTATGTGAGAGAAAACTTGTGAAACTATTATTTTTACTTGTAAAAATATTAACTCCCTAAAACATTTATATAATTAACCATAAACCCTTTTGAACGAAGCTATTTAGAAACATGCATGTGGAACACTAAAAAGCATTTTATTTTTTTTCATTTATTCAAGCCCCAAAATAATTAAAGTCAGCTGAACACTTCATAATTATAATATAATATAACAGATCTAGTTTGCTTCACTACTTCGCCGTTTTCTTCTCTTAATATTTGCCAACAATTTGTCGAAATATAGAAGAACCATTCAAGCTGGATAGAAGATGAGTACATATTGTAACTTGATATATATAAGAAAAAGATATTGTACATATTATATATATCCTATATCAATACATATGAGTTATAAAATAGACCAAACTAACGTTTTGCTTATTCGCAAACAAATAAGTAGAGTTTCTCGTGTGTAGTTAAAGTTGGTTAATTATATTGAGCCTTAAATTAATAATGCTTGAGAGTAAATTAATTATTTATTTATTGAGTAAAATTTTGAATAAAGAAACCGTTAGAATTGAATCACACACACGCACAAAATAATAAAGAATCAACACAGAAATATACGTGGCTTCCCAAACACGGATACGTTCTCACAGGAGCGGCAAGCGGAGGTTGTTTTATTGATAAGGTTCCTGTTACATTGGTTTTACAATCTAGAGAGTATTTATATCTACTACTCCTATTCCAATCTTAATACACATTATAGCCTGAATATCCATAATACCCTTATAAAACCATACCACACCGCAGGGGGTTCGCGACCTCATTTCGCTTCGCTTGGCATCGGCCTTTTTTGAGCTTCTCAATTATGAGACAAATTACAACAGAAGCGAAGATAGCTGGCACTAAAATATCGTTGCATTATTTTCTTCACATCTTGTTTGTTTTTCTAAGTTTTGGAGGAGATTAATGTTATCTAGTATCATGATTTTTCAGTGTTGATAATGTACGTGTACGTACATGGGCTAAAACTGATAGAAAATATATAAGCGTTAAAACATAAACGATGTCTATACTTGAGAAAATATGAACATTGGGAATAAGATTAAGATGGTAACAGAAACTCTGCAAAAGAAACAGAAGGTAAGTTGAGCATGGAACTATTGAACGATAATCCATGCATGTCTAATTTAAATTTGCATTTTTTTTTGTCTTTTTTACACAGTCGATTTCCTTGTGAAGTCTGAACAAGATGATTCTATCAATGTTTGTTACTATCCCCATATATAGTTGTTTAATTAAAAAGCATTATTCACTTAATATTCTCTGCTTAATGCATAGAAATTTTTAAATTTACTCGAAAAAATTATCAGCTAATTTTACTTGTAAAAAAAATAAAAGAGTATGACCCCTATAAATAAGGTGGGATCATATTTCTTTATTTTTAAAAAAAATAAAACTTATAAATAATTTTTTTAAATAAATATAGAATCACCCTAATGCATAATCTGTCCGGTAATTTGATTGCAACTCATGATTAATAAATGAAAGAGGCAGGGACAAAGATATGGATTCTAATATGATAAGTCATTATCAAAACAGACCAGGAAATCGATTATATATTTATTAATATAATTATATAATATTGTTTCTGTGAGACATCCACCCTCCTTGACAAAGAAAGAAAGGTATTGTGCCTAAGAGTCAATGCTTCCCAACATCGAAATAAACCCATCGAGTGCCTCTTTGAATCCCACCACAAAGAATTAATTTACACCCTCTTTTTTTTCTTGAAACTCATCAATGTCTCATAGAAGAAAAATGGCACATACCACCAATCCTTCATGGCATATTTAATTTGAGGCTAATTATGTTTGTATTTGGTGCATATAATTAGAAGCTAGCTAAGGATGAATTCTATAAAATAAATAAATAAATCTGGTACTCATGCGAAGCACAATTTTTTATTATTTAGTAATATTAGTTAATCGTATTCTATATTTGTATTTCCCTTCGATGTATATATGTATAGGCATGCTCTTTGTGTATAATTGTGTGCCCTTTCATTACACTTACTCATTAATTTTTCTTAATATATATTTAGCGATATAAATATTATATTTAATAACACTTTAAATGACACAATTGTACATTACACATTTTATTGTGTTGCTAATTATTTACATCAAATTTTAATTTGTCACTAAATATAATATTTATGTTATTGAATGTGTATTAAAAAAAATTGAATAATATATATAATGGAAGGAATCCTTAGCCGAAAGTGAACTACTATTATTTACTTTTAAAAATAAATTTTGACATGCCAAGATTTACTCTTCAATTTATTGAATGTTGTTGGGATATGTTATTTCAAAACTCAATTTTAAAATTTGTCGTAAATCGAAACGAAGATTCTAGGCGACATGTTTGATTTTATAGTATTGTTATTGTGGCAAAAGAATTTTATAAAAATGAACTTACAAAATAATATAGCACGGTGTAATTAGTAGATAATTTACACCATATATTGGTGAACTTAGTGATAACAGTCAATTATAATCAATTACATTATTTTGTATCTATTTTTTGTAATCATTCTTTTATCACTATCATTATTGATTTTATTATAGGTAAGTTTGATTTCGAGGCACGGATTAGTTTGTATAATTTTTTTTATAAATATTTAATAATTTGGTTTAACATATTCTATTACAATTAACTCGTGACTAATGAAATTGACTTAAAAAATTGAATTGTGAATCACTTCTTGCATTATTTAATCAAGTAATAATTTCAATCTAAAATCTAAAAGATAGAATATAGGTAGTCTAATATCATATAACAAAATCATATCATAAATACATGCATCTCTCTCTCTCTCTCTCTATATATATATATATATATAATAACTATTTCAATATTAATTGTACAGTGATTACTTAGAACTTGAATTGGGAGGGACCTATAAAACTTTATTAGTGAAATAGTAGCTGATCAATTCTTCCTCATATATATATATATAATACTTATTTCATAAAACTCTATAGCATCAATGTCTTGAATAGTTTGAGCCGAAAGGAGCCTGTTAATTCTTTAGTGAGATAGTAGCCGAGAGGGCCCTGATCAATTCTTTCTTTGTTAGTAGAAACCGATAGTCAATTGACATTTCGGTTACTGTCCCATAATTAGTAGTATTCATTTGCATGTATATATTATACTATATATATAATTAAGCAGCTTAATGACTCTTCAATGACCGTCCCACAATTAGTAGTATCCATTTGCATATATGTATATATATATATATATATATATATATATATATATATATACACACACTGCTTAATGACTCTTCAAAAGAATAATTTTTTGGAAGAGTTTGAGAAAAATCCAAAAAATTAAACAGCTTAATAAAATTAACTCAAAATAATTAAATTTAAAATCGCCTCTTACATTATTATTTATTAGTATTAATTATGCTTTCATTATAGGCAATACGTTGATTCAGTTACAAATCCCGATCTCACAATCTCGCGTGTTTTGGGCCTTATGGAGTACTTTAAATACTACGTTTCCGCTTGGATATGATTTTATGAAACCTACATATGGACTTACGGTTTACCTTTATAAAGACGCAACACCATCATGTAGCCCAGGCCTCCAGTTCAACGAAACGGGCCATATATGAAGAGATCACATTGTTTTGAAAGTCGTTAGGATAAGCCTTTCAATTTCCACACTTCCCAATTCATCCAGAAGCTCAAGAGCGTCATCAACCAACCTTGTGCAGTTGTACTTATTCCTCCTAGTGATGATACACATAAACAGTTATTTTATATTTAGACATTCCCACTCTCACAAACACAGCCCACCATCTTTCCAATTTCCAATTTCCAATTTATCCCTGTAATAATTTTGAAAAATTAGGCAGCCTGGTATGGACGTGAATCAACGCATTGCCAGAATTTCAGCACATCTCAATCCTCTTATTACTGTTCAGGTTTCTCTCCAATTTCCCCTCTTTAATTCATATTTACATGTCCACTATTTTCATTATTACCTTACTATATTATATAGACACTCGGTTTCATTGAAATTAGACTGAAAGATATGATTTCGATCATCAAAATAGACACTGAATATTTTGGGATTTCTTTCCGATTCCCACCAATTTTTGATCTACCAAACAGATATTAGATTATATTTATTTCTTTGACTATGATTTGATATTTTTAAGTAATATTGTAAAACCCTTGTTCTGTTTCCTCTTAGTTTTACTGATTTTTCTGTTGTGTTATTGTGGGCTAGATGGAGGGGGGTTCAGACTTGGAAAAATTAAACTGCCGAGCTAAAGGTGGATCCGCTGGTTTCAAAGTTGCAATCTTGGGCGCCTCGGGAGGCATAGGTCAGCCTCTTGCTATGCTGATGAAGATGAATCCACTGGTGTCGATTCTTCATCTTTATGACGTGGCTAATACTCCTGGTGTGACGGCAGACATCAGTCACATGGATACGGGTGCTGTGGTAATGCTACTCTACATCTTCCTTTACACTGAATTTCTTTTAGACCTGAACTTTTTAATTAGTATGCAATTCCTTTTGATATCTATTATAATATCATGTTTATGTTATCACATGAAGATGGGGAATTGTCATGATTGTGAAACACTGAATTCATGTATATATGATAATTTTGATAATTTGATTAAAGTTTGCAATCATAATCGCTATGGAACCAGGTTATAAGGGGGGAATTTGGATGTTGAAATATCAAAATACAACTTTATCTTCTTTTGTGTGATGTAGTGGTTAAGATGGCAATTATCCTAAATAATGTACCACGCTTAGGTTAAGGAAAATCTATGTATAGATAGGCAATGTTTGGAACCTCCAAACGCAAGGGGAAAGGAAGGAAATAGGAAAGATTAAAATATATTGGAGCTCTATTAACCTTCAATTACACTACGCTTATATTTTCTAGACCTCAATTTAACTTGGGTTTTAATCAAGATAATCCCCATGCTTCTGTAATGTCTACTTCATGAGCTAACAACATGATGGCTGTAAGAAGATTGAATCTATTACCCTCATGTTGCCAGATTTAAGTGAGATTATATAATTCAAGACATATTGAAATAAAAGAGTGAATCATTTATTTCCTCCTGCGGTCACTCTAGTCTTATAGGCTATTCTCAACTGTAAAACAAAAAAAGTTAGTTTTATCTTCAAATTTTAATAAGCATTTTCTGAATTGATATTTTAGACAACACTACAAGGATTTGGGAACAATGTCCTAGGCCAGAACCTTTTAGTTGATCTCAATTGTTGTTGCCTTTTTGAGTGTGGTCTCAACATAAGGAGAGGAGAGAGGTGGCTACTGGCTGGCGGGCGGGTGGGGTTGGGTTCATACCTTTTAGGATTTTAACTAAAGATAATGTGCCATTGGAGCTAGGGGTTGAGAGAGACTGTGTCTAGCTTCTATCTTTATTATCTTCCTAGTACAATTATATCCCTTGTAATCGCTCATAAACTCAGGCTTCTAGAACCAAAACACATAAATATGGTGTTCATCAAAGTCTCATAATCGATTATTTCCTTCACTAAATTTCTTTATGTTACAACAGAAACAACATTGCAGCGCTATAACTTGAAATATCTCTCTATTTTTGTTCACCCTCCAATTACTCAAATAGTAAAAAAAGCCAATTAAATTATTATGGTTGGGATTCTTGCATTAGGTGTATGGACCGAATTTGAACTTAATTAGATCTTTGAAATTCTAGGTGCGTGGCTTTTTGGGGCAACAACAATTGGAGGATGCCCTTACTGGCATGGATCTCGTAATCATTCCAGCAGGTGTTCCTAGGAAACCGGGAATGACAAGGGATGATCTATTCAACATTAATGCAGGAATTGTCAAGACTTTATGCGAAGGAATTGCTAAATGCTGCCCAAAGGCGATAGTTAATGTTATCAGTAATCCTGTAAACTCGACAGTTCCTATTGCAGCAGAGGTTTTCAAGAAAGCTGGCATCTATGATCCAAGGAGACTTTTGGGAGTCACAATGCTAGACATTGTTCGAGCTAATACTTTTGTGGTATGCACTGCTTACTAAATTTACCATCAAACCACTTCATGTTTTTTGTTTTGAAGTGGGTTTAAATTTATTAATGTTTTTAGCTATTGTGAAATTGTCAGTTTAATTGCTCTTACTTTGTTACATTCTGAAATCATTCACTGCGAGACTACCCATATGTTTCAATTGGCTGCTAGCCTGCTAGAACTTTCTTCCAAATTTTCTCTCAGGCTACGTTCCTAACCTGGAAAACGCGGAGGAAAAGAAAGGAAAAGGAAAACAAAAATACAAGTAAAAAAGAAAAAAAATCTCAACGAAGATAAATCTAACCATCTATACTTTTAAAAAATCTAGTATAATGTAAAACTGAATAAAATTGCTGAAATAAAATTTTAGATTTTATTTTATTTTCCTTTTCCTTCATTTTCTCTTTGACTTTTCCAAGTTCTGAATGAAGCCTTACTTTTTACAAAAGGCTTTTACTTTATTTCAATTTTATAGATTAACTAGGAAGTTGTTTATTACACTTTAACCAATGTGTGAACTGTGAAGTATTGCTCTGTTACTGTTTCCATGCCGTAACAAACCTTTTTTCTTTCCTGACTCCCCTCTCATTAAAAAAAAAAGAAAAAAAAAATGAAGAAAGAAGGACTTGTTGCTGATTGCATTTGTTTCCACATGATACAGATTGTTGTGCATCACAAGTCCTCAAAAATAAACCCTTACTGCCTTACAGATGGGGAATAAAAGCATTATAGTAGTGAATTATTAATTCAAGCCCTGTTTAATGTAGTTCTTCGCATTTGTTATTGTGCTTTCAAGCAATAGAGGTTTACCGATTGGAAGCAGTCCTTAACTTTATCAAATGCTTGAAAGATGGCGTATGAGTCTAAGACAGTTGCTTGATTGTGTTATCTGATGATTTATGTTTTTTTATTTTATGTATTTATATATCTGGCATTAACTTCATGTGTTTAATAATTTGAAGGCTGAAGTTTTGGGGCTTGATCCACGAGAAGTTGATGTTCCAGTTGTGGGCGGTCATGCTGGTGTTACGATTTTACCTCTTCTATCTCAGGTTTGGGACATACTTCCTTATCTTGAATTCCATATCCTTGAATTTATAAATGCATTTTACGTCGTCTGTTTCTATGTTCTTTTTAAATATATTTTCTCATCTTTTACAGGTGAAACCTCCATGTTCATTCACCTCGGAAGAAACTAATTATCTCACATCTCGTATTCAGAATGGTGGAACTGAAGTTGTTGAGGTAAAAAGAGTTTTCTAATTTTATAGGCTTTTCTAGTTTTCTTGATGAAGAGTTCAAGCTGATATTTCTTTTTATTATCAAACTTATTCAAAACTATTGGTCTTTGTATACGATATGTGAGATTTCAAGCCTTTCAACTACATCTTGTTGTTTGAATTTGAAGTTCAATATGAATTGTTCTATTAAATTTTTTGCTCATCAGATCAGTTGTGAATTTAACTTGTGTACAGCTAATTGTATTTGAACTTGCATAAGAGAGTTATGACTATACCATTCTCTATAGATGTATTCTATAAATTAGAATTTAGCAGACAATATAACCAAGTTGACAGTTTTATACATTTTGTTCGCATAAAGAGAGCATATAATGGCAACACAATTTTGCATGTGCTTAGAGAACCTATAAAACAACCAGATAGGTTCATCTACAAGTTATTACCTCGTGTTGCAACTACTTGCAACTAGAATAGTCACCTTTCTCATGCTATCCTTGTTGTGTAGTTTTAAAAAGGTCCGTAAGAGGTAATTTAGAGTCCACCAGAAAACTGAAGAGTTTTATATGAAACGCTGCAAGCAAAGATTGCTTTCAGTGTTGAGCAGCTTCACAATTTTTAAAATGCATATACATTTAACAATTCCAATTATACCTGGAAATATATAAGAAATGATTGATAAAAACAATATGAAAGTACTGCCTCTTTCCATTGCAAGCCATAATTAAACTGAAAAAGTTGGAGTCATTTTGCAGGCAAAAGCTGGGTCAGGTTCCGCTACTCTTTCGATGGTTGGTTCTTCTTGTTATTGTTTTTCACGTCTATATTTCCATTATTGATATGGGAATTTTTTTTTCATCAAGCTGATAATGTAATGTTGAAATCCAATATTAAGGCATATGCTGCTGTCAAATTTGCGGATGCCTGCTTGCGGGGCTTGAGAGGAGACGCTGGCATCGTACAATGTTCATTTGTGCCTTCTCAGGTAATTCACCAATGGCTTTCAGAAATCATTTCTGTCCTTTTCTTTTCTTCTGGGTAACATAATTACTGTGATATTGTCTTTGCAGGTGACTGAACTTCCTTTCTTTGCATCAAAGGTGCGGCTTGGCCGTAATGGAGTTGAGGAGATCCACCCTCTTGGTCCCTTGAATGAATATGAAAGGTATCGCTATAATTGGTGATTGTTTGATCACTTGCTTCAGTTATCAAAGGTGAAAATTGAGTATTATACCCATTGATTCTTGACAGGGCTGGTTTAGAGAAGGCAAAGACAGAGTTAGCTGCAAGCATTGAAAAGGGTATTGCCTTTGCCATAAAATGAGCATGTGTTCCCCGAAAGCTTTTCAACCTCATACATCTTAAAATCACAGTTCCTGGAAATAAGTGTTGGCATCTGTTGTATTAAATCTTGTTCAAAAGAGACTATGTTTATTAAGTGTATGGGAATGCTTTTACAGGTTCAGTTAGAATTCAATTAATAAAAGAAATTTGCTTTCGTAAACCATGTGTGTTGAAATTGAATATGTTTGAGCTTGCTGCTTTTTCAAGGAAGTTCTTGGATTTGATACTTTTTCAGTTATTATTCCCCTTTCCTAGTAAGAGGACTTGAGGATATGTTCTGGACTCTAAAATACGTGAGGGGAAACAAAAAGCTAAGAAATCTAGAAGATTTAGTTAATTTTGATTTCAGCATTGTACTTTAGTAGTGGAGTTATATCTTGTTTGTTTTTCATTTCCTTTGCTCTCTCATTCCAACTAAATTGTAATAGAAAAGGTTTAAAAGGTATATTTCTGTATCCCCTATTGTAGACGTTTGAGGCTCCTCTACATTGATAATCACAAACCCAAAAAGGCAAAAGAAAAATACAAGAAACATAATAGGTTTGTCGTCCTCAAAATTTAGTGAGTACTTTTGAATTACAAGTTCTTTATTATGTTATTGTGACAAGTTCTAAAAATTTATTGATCTGTAACTCAACCATAAGTTGGTAATGGTTGGTTTGTTGTCTTTTTTTAAAAAAAAAGTTTTTTCATTGCTTTCTTTCTTTTTAGGTCCGATAGATAACTTGTCAATATTCTTTCAATACGGTAGGGTTTTCTCTCTTTTCTTTTTCTTTTTTCAATTACAATTCTCTAAGATAATACTGAAGAGGTTATTAATGAATAGAGAATAAATTCTGACGCATGTAGAGGACAAAAATGTCCCCCCAAAAGAAAAGGAAAAGAAATCAAAGATAGCAAATGGGATAAAATTGGGACATTAGTGAAGCCAAGCCTCCAAATTCTTTGAATATTGACAAAGAAAAGCTCTTAAAGTATGACTCTATCCCAAATTAAGTTTATATTAATTGTCTGACCACAAAAATCTTAGCATTCCTCTAGATCCAAGCTCTCAGCGAATGGCAAATTAACACATATCCCAAGAATCATCCTATCATACTTACAACCAAAAGGTTCAAAATCCCTTAATCTTATGCAGTAATCTTATGACTAGGGTATTCTTAAACTTCCATTCATCTTATCCATGTCAAAGCCTGGAAACTAATACCTGCCCAAAATTTAATCTTTATCAAACTTTGGTTGACAATATATAACAAGGGCTTACTGGGTCTGGTAAATCTTTGGCCAGCCCTTTCAAAACTGAATTCGGGTAGGTATTAGCATCTTTAAACTCGCATCCAATCCAAAACAAAAATGAAGAAGAATGTTGTTTTCACTTTTTCAAGGGAAAGTTTTTTTTTTTTTTTTTTGACGTATTTTTTGAAGTCCATTTGATGCTGTATTAAGAGAACTGCCTTCAGCTGAACCACGAGAATTTTGCTTTGTTGTTGTATATAGAATTTAATAATCAGCTTGCTTAGCTTAAATATAGTTCAATTTTGTATGCTGTTTTTACAAGTGAACTCCTGTTTCTAGGAGGCTCGATGGGCTCTCATAAAGGACAGAGAGTTTAAATTATTGCCAATGTCTTGTAGTGATTACCTTGTGAATGGAACCATTGTAGCAAGGAAAATGATATTTTTCAGATGGAAATATCATATTTCCACAAGGTTCATATGAGAGAGACATATATCATATTTGTATGTGGTAGTTTGTCTTGGATGCCTTACATGCATGGAGGTGGGATACTGTACTTGTCTTCATCGTTGATGGAATATCGACATGCAATCGTGTACCAATACTTCTGAAACTTTAAACCATCCTCGAATAGTTTTATATTCTACAGACTACAGTATATACCATGCAAATCTTTGGCTAGACCCGTGAGGAACCTTGCATGATTGAAGGCCACTAACGCATGTCGCTCGTTCCCGGTACACTTTTCTTCTCAGTCCTACCCTACAACTCTGTTTATGCACGCACATACATTTTTACATAGAATTTTGAATCATGATAATATATAATTGATGTCGAAAGTCTGCAAATTAGTGCAGAAAGCAGCCAGGGTTCTAGATACTTGATATATATGCTTAAAAGTCCCCACATTTTCCTTTTCTTTCAATCTGCTTTCTGCTACAATTACAAGTACTAATTAGTCAAGTTAGTAGCAAAAGTCTCTTTTTATTTTCCTTTACAGCTAGCGCTCACCACTATTCTCCATCTTATCCATCTATCTATGTCCTACTACCTATTCTACTGTGTTGCGTTTTCAAAAGTTTTGAAAATGAAGGGCGCAGAGGAGGTCTCATTTTTTGTTTTGTGCAATTTGCATTATGTATTGTATTTCAATCACCTACAAGGAGCTAGCTAGCTGGCTAGTTTCTGATACATGATCAAATTATTGTAAACAATTCCCCTGGAATCAAGATTAAGATTGCCCAAATATAATGTACGGAGTACCTTTTTATTGACCAACGTTTGATTAGTTTAGTCATCCCGTGACATGATAATTGATACTAATAATATTCTTGTGTCAGGAAGCAGGATACGGTAGAAAATCATTTTTGTAAATTATCCGAGCCTTTTTTCTTGGACTGTTCTGTCTCGTATCATACTTGTTCTTTCTTTTTTCATTAACAAA
>OX359267.1:52129291-52246791 GCA_947179155.2 Hedera helix
AGGTCACATGGTGTTTGATTTTGTGAGCTAGTTAAATTGAGGTTATTCCTCAATGCCATCGTCATTTCTCTCACTAGTACAAATTATAGCTTTTATTTTTGTTCTTTTCTTTTCCTTACTAGTTAATATTATCAAAAGAACCGAGTAAAATTATAAGTTTTAAAGGAATATTAATTATACTGCCAAATGAAAATTAAATAGAAAGCCTTATCTAATTTAAGTACAATTGACTAAAGAAAAAATTAAAAGTACATAAAATTAAAATAATTCTTTTTTCAAATAACTAATTTTATTCAGGTCCCAAAAGTTTGCAAATGTACTAAAATTATACATATAAAAATAATAAAAAAATCAGTGTTGACAATTGCCTCTAAACTATATATCTGCCGCTGAATAAAGCGGAGTACATTCTATTTCGGTAAAAAAAACACAATAATACTAGTCCATGATCAACAGTATTTTCCAAGTACTACAGCCATTGAAACAAATATTCCCGTGTACTGGTACTAGGCTAGGCACTTGCTAAGTTTAGGTTCAACCCCTTCTCCAAATTAGCAAAAAATAAAGAATTTTCTTAATGTGTGCCTCGGGCACATACTAAGTGCAAAAAACTATATATAATATTATTTATTTATGTAGGCGCACTGAATTCAATGTATAAAAAATAATATATTAGTGGACCCCATGTATTGAATTCAATACAATTATATAAAAAAATAATTTTTAGCGGGTCTCATCTTTTGTTTTTCGCACTTAGTGTGTGTCCTTAAGGCACACATTAAGCGGACCCAAAAATAAAAGGCCTTTAAGCAATTAATTGGGTCAAGGAAAAAAGCCAAACAGCAGTCCTTTTTCATGCAATACAATTAATTTCCATAAGACTATCTAACATGCTTCCAATTTCAAAGTATTCTTTATCCTATAGACCGTAACAGTAAAATGTAAATATGATCACTGAAGTTTAAGTATTTTTAGATATTGAGTTTTTTTTTGTTAATGCGAATCAAGTCATTTTTTTATCAAAAAAGTTGGATATTAAACCTTTAGTGTTTCATGTGCGTTGACTTATCAACGTGACACTGTTAACGTAGAAGCTTAATCAAATTTAATGAAAAAATAAATTATATACTCTTTTAATTGATTTTTTCCAATAGAATATACAAAATAAATTATATACTGTTTCAATTGATCAATTTTGGGGTTACTGGCTTTTTTTTTTCTTTTTTTTTTTTTAATATTTCTTTCAATTTTTTTTATGATGATGACAGTAAAATCGGCAGCAACAAGAATTTTGTCAAGCTTTGTTGGTGGATTCCGACGAAAATTTGGGTATTACATTCTTATAGATATATATATTCGTATAGGTCTATCATTTTCTCGCCCATTTTTCGATCTACTAATCTGGGATGGAAGTTGTCGCGGTGTGCGGTGGAGTGGGTTGGTGTGGCGGTTTCTAGGTTTGATGTTTTTATTGGGTTTGATTCGTTGAGGTTCCTCCGCATACTTACTGGCTATGATGACTTGATAGGTTTGGTAATTTATTTTTTTAATCTATTTGTATTTGTTTCTCTTAATCTGGTTTGTAATTTGTTTATCCATTTGTTACTCAATTTGCTCTTTTTTATATATATATTTAAGCATTAATTAAAAAATAAATAAATAAATATATATATATATATATATATATATATATCATTTCTCACCAAATATGATTATTTTTTTTTTAAATCCTAATTAATTTTCAAATTTTATTTATTTTATAAAGAAAATTGAGTATATTATATATGTTTAAAATCTAATTTTGTTTTTGTTAAATAGTAATAGAGTTTCAAGATACGATTCACACGTGGGATGGGAGGATAGAGAAGTATCAGCAATCAAAGATTGTTTGCTTACAGTTTCACCGCTCAAATTAATATAAACTTAAATTTAGGCCTTTGCAAGGAAACGTGAACACGATCCACAAAAACCAGAAAGAGAAGACAGAAAACAATATTCATGAGTTATCATTTATTAATTTTATATATCATGTAATAACTTCTACATGATCGTATATCTTATATTGAATATAGAAAAACCTTTTGCTAAAAAAATCAATTCATTTAGGTCGGTTTATAAAAATTATAATCTCGAAATTATAATTTTAATACATAAATTATAATCTCAAGATTATGTTTATTTATAAGGATTATACGTGGGATAAGACTATTTAATACCATGTTTAATCATGAATTATAATTCTAAGACTATTAAGTCATTTTATAATCTTTCGATTAATAGTCTCAAGTTCAAATTTAAAAACAAATCAGATATTTTTGATATTAATAATTTTATCTTAAGTATAATTCTTGCAAAACAAATATACCGTTGAAATTATAATTTATACATTAAAATTATAATTTCTATAAAAAAAATATAACGTTAATATATAATTTGTTTCTGGACCAATTTAAGCAATTAGGGGCGTAGCGTTCAGATGATCTCATGGTCAAAGTCTTAAACTTGAGATTAAAATTCAGCAGAGACATTTGTATTTTACTCGAACAGAAACAGAAGATTCAAGTTTAAAAGTCATTTATTGATAACGGACAGTCAATCAAGATAATCAAGTGCACGGAAGCCCAAACGGTGTCTACGTGGACCATCCAACGGTACAAGTCTGAATTGCCAAATCAGATTCTATCACCAACGTGGCATTCAAATAAACATGCATGCACATGATGCATCGTACTGTATAAAACACCATACTCCTACAAAATGAAACTGAAAGTACATAGGCTTTTGTCATGGTCTGCCTTAAAGAGTAATCAATCTCTGAAGAAAGAGAGCGGCAATTCCTTCCCACTTGGCAAAAAACTATAATAAAGTTAAATACACGTCCTTTGCTTCGTACAACACCATGTACAAAAAGATTTTCTTAACGTGTGCCTCAGGTACACACCAAGTTAAAAAAATAATATATAATATTATTTATTTATATAAATGCATTGAATTCAATGTATAAAAAAATAATATACTAGTAGACCTCATGTATTGAATTCAGTATAACTATATAAAAAATAATTTTTAGCGAATCCTATCTCTTATTTTTCGCGCGTAGTGTGTGTCTTTAGAGCACACATTAGACGGACCCTATACAAAATTACGAACGATCACCAGCAATAGTTCAGGGATTTAAAAATAAAAGGCAAAAAGTTCGAATATTTCCCTCTTTAAAACCAGCCCCATGTATTTACCTTTCTTTATGTGTGAATAATATGCAACAGATATCGGCTAGGCAAGTCGCTCATTCTCGAGCTAGGCAAGTCACTCGTTCTCGAATCTAAATCACTATCAGCCAAAAAAGAAAATAGAGGGGGGGGAAACACATTCATGGCCAAACTAAGGCTCATCATACCATATGATTTGCCTTTAGGAACCAAAAAAGTCTTCTTCAGTGGTCCATTCTACACATGCACTCGCTGGGGCTATTTATTTAGGAGGGTTGTTTTGAACGAGGAGAGACATTTTTAATTGCTTGTATTAAGAAGCCTTTCAAAAACTCTACATAGACATGAAAATGAGATATAAGTATTGTCCAATTTTATCTATTTATATTTTAATTTCTTATTTTTTAAAATAAAAAATTTAAATATAAATAAATAAAATTAAACAATATTTATGTTCAATTTTTATGTCCACATAAAAGTACGACTTAGTTTAGAGTTTATAGGTAGGTAGCACAGATTTTGGACTCGAATGCCAATGTTGTAGGCTACAACTAGACTACTGGTAGGAGGAGTATTCAATTCAATTGAATTGTCGAAAGAGGCGGAAGGGAAAGGGAGTTTCCTTCCGCTCTCTCTGTCACTTAAAAGAACCCCGACCAGCCTCGGTAATTGAAAACGACTGCACTGCATTCAGCATTACTCTCGATATAACGTATAAAAATAACACAGAGATGACACGTAACTGTTCATGCCTGAAAGCACGGCGTAGATTAAAATTTCAAAAATACTCTATTATCTAAAGACTCTTTGCAACCTAAAATAACTTACAAATCAATTAGAATAAATCTGAATCGTCCTTATGATTTCCCGCACAAATCAATTTGTATGTGAAAACATAATGATCGCAATACCCAAAAAACAGAAAATAGTGTTAATGCTAAAAGGGTGACCTATGTTATTTACGTGCAATTTTTTTATTTTATTATTATTGTTATTGTTATTATTATTATTATTATTATTATTAGAATTATTATTAGTATTAGTATTATTATTCTTATTATTATAATTATTATTAGTATTATAATTATTATAATAATAATAATCATGTTATTGTTGTTATTATTATTATTATAGTGTAGTGGTGAATTTAATTTGGGCGAAAAATATAAGTGTATAATTTGTTTTTTAAAAAATATTAAATTAGAGAGATAAATTAATGACCGTTGGATGTTAAAGTCCCAAATAATTTTAGACCGTTGAATGTTAAAATATTATAATTTGAACCACTCTGTTTTATTTTATATATATATATATCCAACTCATCAGTTTTAAGACTCGCAACCACAATCGCCTATGAGAGCATTATTTTCTTGGTTTACCGATAATTGTTTCCTTGTTTTCTGCTTGCTTTGCAGTTCCAGATAGAAAACACACACCGAGCACTAGTGTGCCATAACATCATGCAACAACACCACATGGGTTTGACAAAGATAATTTTACATATATTAAAAAAGAAACCACCAACCCATTACTGTACACCCAAAAGCTTCAAACGCTAACAACACATTAATGAAATTCTCGTTAAGAAATACAAATACTGAATAACAAACTAACTTGATACTTGAAAAAAGGAGGCCAAAACATCCCCACCCCTAATAGAACAATTCCTCAGATGCTAAGATGGTCAGGCGGTGGTGATTGAGAAGGTGGTTCATTGGTCTCTTTAGGAACTGTGCTGGGAGACTATAAAACGGCTAGTGGTGAAGGGGAAGAGTCTGTGACAATTGAGTTCGGTGGCTTTGGGAGCTCTGTTAGAATTTGCACAACTTCTCGCATTGTTGGGCGTTCCACAGCCTGTTCTTCAACACAGAGCATAGCAACATAGAACACATGCATCACCTCATGAAGGGGAAATGTGGGAAGCCTTGGGTCTAGGATTTTAATTAATCCTTCCTTGTTCCCATCTGTCATCTTTCGCACCCATTGGACAATGTCAACACCATCACCAAACTCCCCAACTGGCTTTCTGCCACTTACAAGTTCTAAGAGAACTACCCCGAAGCTGTACACATCACTCTTCTCGTCAACCTTGAGCGTGTAAGCATATTCTGTAAAATTCCAAAATGCAAACATGATTAACAATCAAAATATTGTCCATACAATTTGTAGGCTAAATATGTGATTTTTCTAAATTCTAATTATGTCTAAATCTATATGCTTAAATTCAAAGAAAACAATTAGACAATGATTTTTGTTTTGGCAAAGAGAAGTACTGCTACTTAATCCCCACCTAAAACAGTACCCGAGTGGTTAGACATCATTTTCGATCTAAGGCCCACATAAATGAATAAGAGTTCAATCATTCAATAAATTATCGGTCAAATTACATAAAATTCATGTTGGTCTCAAGTTATTTTCCAGTTGTCATGAATGCCATGGCCAATGACAGATATTGATTGTGAGATTGTGTCAAACACAAACTTTCCAAGTCGAGCACAAAACACATACTGCAGTGTAGTAATGAAGCCCGTACAAAATTGTTTTAGGCCATAAAACGAAGGAAACAGAAGATAACTGATGTAAGATCTCAACCTAATACCAGTGTTAGAAGTAAAATTTAGTAAGTATAACAAGTTCAAATTCTTGGACAAATTAAAAACTAAATTGTAAATGAGTCAAATTTCAAAAAACAAAAAAAAAAGAGTAAATTTCATGCTGGAGATATAGTAGTTGTATACCTGGTGCAATATATCCATAAGAACCAGCAATAGCAGACATGCACTCTGAGGTACCCGAATCTTGCATGAACTTGGCAAGTCCAAAATCAGCAACATGAGCTTCGAAGTTGGAGTCTAAAAGGATGTTGTTGGATTTCACGTCACGATGTAGAATTAATGGTGAACAATCATGGTGAAGATAGCATAGGCCCTTTGCAGCCTCCACAGCAATCTTATACCTAGTATCCCAATGCAAATGACCTCCTTTCTTGCCATGAAGCATTTCACCCAAGCTCCCATTCGGCATATACTCATAAACCAACAGATTAGTCTCGTGATTTGAACAGAACCCCAACAACCTAACTATGTGCCTGTGTCTAATCCTCCCAAGAGTTTGTATCTCAGCATTGAATCCATGATCATGGGACGACCCACGGCTCATCACTGGCAACCTTTTCACAGCAACGTGTTCATTATTCGGCATAACCCCCTTGTAAACAATACCAGCACCACCTTTCCCTATAATATTATCCTCCTTCAAGCTATCAAGAACATCATCACATGTAAAGTCCAAGCGTTGGAAGGCTGTAAGCTTCCACGCGCGAGCATCACTTGCCTTCTTTAATGACCGGGCCTTAATGATTGCCGCAACAGCAAATGCAATCGAGCAAACAAGTAACCCAATAACAAGTAAAAGCTTCATAGAAGCAGAGAGTGGCCCCTTGACATGCGGCTGGTGAGTGCCATTGGCAGTCCCGTCTTTGCAAGGTACCAAATAGGGGCCACAGAGCTCAGGATTGCCAAGAAACGAGGTGTAATTGAAGTAACTGAATTGACCAGTACCAGGAACTAACCCAGATAGATTGTTATACGAAAAATCTACTGATGTTAAGCTCTGCATTGTAGCAATAGGTGCTGGAATACTTCCTTCTAAATGATTTCGAGATAAATTCAAATAGTTCAGTATCCTCATACCTGTGATCTCAGTTGGAATCTCTCCCGACAGCTGGTTCCGACTGAGATCAACAAATGTCAACATCTTGCATTGACTAATCTCTTTCGCAAACTCCCCTGAGAAGGTGTTATGACTAAAATCAATCTTAGATAACTGCTGCAACCTCCCTATTTCGGGAGGAATCCGGCCAGAAAACTTGTTGCCGTCGAGCAGAAGCTTCTGGACACCAGAAAAGTTACCGATACTAGCCGGTAAAGATCCAGTGAGATGATTATTAGACAAACTAATTTGTCCCAGACTGACGGAAATCGAATTAGTCTCTGGAAATCCACCAGAAAGAAGATTATCTTGAAGTTCGACTTGCGAGAGTTGTGGCAAACTTAGAAGCCCCTTGGGAATCGAACCATTGAGATAATTCTCCCCCATCCGAATCCGACTCAGTGATTCGCACTGGCCAAGCGAGTCAGGAATTGGGCCGAATAAAAAGTTACCCAGAGCGATGAGAGTTTCAAGTTTGTTGCCGGAGCAAACCGACGGCGGAAGTGTTCCTGTCAATCTGTTTGAGGATAGATCCAGAATCCGAAGCTTCGAGTTTTTCCCTAATCCTCGAGGAATGCTTCCAGTGAAGTTATTTTCCCACAGCTGCAGTACTTCTAGCTCCGGTAAGTCGCTGATGAAGTTAGGAATCAACCCCTGTAGCCTGTTTCTAAAAAGATTTAAGAGAGTCAAGTTTTTGAGTTTTGCCAAAGTGTTTGGTATTTCACCAGCGAGCATGTTGTTAGATAGATCCATGGATTTAAGGTTTTTCAGGGTACCGAGCTCAGGCTTTAAAGGACCTGAAAGTTCGTTAACTTGTAGGAATAATGTGTCTAGATTTTGAAGCTTGCCGATCTCCGGCGGGATTTCGCCAGAGAGTCCACAGTTAGCTGCGTCGAACCTGATAAGTTGTGATAGGTTTCCAATCTCCCGCGGAAGACCGCCAGAATAGTTGTTGTAGTAACCGATGTAGAGGTGTTGGAGAGTGGAAAGGTTCCCGATTTCCGGAGGAATGGCGCCAGCGAGCTCGTTTCCTGAGACGGCGAGGTATTTAAGGAATGGAAAGCGGCCATATTCAGGAGGAATTGAGCCAGAGAAGAAGTTTCCGCCGAGATGGAAGTGGCGGAGGTTGGAGAGCTGGTAGACGTCGACGGGGAGGTCGCCGGTCAGGTTGTTATTGTAGAGGTCAAGGATTTCGAGGGATTTGAGGCTGTTAGAGAGCTGAGTAGGGAAGCTTTCGTTGAATATGTTGTTTGAGAGGTTGAGGATGCGGAGGCCGGAGATGAGGGACAGCTCCCGGGGGATGGGCCCATCGATTTGGTTAACGGCGACGGTGAGGTTAATGAGGAAGCGAAGGTGGCCCACGTCTGGGGAGAGAGTGCCGGTGAGGTTTAGGCCGGAGATGTCGAGTGAGGTGACATAGCGGCGAGCGTCGCAGGTTACGCCGGACCAGGTACAGTGGCTGGTGGATATGTTCCATGAGCTGAGGGCAGACAGGGGGTCATCTGTAATGGCAGATTTGAGAGAGAGAAGAGCGCGGTATTGAGGGAGGTGGAGTGGTTTAGCGGCGGCGGGAGAGGGGAGGAGTTGTAAGTGGAGTAAGAGGAAAAGGAGAAATAGCAATCGCATTTTGTCTGTGTGTCTCTGCGCTTGGTTTTGAGGAGAGAGAAAGAGGGAGATTGAAGAAGAATTTGAGTAAGAAGAGGCAGTGAGGGGGAAGGCGGTAACCTCTCGTTTATTCTCCTTTGAGTGAGTTTATCGTTTTGTTCAAAAAGACTCGTGGGTGAAAATGTTTGAATTTTCTGTACTTTCACTGTTTGATTCTCCATGAATAATATTATGTTTCCTTGCACTATTTTCATTTTTAAAAAAACTTGAAAAATTAAAAGCAAAGCATTAAATATTTAATAAATATTTATCAATTCATTGTATAAATATTTTTCCATTCTAAGTATTAATGATGTTCTTATTACTCTCTTTCGTTTTAAGATAAAAAAATTTTATTGATTTTTATAATTAAATTAATTATTTTTAAAATTAATAATTAAATATATATATTTAAATTTTTACAAAAAATAAATATTAAAATTAGTACTAAATTATATATAATTTATAATATTTATAAACTTTTATATTATATATATACTAAATTATGTTAAAGCAGATTGATTACAAGTAAGGTTAGGTTAATTAAGGAAGGTGCTTTAACGGAAACATGTTGATTGAATGAGAAAGGGTGGAGCCCATTGCACGACTGATGGTTTTCATAGGCCATGTAGATGGTGTGACCATCTAAACATCACCATTAACAAGAGTAGTACTAGTATTTTGATTAAGTGGGGAGTAATTATTTTTAGTTATTGATTGCTGGGCCTGGGCTCTTAGATAGATAAAGAGGTAGTTGACGGACACGGAGGGGAGAGAGTGGGCCAGTGGGGTAATGAGGAGGTTATTTAAGTAAAATTTAATCATGATCGTCTTTACCTTCAATACAGTACATATGTAGTTAAAATCAATGTAAGACATATGTTACTTTATTGAATTTCAGTCAATTAATTAATATTAGAAAAGTGCGGTGACTGGAGGAGGGAGGAGGGATTCGTTGTTTGTTTACTTAAAAAAGAAAAGGAAAAAGGAAGATTAGTCTTGAGATCTTCATTTCATGTAGAATTACAAACTTTGGACCGGGTTTTAAGGTAGCCCAATTATCCATTATTTTTTTGTATTTCTAATTAATTATTCTCCTCACCTTCGGCATTGGACTTTGATCCCCCTCTCTTGTAGTAAAATCCAAATCCAGTGGGAATATGACCCAAAACAATACTACAATAAATCAGGTTGTAGTATTTTAATAAGAAAAATTTTACACTTACCCGAAAAAGTGTATCTGCCGTTATCCGTCTCTCACAAAAAAAATTCTGTTTTTTTTTTTAAAAAAAAAAAAAAGTTTGTGAGAGACCGATAAGCGACGGGTACAATTTCCGGATAAGTGTAGAAGTGCTCTTTTAATAATAGTAGGAGTGTAGGGCTAACTTCTTGGTTTTATTAAATACAAGTGCAAGTGAAAAAGTGCATTTTCATGGTTTGTGCCCCAACGCTAGAAATATATTGCATTAATGGTCTACCAAACATGGTTCGTCGATTCGGTATGAAAAAATTTGTCCTTTGTGACGGTAAGGTTCTATTGTTCGGAAAGATAAAGAAAATATATATATCTAAGCGCAATCATCTAAAGGATGTCATCTCTTAAATATAAGAATGAATTTAAAATATACCTCTTAAATAATATATTTTTTTTAAATAACATACATTTATTAAAATGACGTCGTTTTATATATCTTTTTTTAAAAAAATATTATTAAAAAAATATATGACATGATGTGAAATTTTGCGATCCCACTTATTTTTCTTTTTTTCACGAAAATGCTATCAAAGAATTTTCAAAATAATGTCATTTTGATAAAAGTATGTTATTCAAAAAAATATGTTATTTAAGAGATATATTTTTGAACCATTCTCTCTCTCTCACTCTCTCTCTCTCTCTATATATATATAGGGTCCACTTAGGGGGGTGTATTCAATTAGAAATTGTAAGAACTTATAAAGACTTTAAAAGTTTAGTTGTATTCAATCAAGACATTTAAAGAGTTTATAAAAGTTTAGTGGTATTCAATTATAACTTTTCTAATGTCTTTAAAAGTTATGTGGTATTGAATTAATACTTTTACAAAGTCTATAAAAGTATTTCGGTATTCAAAAAGTCATAGATTTTAAAGATTTCTATCAAATGGTGGAGTTTGATAGACTTTAAAACAAGATTTATTCACATTCAAAGTCTTCCAAAATCTGATCTCATGCCCAGAGACTTTCAAATATTTGCCAAAAACTTTCAAATATTTGAGAAAGGGAAAAGATGAAAACAATATAAAATAAATACAAATAAAATTAATAAAAACACATAATAATAAATAATTTTTCTAAAATTATAAAAATACTTAAAAACTAACAAATAAAAATAGTATAAAATAACATAAAATAATATAAATAATATAAATTAATTGAAAACTCACAAAATATATCAAAATCAAATTAAAATAAATATTAATACATTTAAGTACAAAATAATTATAAAAACTTAGCATTTAGGGAATAAAAATATAGCATAGTTCAACCTCATAAGCTGTTTAAGCTTACATGTTAGTGTTGATTTAATATATTTTGGGTGTCATTTATACTGATGATTTGAAAATGCCTCCTATAAAATTTTTGATAAATAATGATATACTAAGTAAACTGTCTAATAGAATTGTTTGTATTTTAGCAACTGTTTCTATGAAGATTTTTCATGAATAATCCCTCCTTTCATTTGGTTGCGAATGTCATTTTATGTTGTTGAGTTAAAATTGTAATTACAATATTTAGGTACTAGCAGTAAAAAAACAATAGAAAATTTTAAAGTTCTATGTGGTTTATAAACTTTTTCCATTATAGGACAGTGTGTAATTTTCTCTAAATCAGTTATCCCCTTAATTTTTTATCCATTTGTGATCATTGGGTTATGTGATACTCTATTATGTCAAAGGTGTAAAGGTAGGGATGCTTCCAGACCAAACTAATCTATCCAGTTCATCATTTCTATAGTTTTCTTCAAAGCATATTGTCCGACCTCTTCAACAAAATGCTTAATGATGTAAGATACAAGATATATTAAAAGTATATCAAAGTTTATCAAAGTCTTTAATAAAAAGTCTATAAAAGTATATCACTTATTTTATGGAGTTTTTAAAAGTCATTTTAAAAGTCTTTAAAGTCATTAAAAGTCAACGAACTTTACAAAAATCTTTCACTGAAAAAGAGTCTTTAAATTTTTTTTAAAAGTCTTAATAGAATACACCCCTCTTAATGTGTGCCCTAAGGGTACACATTAAGCATTAAGCGCTGAAAATAAGAGATGACCTCCATTAAATATTATTTTTTTATATATTTGTACTAAATTTAATACATGGGGTCTATTAGTATATTATTTTTTTATACATTAATTTTAGTACAAATATATAAACAAATAATATTATTATACATTAAATTTCGCGCTTAACATATAATCTAAAGACACATTCTAAAAAAATTCATATATATATATATAAGTGCCACCTCATGGCGGTCTAGAACCACCAGGGTACGCCAAGAATCACTATAACTAGTTTTATTTAACTACTTGTCCTGCCATCATAAAATTGGACATGTATGTATTTTTAGAAATAAATTATCAATTTTTACATTTCAACTCTTATCTATCTTATTAAAATAACAAACATCAATAATTCAAAATTTATTCCATGCAATTTTTTTAAGCCACTCAACGCATATTTTATTAATAACATTTCTGACTCTGTGACTTTTAGATATTTCAGCATCTTGTTATCTATCTTGTAGACACTATGAATAGTACGGAGTGCAAAAGACTAAAGAAAATTTTATTACTGAAAATATTCCCTAATCCAAAAGGGATGGATCCGGAGATAGAACCACACAAATGGTCGGAAATGGAAAGCAAACAATTAGTTAAAACTACCCAAGACTACTCCATCTGCCTTGCATGACACTTTATGTTTTTTGTCTTTTGATTAAGGTAGTGGATCTGTCATCAATGACATACTATGTTGTAATACCATGTTTTAAAAGCCAGCACCTGAACACCACCCAAACTATAGCTTATACTTTGCATTTGATAATACTAATAATTAGAGGCAGGTGCGGTTCTGTGCGTCCTTATTCGTTAATGTCGAGTGAACAAAGTTTTGGGCCTTACCGAATTAAAGCATAATGATGTCCGCAAGGCAATTAAGAAATCACAAAGTAATTTACAGACTAATGTCATTGGTTTTTTCTTCTTCTTCTTCTCTCCTTTCCTTTTTGCGACAAATCGGAGTGTATGAATATGTATCGAATAAGTATAAATGCACCGCATTCAATCAGTTAAATTCGTTTTAATTATTAAAAAATGAGACATGACATTAAAATTAATGTTATATTTAATTTTTTAATAGTTAAGATGGATATAGAATTTGATTTTGTATTTGAATATTGTGTATGTAAATTTGTCCATATGTATTTAAAATTGAGAAATATAAGACTCAATTTTTTTTGGATCACAAGTGCAATTTAGGGGAATAAATTTACACATAAACATCAAATACAAATTTTTATACAAATTATATCTCGACCATTAAAAAAAAATTATTCAGTATTTCTGGGATATTATCACGTAATATCCCAAGTAAATTACAAGCTGTCATTTTAACATATGTAGTGGGTTCAGATATAAATAGTTTACTGTATATGCTGAAATGACAGTATGTAATTAGTCTAAAGTATCAAATGATAATATTCTAAGAGTACTGAATAATTTCTTTCATTAAAAAATAAGACCTAATACAAAAATTTATATCAAAATTTATTTTTTAACGAAAGATATGAAATTTGTGTTTGTGCATAGAATTTTTCGATTTAGAGATCAAACATTGCCGGATAAAATATAGTTAATGCATGTAATTAATGATAATTATGACAACCAACCTGAACTTTGACTACGATAGGGTAGAGAAAGTTGAAGATACGAATATTAGGAAAGTCCTATAAAACACTAGTGCATTATATCCTGTATTCATTACAAACAATATATATACACTCCCTTTTGATGAATTGATCCTTCACCACATATATTAAAGATCATCGTCTTCTTGTACAACATTATCATGACTTTCGCTGTACTCCATTTATTACATAAAAGTAATCTTATTTACCAAATTTCGTAGATGTATTATTATATTGTTCTATGTTTATTATTAAAATAATAAATTATTTATTTAACAATTGATGACATAAAAACTAAATTATCTTATTGTAAGGAGAGGAAAATTTTTAACAGCTTTTTTTTTTAAAATTGTGTCGCAAATCTCTTTTCACTTTTGTCCCTACAAGTTTTTTTTTTATTACATTTTCGTTCTTTTTGAAATTTATTTTATTTTATTTTTTACTCTATCTCAAAAAATTGATACAACTCCTATTATATTTTTACAATACTTACGCACACAACGCATGTGTCATCGACACTGGTGATAATAAAATAAGAACATTGTGTGGTTGAGTTTATTAGCATGAAGTTCAGTGAGAGAGTTGCAAGCTATTGCGCGTAAATCTTCAAGTTACCATTTTTTTTTTGGGTACCATTAAAATATCACATTACACTAGCATTATGGGGGAGGAGGGAGTAGGACTTCAACCCATGTCCAATCATTTGGGTAATAGGCTATCACACCGCTGGACAAACACTTGGGTCCTAAGTTACCATTGTGCCCACAATGATGCACATGTCCTGAGCATGCCTTTTATCAAAAGTTCTTGTGATGCAATGAGAAATCAAAGTAATGGTGGTCCAAGCCCAAGTACAATTGGAAAAGATCAGGAGGGGGACCGATCCCATTTTTTCCCAATATTTCGTTTGATAGGCATGGGCTTGCAGCAAATGGACATGCTTACTCATTATCTTCTCAGGAAGAAGCTGCCGAATAAACCCAAATTTATATTGGCCCCATTAAGAGTTAAAGAGTGTTGATCTAGTTAAGGCCATAACTAGCAGCAGTGCAGTCATCATTTCAGGTTACTTGAGGAACGGTGTCATATTCTACAAGCGTGCCAAAGCTAATTCCTGACCTTTATCCACCGCTACGTGATGTGTAGACAGAGAACACAAGTGTGTTTTATGTCTTTTTCTTGCAGCTCAAGTTCTTTTCAACTTATGTCTTTTATGTGTGCATGTGTTGTTCAATCAATTGATACAAACTAGGCCAGCGACTAATTAAGCCCGCAGGTCCATTGATATATTCTTCAAATTTCCAAGTTGTAGCACTGATGAATTCCATTTGCTCCCGGCCCCAAGATAAAAACCAGGTCCATCACTATCAGTTTGTAACATTTTTGTTTTGGTACTAAATTCACATGTATTGGGTTCATAACAAAGAAGAATGTTATACTAAAAGTCTCTTTTGCAAAATTTGTTAAAACATTAATTAAGGATAATTTTTTGTTTAAGATATATATACCTCCTAAAAGTAACAAGTTATTAATTTAATTATGCAGTATGATAATAAAATTATAATGAAAAATTTGATATCTGTCATTTTATAATTGCTGCTACTAAAAAATTGTAAAAATTGATAATGATGATACTTTTTTAATCATATATTTGAGCAAAACAAACAATTGTTAGAAATGTTTGGTTATTATTTCAACAATTAATTTCAGCTGAATAAGAAAACAGAATTTTTACTATTCGCTTCAAGTAATTCTTCAAGTAATTAATTATGAACAATTATAACTTCAGCAAAAACCATATTTTAGCTGTCAAAAAGTCCTATCTAGATTCTTGCTAGACTGACCACATTGTTCGATTCATTGTTTTTCAGATTTCGTAAATTATAGAGGAAGGAGTGCAAATAATTATGGACACCCCCCAAAATGAAGCATATCTACTGCATGAATAAGGACGATTAATAATTGGGCCGACGTGAGCATCATCCATGGGTTGATGAGGACTCCTGCAATTCGATCAGCCCAATCCCAATTAGTAAAACAGATACCCTCCAACCATTTATTTTGCTTGTTTAAAGATTTGGCTTATTTTATAGCATTATTAAGATGTAAGATTTGTTTTTGTTGTTTATTGCTGAGAACTGAAAGTAGCTTATATTTGTTGTTTTCAATATGTGCGACATGAGGCCTACCAAGGTTTGAAAGTGTCTCACTTTCCCCTCCCCTCCCCTTTACTTTCCGAGAATGTCTGTTTGATATTCAAAAACTACTCAACAACGATTGTACATTCTTTTGGAAATTTCTACTCCCTTGGAAAACTTTCTCCAAACGTCAAAATAGTGGTGCCAAAACCAATAAGCACACTAAAAAGAGAGTCAATGTAGCTGCATGACAATGTCTTCCTAATACGTTAATCACGGTTATGATTCATAGGGCAAATTAATTACCCAGTCATTGGATTGTAATATTTGAAGTATAATTCTAAACCACCATATATATATATGGTCCATACGCTTTCCCTGAGGCCATCCAGAATGACTGACCCAAATTAAAAGAAAAGTAAAAACAAAAATAGTTTAGTTAATCCAAAACCTCAACTACCACATATTAAGGGGTCATATTATTAATTTGCTCTAGGAACGAACTGGGCTCGAAGGAGGCACCAATATGAGGATCCAGTGTACAAGAATGGTGGGTTAGTCAGGCTCCCCCAAAAGAAATGGAATGGAATGAACTTGAACTTATAATTTTTATGGCAAGTACTTCTAGAAGTCCTCTAATTACAGTAAAAATTCGATACCCTAACTCTTTATACATTTTATAAGCAAACTGGTTAGAGAACACAACTCCCTAGTCATAGGGTTGTTTTTAACAGAAGCATACACAGATTCTTCAGTTGACCAAAAGGCAAAAACTGATAACTAATCCTACTACTTCATGTGGGAGGTGCTTGTGAAAATTACAATTTCCTGTAAGCAATAATACAATAAAGACTGAAATGCTCATAATCGGCTATTGTTAGTTGACTAAGATTGCCAGTTATATTAAGGACATGTTTAGAGCATCAGAGTTACCTCCTTCAAGGTAGAAAACTGACTACTAGTAAATCAACTATCAAACTATTCTAACTTCTAAATGTCCCATCATCTTTCCCCAGCATTTTTAAGGAGAAGGGAAAAAAAATTGAAAGAATAGAATAGACGACCTTGAGTTCAACTATCCGCAAGGTTCTCTAGCATCACTTAACATATGTACCTTTTCTATGAAAAGGGGAGAAATAAGTCATAAAAGCACTAGGATCTAGACAAAACTCGAGGGGTAAGAATCAAGGCTACATGAGTTGAGATAAATTGACCTGGAACTAGCAAACAAAGGGAGAACCTGATACATATTTGGGTGGTATGGAGGCACAAAGTTTGGAAAAATATGGTTAGACTCGAGCACAGTGGGGACTTGTTCGGTTGGGCTGTATCCAGACTGACCTTGGATAGACTTGATGCATCGTCAATCCACTGCCTGAATCTTGGGTGGCAGTAGTTCCAGCAGGACAACTCTCATGTGCTGGTTGTCTTGTGACGCTAGTCCCCAATTCCTGTGTGCAAAAGTAACCTGGAGTTAAATGATATGCAGCATATGCCACTGTAAAATTAGAAATAAAAAGAGGTAATATCAGAAGAGAAATTTGTGAGAACTAGATTAAATAATTAGCCTGCTGTGACAGGCAATTCATCATTCAGAGGGATGTGTTACAATAAAGTGTTTGTAGGCATACCTTTTGCTGCTGTTGGAAGTCAGCACTGCAAGATGAAGTTCGCATAGGAATCTCATTGTACAGAGATGACAGGGTTCTCATATTTTGGTATAAATCTAGCAAACCATGAGTATATTTATCAGGCGAACCAAATCCTGAACTAGCCCCCCTATCATTGAGGCAATGCTCATTTCTCTTCCTCAGCCTCCTCAATGCAGACGGATAATTATCCTGTGACGTGTAGTAATATGAACTGTGGTGCTCCTCTCTGCAAAATGTACGAGGCATGTTCCAATTTCCTTTCAAAAATGACCTAGCACCAATGTCTTGGGTGTTTTGAAAGATGCAAGATGAGTTGGCAAAGGATTGCTCACTGCAAGGAGAATAGGGTAAGGAACCATAAGTACTTCCACATCCTATATTTCGTGACTGCTTATTATCTGAGGACCCTGGATAGGATGTCATTGTCCAGTCTTCTATTAATATCCCTTGCTTAGCAGCAATTTCAGATATCTGTTTTTCGCCAAGTCCTAAACCCAAAAGCAAATTCCACATGTTTCTCTGCACTTCCTGCTGGTTGTGAATGATTTGATCCCTCATTGCCATTTCAAACTGAAGCTCAGTGTTTGCCATCCCCTACAATTCAAAGTATAACAATTATCAGGTTCAAATAGCAGGTTCGCAGACCGTCTAATAATTAATATTTGATAAGTTAATAACCACTAACAAATTTTCAAGGAATCAATTTCGTTCAGCAGGTGATAACTAATCATTCAATTAATTGATAATTAATACCTCCGTCCCAGGATAAAAGTCCTAATTGATTTTTCAGTGCTCAATAAATATTCTTGTGTTTCCATAAAAAAAGTTGGCATAATTAATTTTCCATAAAGAAACTCCACTCTCAATGTAATCATATTCTCATAAAACTTCTTCTAATATTCCGTGCATGGATACAAATAAATCTGAATCAAGTGCAGGAGAGATTTCCATTGAAACTTCTTGGTTGTACTGGAGAGACTTCCATTGCACTTAAATTGACGCAAAGTATGAAATTTGAATTTTGTACATGTGATTTGCTTCAATTTGGTTTTTCATTTAAATTTATTGCACCAGATTTAGTAGAGCAACAAATTAAGTGACTTCTTGGTTGAACATTCTATTTCTGTCTTTCAAGCTTTCATGGAACTACAATGTGTTCTGTATACAAATTAATTAAACAAATCAAGTGCAGGAGAGATTTCCAATGTAGGTGAGAGAGTGACTTTCTAGCTTTTCAATTCAAAATATTTTCAGCACATAACTAATTATACTTATTGAATATGGAGAGAGAATTAGAATAAGAAAAATATGAGATATTTAATGCTAAGGGTATAATAGGAAAAATTGTGTAAAAGTTTGGTTATTAAAGGAAAGTAGACATTTAACATGGGACTACCCAAAATAGTAATAAAGATTTTTACCCTGGAATGGAGGGAGTACAATTTAGGTCAAAATCCTTTATATTATTAATTATTAGAATAGAAACACAGTTATGTATACACATATTTATAAATAGTCTACTTATAGTATATATCCTTTTAATTATAATTTAGTGTAATAAATTTAGTTTCAGAAGTAAAACTCAAGTTTGAACCTAAAGTATTATATAAAATCTCATCTCTGGCACTAATCTAGTCATGAACTTAATACCATAATAGTGTTTACAGTTATTTTAACTCTCTTTACCAGGAGTCTGTATTGGCTGAGAATACGCAAGTAGGTTTTGTTGCCATTGTTATTAATGGTTTCCTCAATCATCTCTTGTAGTTGACATTGGTGCTTCTCATTTGTTTCAATTTCCTACAGAAAATAGAATTAGTTGCAGCTAAAAGGAAAGCAGATCCAAAATCTACAAGCAACAAAAGTAGGAAGAATAGTACTCTTTTATAATTGACATCAGCATCATCATTGTCACGAATATTATCAAGAATGACTTGTCGCCTTGAAACTAAAGCCTGCACAACTGCTCCGTCATTTTCAATGGCCTGTGATCGAGGGAAGAGGAACTCCAACATAAGCACAAATTTTACTAAAAGTTAACATGTCAACAAAGATGTAATAGACAATTTGAATAAGTGGCCATCCAAAAAGGGGGAACTCAGAGTGGAGGCAAAGACAATCAAGCGATTTCTTCTATTACTAAAATTCTTATGGTGTTTCCATTGAAAACCTGAAAAGTTGGCAACAGTCGAATGAAAATGACACTTCACATGCAGTTACAGCTTGCCCCTTTACAGTACAAATGTATAATTCTATCATATTAATAGGGGATCAGCGAAAAATATGAATTTGGAGTATCCAGATTCTAAAGAGTAGAGCAGCAAAGAATGTGAGCAAGGAATCATAGTAATGTGCTGAAGCACAAGTGAGACTCAGATCACGTGAATGATGATAGAAGTGCCAAAGATATGTTAAAGTAAAGGATACTTCTTATCAGCACAGGTTTTCCTACAGATTCAGGTGCCAAATTGCTTAATAGTGTTATCTATTGTGCAGACAGATGCTCCAAGTTGAAATTGAGAAACACAAGTGAGAAGAAAAAATAGTCTAGGAATTGCTACAAAAAACAAATACAAGTTAAGTTGCAGAATATTGGCACTATCAAACCTTCTGTCTGGTAATAGCATCGTCAAGATGTTGGAGTTCAGTGTGATTGCGAAGGTTAGTCTCCTCAAGCTCAAACAAGGCCTTCTGTAAATTTATCCGCTCCTGAACATTTTCACTTGTTTCTTGGCTCAATAGATTCAACCAAGATAGTTCATCATCTGATGCTTTTTCAGTAGGTTTAGTACTTAATTGTGATTCCTTTTCAGCTAGTTCTTTCTTCAACCGGCCAACCTCTACCTGCACAATCAAATTTAGTTATTCATTGAAATGTAAAAGTAATAATGCATTAAACAATGAATGATAACAATGAATAGGTGCACCTGAAGACTGTCAATCATCCGTTGGTAGTCTGCTACATGGGTATCAACTGTGCCAATATTTTTCTGTGGAGAATATTTGGAAAAATCATCAACACTGATGCACAAAATTGCTACAAGTGATCAATGATCCAAAGGAACTAATGCAAAAGATACCATAAGAACACATCAAACTCTATACAAAGGTAGCAAGACAAAGTATGACAGAATAGTAAGAAAATATATACCGGCCAGAAAGGAAGAGGTGAAAAGGGAAAAATAAAATAAAACAAAGAGCAAAGCAAAGGAAATAGATTAGCAAAAAACCTGACTATCCATAGTCCCATGACATGTAAAATTTTAAAATATAAGAAAGCAACAAGGATATTGTGCATTACCACATGAATACTAGGTGTCTAATATTATAGCAGTGTTCTAGAGATATATTTAATGGTGTCTAACAACACTGCTAGTTTATATTGAATTTGAGGAATATCCAGTTGAGCATAGAATTTGGTACAAGTTGTGCTTATGCAAGAGAATTTCTGGCCCAAACACTACCAACATGAAAATTCTCCACAATACCTCTTTGTGCTCATCATAGGAATTCTAAATTGGAATTATTTCAGTTATACTTACAGTGCAGACATAATGCAACACATAATCTCACCTGGATGTGCGTCTTAATTTCCTTTGCTCTGTCGGCATATTTCAACGTATTAACAGTGTGATGGTACTGACTATCAGCAGGTGATATGGTAGCAATCATGATTGTTTGAGAATTACCACTCAGACCATCTTTAAGAATCCGTGTCAGTTTGCTGAAATAAATCTAGACATTAGCTATATTAGTGTGTAGGGATCCATGCCACCATAATTACCAATCAGATACCTATTGCGATATGGTACATATACTAGACCCTTCTTCTGCTGTTTCCCCAAGGCATTTATGCAGTTTGCTAAAGCAAGGAGTGAGCGATTGATATTGGCCCCATCTCTCAGCTTTTGGCCGCCACTGTTTGTCTCAGAAGCACGTTCACTGACCCACAACTTCATACATTAATGCATCTGTACCTTTCTTTCAAGCAGGACAATCTGTGTAGAAAAATAAAGGAAAAGGAGTATTTCCAGAGATCAGTATACCTGCCAGCAAGATCCACAAGTGCAAGTTTTCCTCTAATAACTTGATTTCGATATCGGTTTTTCTGTTTTTTTGTCACAGTTATCTCCAAAACTGCATGTGACCTGTTCATAAGAAGCTAACATCATGTCAGACAACAGAGAGGTGAGCAATTCAAGTCTTTCTTAAAGTAACCATTCGTGACAACTGATAATAATAATAATGATGCCCTGGGTATCATCAATAGTTGTTAGTAAAATCACCCTTCGAGCCTAAAGAATGACCACCAATTTTTTCCTGGTAATATTGGTTCATTAAAAATTGTTGTACAAACATGGAACTCCGTACAGAGACGAGCTATGTATAGTTGAGTGTGGACAGCTGCCCTTTGTGGACTTTTTATATTAGAATAACACTATAGATCTTAATAATATTTTGTATAAATAATAGGGTATTTTAACATACAGTTATGGGGCATAATGATTAAAACTACATTTACATGATCCAATGTGAAATACTATACTAGCATCAAATCACTTTTCAACTTTGGATGGAATGCCTTGAACCCACCACAATTGACGAAGTTGACTTCTCAGCTCTCTCTCTCTCTCTCCCCCCTATAACACATTGATCTTGCTCTCTGTTTTCTTTAACACTTTGTCTATGTCAAACACAAATACAGGATCTTAGACCCTGGGTTCCCAATTTTTTTCAGCCTTCATCCCTTCAGCCTTGAGTTAAATTTTAACAAGTTTAAATTTTTAACAATTTGTTTATTTTAACTTATATCATTGATTGCTTTTTAATTCTAATGAGTAATGATAGTTTTATTTTTCGAGTGTATTGGGATGGCATCCCCATTTGACGTCTTTTTTGAATAAATATTAAAAATATCCTATTTTTTAATTGTTTTTTTAATCTAGTTTTACTGATTTGTTTGCTTAGATAGAATGTTAATATGACTTTTTCATTTGCAATGTTGATTTTTTTTAATTGTTATGTTTATTTGGATGTTTGTCTTATTTATATGTGAGTACGTCATATTACACATATAAGTGTTACAGCTGTTTTAATTTTATTTTATTATCTATCTGTAATGTTCATACCATTAGTTTCGAGGAATTTTTAATAAATAATACTCCCTCTATTCCAAAATATAGGATCAACTTTTTTTTTTTAAAAAATATCTTGTAATTAGTAGTAATATTTGGATAGTTTACAATTTTCATAATTGTATTGTGTAAAACTAAATTAATTAATATCAATTTGGGATTAAAAAATATCTCATATTGACTTCTAAAAGTCAATATTGATCATATATTTTGGAACGGAGGGGGTATATATTAAATTTTTGACAAACGACTCTTTCCATTTTAACTTTTTTTAATCATTAGTGTTACACTCCCAGTACACTCCCAGTAAAGAAAAATCCTAGCAACGTCACTTACTACATGATTAAACAAACACAAAGAAAGACTATCCATAAAAAAAAAGACAGAAAAATAAAACTTCTAAAAATAATAAGAATAAACTGAACATTCAATCATATCACAGGATCTGTTGGCATGTTAGACGTTATCACAAATCTCACTCGCTACAATACAGCCTTGAAGAGGTCAAAGCAGACTTAGAAGAGGTGTATGAACCTGCTTGGGAGTCCCCCCAAGGAAGGAGGGATTGAGAATTTTTTTTTATTATTAGTATAATGTGTTCAAGTGATGCCTCTAGCTTCCTAAATATCATGATTAAATTCAGACCAAGGCAAACATATAATTGTGCTATAAATACAATAATAACAGTCCACTCACCGTGAGGATGTTTCATTAGCCTCTGTGCTTTCTGTTTTTCGCCTACTGTTTCCCAGATTTAAAAGTTCAAGAATCTTATCCGCCGAGTTAACCTGAATATAAGCCAACTATGCAACAACTTGAGAACCAGAAATATCTAGGTATGCATCATTAATTGGTGTGCGCGTGTGTGCGTGCATATACATGTCTCTGTGTGTGCGCGCGCGTGTGAGTGGTGTGTGTATGCATATATGTTCAGCTAATTTTCCACAGGCTAGCAACACGTCACTTATATGATATTAAAGCTAAATGGAAACAAATTCCAAGTGTTCAACATTTGTAAGTCTGTAGTATAAGCAGGCATCGAGTAGATAGATTTTATATCTTACACGATCGTCGAGTTTTTTTTTTTGTATCCAACTGCTTTTTGAACTCCGTCTGCACCTGTACAACGCCACTTTTGGCGCCTTTGTGTTATAAGACCTTTTACTTATAGAAAAATAAATTAATTATATTTGTAAGTGCCTTAATGCATAAAACCTAGTTTATCAGCATCCATCATTTTAAAGATTCTTTTTTCTGGAAAGGACATCAGTATCTTGACCAACATAAATGTATGTCCAGCACCTTGAACTTGGTGAGAACCCAAGAACCAAAAATATATCACCCGCACTTTAAATCTTTCAAGTTTCAGTCATTTTCACATCACATATCGAGCAAAATTGCATGAAACATGCAATACGGTATGCAACTGAATACGAGGAAAAGAAAGAACCTTGATACATCTAAGTCCAGCAACAATTATCCCATGCTGGGGATCCTCTCTAAGTTCCAAATGACTTGATGATTTTTCAAGTAAATCATAGATAACCTGCATTCATACAAAAAAAGCTATCAACAAATTATTTTTATATTAATTTTTTTTATTAAAAAGAAAGAAAAAAAATACTTCTTAGCCATGATGTATGCCCTACTTCATTGTAGACTTCTAGGTAGGAACAAGTAACTTGGACATCATCAGAGCTATTGTCCTTTTCGATAAGATCAAAAATTGTATGTAGACTAAGAACCATAAGTCCTGGATCATTTTGAGTACCAACCATTGTATATGTCTTTCCACTGAAATATAAAATGGTGTTAGGTTCTACATAAATGTTTTATCATTAAATTTGCAACAACAAAAAATGTTAGCTTTCACAAGAAAAGGGACTAAGAGAAGCAGTAGAGTTTAAACACAAAAACAAAATCAAATGATCAGAGTTTTTTAAGGGAAATATGTAGAGAAACATTTTATTTGCCGAATCTTTTCTGGCTTTGTGTGTGCCAGCATGTGGCTCATGCTCATCAACCACGTCAAGGAAAATTCTAGTTTATCCGAATTAAGACATCATATAAGTAAAATAACCAAAACCTGGTGAAGCAGTATAACATATGTATACAAATATAGATCTCTGAATTAAGACATCATATAAGTAATCTATTTGAAGGCACCACATATGCACACCCAAGGAAAAACTCAAAGAAAAGATAAATAACCAAAACATGGTGAAGCATTATAACATATGTATACAGATATATATGGGTAGATAGATAGAGAGACGATTCAGTTAGTATGGTAGTTACCATTCTTTCCAAGGTAGCTGTCCCTATGTACACTACACAAATCATAAGAATGTTAAGATATAAAACATAGGGATTGATATTTCCACAGGTAAAAATGTTGTTTCCATAAAATCCTCCTCACATGTATAGTAAGTAGGTTTTGCACTCATGTGAAAGACATTGTGGAAATATCAGTTTTTGCCAGTGTAAATAACAAGCCCCAACATGGGGATTGATCTATGTTATATAGACTCGGGTACGGAAATTGTGGTGGTACTTGGTAGTGTCTAGGTACCAGACTTGTTTATTCTTAAAATAATAGGATTCGGGACACAGCATAAAAGGGTCAATTTTTCAGATACGGGAGTGTGGATTTGACAAGTCATGCTGCTTAAAGTTAATATTATGTGAATGAACGTTAAACATTTAGTATGAATTTAAATATAAAAGATACTTAGCGGGGTATATTTAAGTGATGATTTAAGTATATGACAGCTTGGTGTAAAAAAGTACTAAGCTTATGGGTTCAAATTCAAATACCATCAAGTTTATGGGGTATAACATCAATTGCTGGTGACTTGTAATGGTTATAGTGTCTTTATCTGCCATTTCCATATAGGAGACATCCCCTTGACGTCTTATAATATCATTACTTATCACCATAATCCATCTCTCTCATCACGAGTTTCTTTTTCTTTCATCACATGATGAGACTTGAGAAATACAAGCACGTAACTACGGACATTAACTATTTTCTCATTGTTGAGGGCTTAAGGGACATGAATAAAGAATATGATCAGAGTTTCCAAATACCTTCCAGTTGAACCATATGCAAATATCGTTGCATTAAGGCCTTGAATGACCCCAGCGACTGTAGAAGATATACTTCTCTTGTAGACATCCTGGATAAAAGTGCACCATTAAATTAATGGACCATATAATTTGAAAATTGAAACAAACTGAAAATCACATTAATCACAAATGCATATAGTATATGCATCATACATATATTCTAATCCCTGAAGTTGTCAGGTTGAAACCATTCTAGATTAACAAGCATCGTCTACAACTCTTTATTTTTGTTTTTCAGTAAGTAGGAGACAACTCTTTTGACAGTAAAACTAAAATCTATCATCATATCATATTATTAACTGATACAAACTTTAAAATATAAGGGATCTGTAACTTTATAAGCTAAAAAGAATAAAAATCAATGCCTTGTAATCCTCAAGTTTAGAAGATCGAATATTGCCCAATCAAAATAGACAAAAGGTGAATTTTCATTTCATGGGTCAAGACTGCTGCTACTAAAAGATATCAAATCCTTTTCAAATACTCTTGGAGAAATAAGTAACTAGAAGATGTTCTTTTCCTTTCACCTAATTTTGACTTCTTGTTCTTTGACAACTAGCTTATCTTTCCTCAGCTCCTCTCACCCATAATAACTTTCGGGCATTCTCATTGTGAAACACAGAAAGTAATTTGGACAATGGCAGTTAGACTAGTTGATCAGGCATGCAGGTATTTTTTGCCAGCAATCGAGGATTAATCCCACCTCCATAAAACTTGAAATGGAAGGCCCAATTGAAAATGAAGGGAATTATTGACTGTGTCACAAAGACCCATATATGTCCAAATTGCCTCCCCACCCAAAGAAAACTAAACAAATCCCTACGGAATGACCTATAATATAGGTTACTACACTAGCCCCAGGAATATGTGCATATAAAAGATCTTTCATACTATGGCTGTGCCCATACCAAAGTTAGATCTAACGAGAAAATTAAACGCAACAGCTAACTGATGATGAGTGGGTTAAGGTTAATGAAGCAATAAACCCCAATGTGCAATGGAAGCAAGAATACAATATTAAACATGAAAAGAAGGAAAGTAAAAGTACGCAACGGTTTGGAAATTTATCATCAGAATGAATGAATGAACCAAACCTCGCATAAGTTATTCAGAGTTGCTGCTAATTAAAAGAAAGAGGTCTTCTGATGACGCTGAAGATTTTGTTGCTTAGTTTTCTTTTTAGCAACACAGAAGGGTGTAAAGTTGGTTATAATCACCATGAGATCAATCATAAGATATTAGATGTGAAGTAAATAGGGAAGTCTTTAAAGGCTAATTCCTGAACATACGAGTAAAACAATTGAAAACACACATCAATTTTACTTGTTTTCAAATCAATGACCTCACATGTCTACAAGGTTGTCAAACGAATGAGGGAAACATATCAACAAGGCCAAAACACCTGAGAAAGAAAACTATACAGCCACTATCTTATCTTTACTCTCTTTCATTGAAAAAGCAATCAAAAGAATTTTGTTCAAAGAAGTGGAGATCAAAACAACAAAAGCAAAAGGAAAATAGGCAATACAAACCGAATTCTTAGACTCGTGGCCAAATGCATAATCAAAAGAATATCTTCGATCTTTTGTTCGGTTTTGAACGCGTTCAAGATAGCCCTTTGACAAGTCAGGATCCAAAACAAGTACCTCCTAAAAATTTCAGTGTCAAAAAACACACAAAACATTCTTTATTATGGTGATTAATGAGAAAACATTATATAAATCCAGACATAATTTATCCTGGAGTCGAAGAAAATCACACCTTGTCATTGTTCACTCTAACAATATCACGACCTCGTTCTCTGTCAGTGAATCGCCTACATTTCACGGCAACCTATAGCCAACAATTCATAAGATGAAAGAAAGTAAAGAGGGTAAGCAAAGAATGTCAACAAAAGAATTAAATAAGGCAAAGGCTAACCGTGAGGGTTGTGGTTTTCTTAGTAGCTGGAGCTCTAATACTTGGCATGTTCAATCAACATTCAGCTCCAACAATATAGTTCACTTCAGCACTCGAGGAAAACTAATTCCAACCTTCTAAACTCAATCTCACTACTTAAAAATATCACAACAATATAAAGATATTGCTAGAGATTCACCCTTAACACGACAAAACCCTAATTCATCCGGGAAATATGCGTTCTTCAAACGGAAATCACAAACTCAAACTCAATTACAATGGAATACAAAAGGACAAAAATGTCACACGCATTTCTCTAAGTTATCGACAAGAAATAGCCAAAAGAAATCCCGAAGAAAATAACATTATCTTCAGCTGAAACCGATGGATTCTAGTAAAATACTACTAATATCCTTTAAGACAGAGAGAGGAGGGAGGAGAGAGAAGATGGGAGGGTTGAAGAATTGAATGCAATTGTGTACAGAGTATGGTGCGGATAACGCCATTACATTTACTGATGGACCACGGACGAATGCAGAAGACGACGAGCTTTAACGTTCCGAATTATTATTTGTATTTGTATTGTAGGTATAGCTGGTGACTGATCAGTCGGATATTGGGGACCGTTTCTGTTATTCAGATTTGAGCATTTTGTGATTCTAAAATTTTATAAACAAAAAGGAATATTTGGAACTGTCTCGTCCTGAAAAATCTTTTCAAGTAGACTTCTACTTTACCATCACTGTCAAAAAAACAAAAACAAAAACAAAAATCATAAATCATATTGTAGTAGTATCAATCATTTCTTTTCTGTCTTTTTAAGTAGAGTTGGACTTTATTTTTATACGACCTTTATACTCTTTTCTGAGTTTTAGAATAATAGAAAATTTAAATTAAAACAGAAAAAAAATGATAAAAATTTTTGTGTTGTTTGTGAGTTTTTATTGAAAAAGAATAAAAAAATTTTAAAAATTCTTTTCTTGTATTTCTAAATTCTAATAAAATAAAAATAAAATTTTTCTTACAAATTTATTCCTACTCTTTTGCCGATTACTTTTACACTTTTCTCATTATATATGATCTTTTACTCTTTTTTCCCTCGTCAATTTTCTCTTCCTTCTTTATTACACCTCTAATATACAATCTCTCTCTATATATATATACTCACAGAATTATGTCCTATATATAATCAACTCCTCTTAACAAATTTTAATAAAGTTCTTACTTATTTGGATTCCACTCGTTAAGAAATTTAATCAACTCCTCTTAACAAATCTTAATAAGATCCTATATATAATCATCATACCCTATGACAAATTACAGGCCAGAATTGGGCAAAAAGAACCCTTGATTCTTTAGAAATAATGATTAATAATTGAATAAATATGCCTCCAAGTTTTTATTTTTTTTTCTCAGCCTCGGTAGTTGATCCCATAGCAGGACAACGGTAAATACTTTTTAACATTTAAACGATGGCATACTGAATTATATTTGTAAGTTACACAACAAAAGAAGATATAACAATGATCACAGGCATCTGTACTGACCTTTAAATGTCTAGAGCAAAGACATTGCCAATGGCACCAGAAGAAACAGAAAAAAAATCAGCACAAAAATTTCATAGAAACAATCAGAGAAAAGAAGTTGACAGTCGGTGAAGGATTGTTATACTACATCAAACGTTGGCGTTGAAAGAGAAGCAAAAATGCTCCGAAGGAATCTAGCTCCAACAAAATTATTTATTTTATTTTATTTTTTTAAAAAAAATATGAAGTGACTTATTTTGAAAAAAAATGAAATGAATCATTCCGCCGGAAGTAGGACCTGATTAATTAGTGACTGGAGAATCTTGGAGGAGAACCGTGGTTCGGCCCACGTTAGTTAGTTAGAGGTTGAAGGAAATCAACTAGTGACTTGGTAATAATGAAAGGCCGATTCCACTTTATAAGTGCTCGGAATTAGATTAGTTTTAAATTATACAAGTATATGTCAATGATAGTAACAATTACAAACTTCATTTGCAAATCTTTTCACAAATTCCATTGGTGGAAAATCAGGTACGTTCGTTTTAAGGACTGATAAATGCACTCATGTATTGATATGTTATTTTAAGTATATTTTACAGGATGATGAAAAAATACTGTATATTTGGCCACTTGCCCTCCACCACAACATTAAAATGAAGGAGCAGTTTGGATCTACTTAAGATGTGATATATATATATATATATATATATATATATATATATATATATATATATATATATATATATTTTACCTATTTTCTCAGAGCTGCATATATACACACACACAGACACACATGTGAAGGAGCAGTTTGGATCTACTTAAGATGTGATATTATCTCAAGTTTTTGTACACTTTCCAGACAATCTGAACACAAAAACCTTGATTTAAATCAACTAAACCAAAATGCTGGCAAAAAACTATTAAGCAGGATCAATTTTGTTGAGGAATTAAATTTATTCAATTGTATATATGTCGTCCGATCAGGAACCACGAGAACAATTCGAAGAAACAACTTCGGCATATGAAAGATCCACCGACAATCAAATCACACCCCAATGAAATAAAAATCGGAGCTTAATTATGGGACCCGGTGCATTTCCCTACGCCCACTTGACCTTGCATCGGATCCAAATCGGAATGGGTATTATCCATATATTCATTGTTAGGTATGGCGGTCCAAAGTCCAAACATAATATAATCAACCTATCGTGCCTTCTGATTCTGATTCAGAGATCAGGTTTCTGACAAATAACTTAATGTGGGATCAACACCTTTTGTTTACCATATGAATGGGATATCCCAAGTATTTTAAAAGCGAATTAGTGATTATTATTATATCAACAAGAAACAAAGCATCATCCTCCTTCGTCCTTCCTTTTCACAAAAAATCCCATTTTACTTATTTCCTAGTCATTTGTCAAATTCTAAATTTAAAATTGATGGGAGTTTATTTGATTTTGCTTAATACAATAGTTAATATTCTTAAAATGCATAAGAAGTATTGATAAACACAATAATATTATTTCAAAAATTAAACTGATTTCGCATCTCAATTTGATTTTATCTTTCGTTTCGGATTGCTCTTTTACAAAAAACACAATCTAACGTTATCTCATCTAAGTTTAATTCTCCAATAACGAGTGAAAGTAATTTCTTTATCGACTTTATAAGACGTAAAATGAAAAAATAAAACTAAAAATCAGAAAAAGAGACGCATGAAAAAGACGATGTTTATAGGTGGGTGGAAAAAACTTACAATTTCATCTATTTAAAGACACATTGGCAAAAGGTGGTTCTCTCAAAATCATGATTCATAAATTGCCTGTTGAAATACACCAACTGATAACAGCTAACCTACGCTCAGTTCAGTGCTACATCAACTTACCAGAAAGTGTGGTCGGTCAGTAAAATTCATTGCAATAGGAGGAGCTGCTATGTTATCAAGACTCAAGGGTAAAGAGTGCGTAAACAACGTTTCATATACTAAACAAAAACAAAACAAATTCATGCAATCAGACACGTAAGAGTACTTATTAATAATATTTCAAACTAATATAAAAATCTAGCTCTAAAAAGTTGAATCGGAAGCGAAGGAAGTATAAATAACTTTTTATAAAAGAACAATATTCAACTCCTACATTTCACAAAATTAATCTCTCATTTGTAATAAATTAAAACTCATCAATTTTATTCATAAATTTAAACCCTTCTTGTGAAATGGAGGAATAATATGTTATAAACAAAACTTAATTTATCGATAAAAATAATTAATCATTTTCAAACTAAGTAGAGAAAACTATATAATAGCAGTAAATTTTAATTGGCACCATATTCCAAAGCTTTATTTAATTAAGAACAACTGCAAACATATCAACTCCATAATTAACTAAATCAAAATTTATGGTAATTTTGACTTGGTGTTGTGCTACTGAGATTGCACTTTTCTTTCAGATAATCTTTCATCCAGCAAGAAGTCGAGCTGTGTACATTACCAGTTGTAAATTCAAGGTTCAAAAGGTTAAAAGAGATTCACCAAGTTCAAAGTTTCAAATACAGCCAATTGTCAGTTCAAAGGCTGCTATGGATCACCCAAAAAATAAATTAACATCTAAATTTGACAATATTATTCCGAGCTGATAAATAAGCCCCTACTTTACATCATGCTGTATTAGAAACCATGAAGAAAAACAACAGGAATTACAAATTCTGAAAACTGAAAGGTTTGGATTTAAGCTAATTAAAAAATAAATTTCCTGCAATGTGAAATTAGTTTGTCGAACATCATCGGCTCAGCTTACGCTTCTTCGCCTCTTTTCTCATCCGTTCTCTCCTCTCTTCTTCTTCAATCTTAAGAAGTTCTTCCTCATCCTCTTTCAGCGCAATTTTCTCACTGGATAACAAGAACCCACAAAGCTCATGAGCCACGGTACAAGTACAAACAATATAGATAAAAAGTAAATAAATTTGAATACTATTTTGGCACATACAAAATGACTGAATATATATAATATTTTATCTGTTACAGTTAGACAATTCTCACAAAAGAAATTCTTAATTAATGCAATTTCCATAAAGCATCTTTTCCGCCGAGTGGTGAAAATTCTCTCAAGAGACGTTTTTAATTAATACAATTTCCTTAAAGCAACTCAGCCTGTAAGTGGTGCACAAGACCATAAAAGAAATTCACACTTTAATAATCAAGAATTATTAAAAAAAAGTGATATCCGTATCTGTTTGATTTGGATTCTCAACATTCTGTTCTGAATTGTCACCACAAAATTGCTAACAATATATCATTAGGCTGCAAACAACTACCTTTTCCTAATAAATAAATAAATCCAAAATTATATCCCAATTCCCTTATTTTTGCCCTCCTCAATTGGTGGTGAAGTAAATCGTCAGGAAACAAGAACCTCACAAAAGATCAAACATGAAATATCTACTTGAAGACATTTGTTGTCTCTAATGTGTACACCAGTGGTCTGTGAACAAGGGGAATGGGTACGACAAGGAATAAAAAAAAGTGTATATATGCAGCCATGCAGGTGGTAGTGTTACTAATATATTGAAAACAGTAAACATAACCAGGTGTGGATTTTTGTGTTGTTAATTGACCAAGTGATTCTCACATGCAGAAACCTAAAATGGCCAAATTCTGCCAGAACAATAGTTTATACTAACCTGCGTCTCTCCTCTTTCAGAATTTCGTCAAAATTAGCCTCCATGTCACTGACATCATCGTCGTCAGCATATTTCTTGGGATTATATCTGCAAAGAAATCACAACATAGTTATGAAAAAGAATGTGCTATAAACACAAGTAATAATACAAATTAAAAGGTCGCGTCCTTGAATCTTCGAATAAATTTTTGTTACACCACTGACAAAAGCATAATAAATGTCATTGACGCATTACTATCAAACAAGGTGAAGAACCCCCCCCCCCCCCCCCCCCCCTTTTCCTTTTTTTCCTCAAGAAACTAGAGAAGTATAACAAAAGAAGCATAGGAAATGCATAACTGTCACAATGCCACGGCGAGACACGGAAATAGTCGAACACCAAGACACTTAGGCCCATACGGACGACGAAAGTTGTTAAAAATGTGCAAGTATACATTATTTATTTTACTTTAAAAGTATATTGAATAATAAATTTTTACATACATTAAAACTCAAAACATAATAACTAACACTATAGAATACGATTAAAAACACAACTATATGAATATTTCATAATCAAAATTCAAAAATAAAACACTCGACATTAAAAACTAGTAGAACAAGTCAACAAACACTATACAGAAAATAAAGAATCAACTAAGTCAACACCTATCACACATTACAAGTCTAATAAGTAATAAAATTACATCACATAGCAAGTTCATAGGTTATAATGAGTCATGGGTTAAAATAACTTAATCACTTAACTTAGGCCACCTACCAAGACGTGAGCCTTGACAACTCAGCATTCAAGGCATAGCCTTCTCCTTTTCTCTAGCGCCAGGACGTCTAGTCGTCGCCTAGGCGACAACATGGCGACGCCATATATGAAAATCATATTCAGTAAATAAGCGTAGAAGATAGCCATGCTTATCCCACTTAGTAGGCATTCTAATAAGTTCAAAACATAAGAACTAATTCCCCCAAACCCCATCCAGCTTTCTCATGGCGCCATATAGGGAGACTTCCGGTCAAACCAGTTACATTCAGTTTAAAATAGGAACCCACACTTGAACCTTTCATTAAAACAGCCAAACAATAGGTTATTGGGACTCATTTTTGCCAGTCAGTGAAAGGTCCATTTTTTCTTACAAGTGCAACCAACGGTTGGAAGCTCTACAAAATAGAAGACCGGTATAGATTCATTTTACCCTTCTACCAAGGGAGCTAAACTAAGAGAATGGTATAATTACAACTACACAAGCCTATACTGTAAGACAAAAACATCAAAATTATACCATCCAGCATTAAGTTTGCTTAAACCAGTTCAAATGATCCAACAAATGATAAGGCAAATATTAGGAGAAAACAGAGGACTGTAATAATTACCCAAACATTCTTCTAATCATACTGATTGCTTCTCCACCATCTTCGTCCTCCTCATCATCAGAATACTGTCTTGCAGGTCTTTTCTTTGGGCGTTCCTGTTGTGAAGTAACACGGGAGGGAACCTTTGCTGGCGTCTGCTTTATCTGTCGAGATTTCATGCAAACAGCGAATTTATTTTTACGCAATCATGAGTTGGAGGAAGATGGAAACTAACAAATTAAGCAGTAATGCATTATACCCAAATAGAAACCATTAAAATTGTCATATATGTGCGGAACAGGAAATAAGATTGAACCTGATTTTTGGAGGACATTACTTGTCTTGATAACAATTTCCCCGAGCTAGATTCTTGCAATTCCCTTCTTCGGTCCAAGGTTTGCTTCGTATATGGCTGGGGTTTCGAAGGAAGTGGTTTGCGCACAACAGGCATGGAATTCTTTGCACTTGGTGGAATAATCTTCTTCTCTGTAGAAGTCATCGGAACCTTTGTGGGTAAGGCTTTCGGAGCCTGAGGCCGGCCATGTCCACTCTCATTGTTGCTACCATGCCATTTCCGATAGTCCACTGATGTCTTTGGCTTACTTACAGAAGTTGATTTTTGAGGCACCACCTTAGGTTGTATCTGCCTAGCTGCAGGCACAGATCTCCTTTCATCGCGACCATTAAACACCTTTTTGTCGTTATTGCTAGATAACTGTTTGCTCTTCTGTGGCACTTGAGCCAATCTCGTCTCTTCAACATCACCAAAAAACCTGTATAAGTTTTCTCAATGAAAATAGCATGTTCTAGGTCTTTAGGCAAAAAAACAGAACAGATACATTTAAGCAGCAACACACCAGGTGGTCTTGGAACAGCTACATTTCGAGGCAGCGGGTCTTTTTTAGGAGCTGGAAGCTCTGCGTCATCCGATAATAGAAATGAGTAGTCCCTAGTATTTTTAAGAATCTGGACCTTTGTTTTTGTCTTTAGCTGCAAAACCATTTAAAAGACCTTATTTTAAATATTTATATAAAAACCAAATTTAATGGACAATTGAGAACATATTACTGTAAATCAAAACAATACCGCATTAGTGACTTTAGGGGGATGGTCATTCACTCGAGGCCTGGATCCCTGGGGGGCCGAAGCATGAACCTTATTGTTCTGCAAGGGTAAGTTTAGTCATCAACTAGTAAACCACAACTCAATGAAGTAAATAAGTCTCGAAAAGGGAAACCCCAAACGAAGATAAATCAATCAAATTTACATCAGCAACAACCATATAATTTTTAATTGCCTCATAATGGTTTTAAGCTGAATTTTGAAGTAAATAAAATTGAAGCATGCCTCCAATGGCGAGATGAACAAGAAATTTAACCCAAAGGCAGAATGCTACGTCTCAAGACATTTCCTACCACCTATCCACAATCCATCTCCATAACTTGGTAATAAGATTCACCAACATTCAGGATAGCGGCTAAAGATCAATGACCTAAATACATGTTGCTTACGTACATTATTGTGTTAAAACATATAAAATGACCTTGAACTATTGTTACTCGTATTCTTAAACACTTCAAACTAAAACACAATTATTAAAGAAAAAAGGTACACAGATCATCACTTTGGTTGCATGTTTCTACTCCAATTCTCCAAAGAAGAGCTCACCTATAGTTAGGCACAACCAGGATGCATGCAGAAGGTTCAGACTAAAGTTAGATTTCCAAATCACAGGTTTATAAGGAATTTTGATACTTACGTTATGTTTGGATTTAGAAATCCTTTCCGCCAAATGTGGGTTCTCTAATAATGACTTGCTTTCCTCGATTACTCTTTGAGCTATAACAGGCTGTGAAGGCCCAAAGAAGGATCCATAACTGCATTACATGAAACAAGAAAATCGATTGAACGCTTTAAATTTGCTTTAGGATTTAACTCTAGGTACACATAGATTGAGCTCCGGTTTACAAAATTAGAAAAAGTTTGACAATTAAATCGGTGTGATATGAAATAACTCATTAAAATTGTAACCACATTCCTATTGAAAACATAAGATATAAATTTCATAAAATACTTCTCCTCCGCCAAGAGAAAGGGAGACCGCGGGGTGTGTGGTCTGTGGAGAGAGAATTATTGGTTCTTGACAAAGTGATACATAGAAAGCACTTCAATACTCTTTATTATGACCTAAAAAGAGCTCATCCCCAAAAACTAGTTGTTAGATAAATAGAGCCCAAACCATATCCACCCACATCAACTTGCTCATACAACCAATGTGGGACTAGCCCCACATAGGATAGTAGAATCATCGCCACCACGCTACTGGTACCGGCAACATCACTCTAGCAACATTGACCAAACACATTCTATTGACCCATGTATCAGATATACCAATCAGTTCTTTATAATTCATCCTCAAGGAAGCCCCTTCGATCTAGAAGGCAGTCCACAACTCGAACAGCACATTGCAAGAGATGTGTTGTCCACATCACATCAAGAAGTTTAATGTTGCAACTAGAAAATTAATCCAACCTTAAATCATCTCAAACGATAAGCAGGTAGAAAATAAACTCAGACTAAGCTCTTGCATTTGCAACTGCAATGCACTTCTGCAAATTGCTTAGGTACAAACCTGTATAAACTTGGTGCATTTTTTTTAACACTATATAGACTTATTTTAAGGAAAAGTTAACAATTTTAATAAGAAAATGCAATCTAAATAAGAAAAAAAATGCAGCAATTAATAAAATGTGTCCCATGTTTGCCAAAACTTGGCATAGAACTCACTTGTCATAGGGTAGCTTATTCTTTTTCTCTTGAGAATTGGAAAGTGAGGAACCAGAGTCCTTCTTCATCTGCTTTCTTATAGATTCTTTCAATCGTTGTCTCAATCCAAGGTATTCCAGTTCCTGCTCTGTGGGCTGTCGAGCTTCTTCCTCTTCATATCCATCTTCAACATCCTCCTCTTCTTGATCTTCATCGTCCTCTTCATACTCATCCAGATCTTCATATTCCTGCACGAAGAGAATTTATAATACAGAGACACAGAAAATTAAACAAAAATTTGCACAACAATATATTACTTTCAAATCGGCTTACATCTCTACCGTATCCACGCATAGCCATTTTGAATCTCCAAGGCAATTACTCTGCTAACTGTTCCACAAAAAATTTAGTAAAATAAACTAAGTAGGCCTGGTTAGAGATTATGCATTTAAAAGAACAAATGGAATGAGGGATAATAGTTGAAATAATATACAAGCATATTTATGTGTGTGCGTGTGTATACATATGTGTATATATATACGTGTGTGTTTGTCTGTGTGTACATATGTAGGATATCAGCAACAAAAAAACAATTAAAAAAGGGGGGAAAATAGAGTAAATATTTATGAACATCATGCAACTCATGGGAATGGTAGAAAACATAAAACCAAATACATTCATCTAACAATTTTACCAAGTTTTGCAACAAACATTTGATCATCGCAAATATGCAGCAAAACGAGAAGGAAAAAATTTGAAATTTCGCGAATCAAATAAACTAGAAGAATAAGCCATTCGACTGAAGCAGAATAACCAAGCCCTAATTATATCAAAATGGCTGAAATTTTAATTGAATTCCTTATGCAAATACACGAAATAAAAGAAAAGGTTTAGGCGCAGCGACTCGCATGAAAATTACACTACAAATTTTCAAAAAAGAAATACTGAATTCAAATTCAAAACGAACCTAACAATTACAACCTCAATCGAGAACGACCAATCAAGGATTTCAACAAATTTAAGCCTTTCAATTAAAGAAAAATAAGCAAACCCTAATTTCAAATCGGCCGGTTCAAAAGCAAATCTTTAATTGAATTCGCATATGCAGGTACATGAAATAAAAGAAAAGGTCTAATTACATCGATTAGATACAAATACATCAAAAAAATCAATAGAATAAAGGAAATCATCATCAATTACCTGATTTGTTCTCGAAATCGAATAAATCGGATCGAGCGAGCGATTTTGAGCCGAAAACCCGAAATCGAGCGTGGTTCTGGAAAGGGACGGACGAAGCGATGTCAGATCTGCAGCGAAAGAGACGAGCTGGGTGGAGATAAAGGAGGGGAGGAGAATGCTACGTCGTCGATTTGGGTATCGTAGTTACGAGAGAGAAGATAAAGGACGTATAATAGAAGGAGCCAGAAACAAAAGGGAAGGGTGTTAATGTGCGCAGGGAGTATATCATGCGCGGAAATGGGCTCGGTTCCGATTTGCAACCATGGTTGGACTTTTTGAAGTCGAGAGTTCGACCCACCAAAGTAATACATGTCCTTCCAACGTATTTTTCTCTCCTCTCTCTCTCTTAATATGAATGGGATCAAAACAATTATTGGATATTTAAAGATACTGATCAATTTTAATCTCGCTGTTGAGCTGAAATTTTTGGAATTTGAAAGGGTGGTTACCCTAAAAAAAAAGAGACAATTAATTTAGGAATAACCATTTAAACCAAAATTATTAGATATTTAAGAATGCTGATCAATTTTAATCTCATTGTCTTTTACTGTTGAGCTGAAATTTTTAAAATTTAAAAGGGTCGTTACCCTAAAAAAAGGGACAACTAAGGTAGGAATAGCCATTTAAACCAAAATCAATTTGAAATTAGTCAAATCGCATTGAATTGGTCGATTTTAATCTTAATCATTGGTTCCTCAATGCAATTTTAGTGCAAAAATTTTCAAATTAAGACTGGTACAATATAATTTTGATATTTGTTTCTGAACCACTGATGTACATAATCACTTCTTGAACCGACAAACACATTAGTTTTTTAACCATTTTATATATGCTTGTTTATTTTAATTATATATTTATATTTACAATATTATTATTTTTATATAATATTATATATATAATCATGGAGTTACTCAAATGCATACTTTCTTTATTTTTTACTGCATATTAAAGTAAATTTATGAATATTTTATATATAGCTGATATATAATAAAACTATAGTAATATTAAATTTATAACAATGTTGTCATAATTTTAATTGAACATATATAGTTATATTACTTGTTAATTTTTCTTGAGTTATTTTAATGATTTTTTTTATAGTGTGTATTGTAAAAATATTAAGCTAATTTAATAAAAATTAAGTCAAAAATATTATTAATTTTTGACCGGTGCGGTTAAAAATATAAATCGCCCCGTGCAAGTTCGGTATAAAAATATCTTGAATAGTTATCTGTGCGGTGATTCAATTTTTTTTAAGATCGGTGCAATTCCAAATCATTAAAAAAATTGGAATCGCATTGCATCATTGTCATTCCTAAATTAAGTTCATATTTGGTTTGGGACTTTTAGAATTTTTGGAGTCTTATTTGTTTATATAAATTTATTTTAAATGTATTTTTTTAATTCTTAAATATAAATTTTAAACTTCAAATTATGGTGCGTTGCATTTAAAACCTAAAAATCGTTGAGACACACTTTTAACACACTAAAACCAACAAACCCCAAATATAAAAGGGATATTTATTGTTGATAAAATACTCCTTATTTTATCCCACAAAAAAAGTTTTTTTTTTAAACTATAAATCATATTTTAAAAATAAAATAAATTTACATTACAGTATAAATTTTAGAATTTAAATCAACTACAGATGTTAAATAGATAAAGTATTATTTTCATAAAATATATTTTTTAATTTTCTTGATCTTCCTATTCATGTGAAATGGGCTTGAAATGGGTGGATTAATTTGGACCACTATAAGAAATATTAACAGGGTTTATTTAAGTTAGACCTAAACGAAGTGGGCAGTAAATAGACCGCCTTGAATGATATTGGCCATCGGGCCATCCCACCTTATTACACTAAGTACTTATTAATTTAGAGACATTCATGTGACAAAAATATAAACTTAATATTTTAGGAGTTTTATTAACGAGACATTTGTATAATGGAGGGAATAATATAATATTAAAGAAAAGTAGTCGTAAGCATAACAAAGAAAGAAAGGGGAAAAAAAATAACTAAGTGCTCGTGAGCTTAACAATAATGTTTGAAAAGGCATAGGTCATGGATTTAATATTTCCCAAAAGCAACCATCCCCTTCGAGTCCTAGTTAAACACAATTTCTTATAAACTTACTTAGTTTGTGAGTTTTATGTGCACTTAGCGGTTGCCCGAATTGTACACTAAAAAACTAATTGCAGGTGTAATTTTATTTAAGGTGGGGTTATAAGTCGAGTAGAGTTTTTAAATAAGCTTATATTTGGTTTTTAGTTCAACTCATTCGATAAATTAATTGTCGGCAATTAATTCGTCGAATCGAGTCTTTTAAATAAAAAAATTATAAGTATTATTTATATTTAAAGCTGAATACTTTCTTAAATAAGATCAAGCAAGTAGTAATTTGAGTTCGACTAATTTAAATAAATTAATTGATAAAATAATTTATTTTAGCTTAACTCAATAAATAAACACAATTTACGATGAATTTAAAAGAGTTGAGTTCGTGAACAACTCAATTTATTTACAACTTGTAAATCGCAACGTTACTTTCTTGTTCCTCCTAAGGCCTACCCTTTTCTTCCAAATTCAAATGTCAAGAGTTGGTATTTTGATATTATGAACTCTTGGTAGTTGCTTCATTCCTACCTTTGGTATATGATTTTTTTCAAGAGCCATTGGTACATTTAGTTGCAGCGTAGGTTTAATATTTTTCTCCACTCTTTTTTTGGGGTACATCTCTCCAAACTTTCTTTCATTCCTAATGATAGACATATGCTTCAAGCTTTGGACGTTTAATTTGCCAACTTGGTTTTGTGGGTGCTTAAAAGTGTGAGTTTAACGTTATGCTTGGTAATTTAATATCAAGCTTCAAAATCATAACTGAATTCGTATTTATAATTGTATGTGTAGGCAAAAAGCCAAATATTAGTTTAATATTAATGTTACAAAATTAAATAGATAATAAATAATTCAGTAATTGAATTTGTTTAGTAAGAACTAAGTAATTATGTGCTCGATATCTTAGATTTCAGGACTTCTTGAAATATAGAACATTGGTACAATTAGAACAATTATATTAACACAATTTTCAGTAACACAAATCAAAAATTATTTTTAACTGCTACAATTCCAATAACTCGGGACTAATAATTATTTATAAAAACTAAAACTTAGTTCATTCCTACCATACAAACCTCTAAGTGATACACTCGAAGGGTATCTAGTCTTACTCTTAAAATAGAAACTCTAAAAAGAGTTTTTTTTGGTGATTGTTTTTAAATAGTTTGTTGATGTCCTTTTATGACTGAGATGCGACTTCTTTATAATTTTCTCCATCCTGATATAGTCGGTGTAACTTCCATATCCATTATCTCTTTAATTTCTTGAAACTGTCGATTGAGAGATCAATAACTACTTTAGTTCTTTCGTTGTTTTAATTCATTCACCTCACCACATGTTATTATTGACACTTATTGTTATCATATTGGTATTGCAGTAAGGTTCATGATACTCTTAGTAAATATTTGTGGGCTTTCATAATTTAAAAGTCATTTAAGTTTTTTTTCTTTTATTTATATTTTATTAATAAATTGATAAAATATGGATACTCAACGAGTTAACGTTATGAAATTGGAATTAAAAATAAAATAAAATCAACCTTTAAATGTAAAATCTGAAATTAATTTGCCGAACATAACTTAAATGCGATTTTCCTGATCGGACTATTTAATACTTGACACCAAACGGGCAATAGGAGGACATCCAAACCGTGCAAGAAGTTGAAGCCTCGTAGAGGACCAGATTGAATTTGGATACATAGCTCTGCATGTAATCTCGGCACAACGTATTAGGGAGGGATTATCTCTAACTTTGGATAAAAATTGCTCAACTCTTCCAGTGGAAATTGATGGAAAGTTGCGATTATACTTGTTTTTTTTGGAGAGACATCGCATCTCGTAATCTCAAACTCACATTCACAAGATTTCTTAACAAGGAGCAATTGAATTCCTTATATAAGAAGAAATGATACAAGTCCTCTACAGATAGGTCACATATTTTACTGTTTTCGCATTTCTCTTTTGAACAAATATCCCCCTTTAATTTTTAAGTAAAAGACATTTTAAATTAACATAAGATAGGTTATCATTTTCAATATAACATTTTTTGATCACTAACTTAATAATTTAACCGTACGGATGTAATAGATGTGTAACAATATGAGATTATGTAAAAAAATATTTAACTTGAAGTTATGCATCAGTAACTTAATTATAATAGATGTTACTAAAATTTGAACTGTCGAAATATATACTAATATATAAATTATATACACTATTATAAAAATAATATTATAATATCTTAAATCAAATGAAATTTTACATAAACTCATATTTTTGTATACTCATTATAACTGTATAGTTAGATTATTAAGTTAACGATTAAATAATATTATATTAAAAGTGAGCTAAGATTATTTTGTATAGTTAGATTATTAAGTTAACGATTAAATAATAGTATATTAAAAGTGTAATATCCCAGATAATTTCAAGATTTTAAATAATATCTTAATTGATTTTATTAAAGGTTAAGGTTTAAACCTAGAAGGTGAGAAGGAAGATGTGTAGAAAATGGGTTAACATTTTTTTTTAAACATAAATTATTTGTTAGAAATTAAATGTGAGAATATTTTAATGATGCAGGTAGATAATTTATTTAAGAAAGAAATTCAATTGAGAAGTGAAGGTGAATATATTAATATTTATATATACACACCTATAGTTGAGTTTGTTAGTCAAACAAGATGATGTGTGAAGTAAATTAAATACTTAATAAAACTAATAAATTAATTAGTTTTAGTATGGATTAAAAAAGAAAAGTCATGTAATATAATTAATTGAATTAATTATATAAGTTATGAATTAAGGTTATGAGTAACAAGTAGGGAAGTGGAATATTGCCTAGAAGGACAATATTAAGAAGTTAATTAATTAAGTAATTTACTTAATTAATAAGTTGTTATAGATGTAAGCCCAATATGGAGATATTTGCATGAAATGGGTAATTAAATAAGAGAGCCAATAAAAAGTAAGTTATGTAGCCCAAACCATTAAAAGTCAAATGATGGTCAATGGTTGGGAGAAGCATTTCAAGTATTGATTGAGTGTAGAGAATTAACTAGTGTCTAGTTAATTGAATAACCCTAGTTGGTTGACAAGAGAGATAGCATTAACCAATCATTGGTTAATTGCTAGATAAATAAATGTGGGGTTAAGAATTAACCGTGGATGGGTTAATTAAGTAACCCAATGTGGTAGAATTAATTATAGCAAATCTAATTGGATTATATTATAAGTCCAATTGAGGTATTAAACTAGGTCAAATTAATTTAACCTAGTAGTCCATATAATTTAATTTGAACATGGATTTATGTAATAATTAACCAAACCCAATGCTTGTTTAATTAAATGTAACATATGGTATTTAATATTAGCCCAATGTAGTAATTAAATTGAGCCCAAACAAATTTAATTGACGAGCCCAATAGAAATATTAAATTGATCCAATGTGGAGCCCAAATGGTAGTCAAAGTTATGGTCAATATATATACATTGGTATATATATATATTGATACTTATATAATGATATAGGATATAAAAATAAAGTCAAATTGGTGTAATTTATTGGCAAATCCCGAATTTTGGAGGGGGCCCCACATGAAAATGTTGAATGTGGCTTTATTTTGCTTATTTTACACTCCAAAAGTTGCTTACAAGCAACCTTGATGGATGTCAATCAAGTTGTCAATCAATCCATGCTATAGTAATCTCAATTAAGCTCTAAATTGACTATGTTGGTGAATTAGGAGAGTTAATAAAGTATTAGCATTTGGCTATATATAGAGTGCTTCCCACACTTGTGATATGGTTGTTAGTCTTTTTACTAGAAAAGCTAGAGAGAAAGAAAATAGAGAAAAGCTCTAGAGAAAAAGAAAAAGAAAGTTAGATATTGTGAGCATTGATGGTTGGATGATCTTGGAGCAAGGTTTAAAGATGGAGGTCTCCTCAAGAGGAAGTTATCTATGTAAGAAAATTGATCATCCAAGTCTTTTCAAAGTTCTAACAAAGAGGATAATCAACAAAAGGTATAAAACCTTCTAGCTTGATATTGTTCTTTGGATATTATGTAATTTCTATGGTAGAAATATAATTTTCAAACTCTAAATGGATAGATCCATGCTATATTGGTATATCTAGGGTTACATGGGTTTAACATGGGTTTTTATATGTGTTTGTGATGAAAAATTTCATCAAACTCATTGAATAAATTTTTACCGACGAAAATAAATTAATCTAATACGTAGCAGCCCCTTCACGGAATTACTGTTCACAATCCGTAAGTCGGATTTATGATCCGTCAATTTTGGATTATAGATCCATGAAATATGAAGATTCTCCAAGTTGAATGACTAAAATCCGATTTAAAATGAGCAAGATATGGATTTTCTACCAAAACACCCCATTGTTTTAGGGCTGTGCACAACAGTCCGGTTTGGAGCCAATTTCCGTGACCAAAACAAATCCAAATTTGATGTTTGATAACAGAAAAATATAGTTCGGGAAGTTACGAATCCATCGATACCAAATAGGCCTCAATCGGACTTGTGGATTTCATTTTATTCAAGTTCCCGTCGAAGACCCCAAGTCTGAAAAAGCATAAAAGTAATCTGCCTATTTTTTTAAAAAAACCGGCCGGTTCGGTTTTTTTCGGTTTTTCATGATTTCTAGGTAGGGCCGGTTCGGGCATTTTTAGGCCGGTTCTTAGGTTGGTTCCAAAAGAGAAAATGCTTATAATTTTATAAAGAAAATTATCAAAATTTAAAATTCGAATTTTTTTGTAATTTGGTATTTATTAGAATTAATGGTGGATTAAAGCTTACTAAATTACTAATAATTATGGAAAAATTATTTTTAATTTCAGAAAAATAATATTTGACCTATTGGCATGCTAGTTAAGTGTTATAAAATAAAATTTGAAATTATTGGAGTGATTCACTATATATTAGCTATTTATTAGTGTATAAATAGGCTAATAATCTAATTAAATATTATTTAATAAATATTAAATAATATATGAAGTTATGTAATTAATTAATTATGATTTAATGAATATTAAATAATAATTAAAGGATGTTAAGATGAATAAGTTAGTTATTTATTATTTAATTGTACTTAAATAATAAGTAAAGTTAAATAAATAATTAATTATTATTTAAATTAATATTAAATAATAATTAAAGAATATTAAAGTTAGAAAGCTAATTATTTATTATTTAATTAATATTAAATAATAAGTAAGGTTAATTAAGTAATTAATTATTATTTAATTAATATTAAATAATAATTAAAGGATAATTAAGGTTAATAAACTAATTATTTATTATTTAATTAATATTAAATAATAAGTAAGGTTAAGTAATTAATTAATTATTATTTAATTAATATTAAATAATGAGTTCGGATAATTAGTTAATTAATTATTATTTAATTCATATTAAATAATAATTAAATGGTAATTAAGTGGAATAAATTATTACTTAATCGAAATAAGATTATTAAGTAATTAAAATATATTGATAATATTATTGACTAACTATTAAATGATAATAGTTAAGAATTAAATCATTATTCAATAATTAATAATGATATGTAATTAATTTAAAATATTATTAAAGGATTAATAATATTATTTAGCATTTAATTAACTATTAAATAATAATAGTTAAGAGTTAAATCATTATTAACTAAATAATAATGATAAATAAAGATTTAGAATATTATTAAAGAATTAATAATATTGTTTAACAAGTAATTAACTATTAGGTAATAATAGTTAAGGGTTGAATCGTTATTAAATAATTACTAATGATACGTGAGGATTTCAAATATTATTAAATGATTGATAATATTGATGAATAATTAAATTATTATTAAAATGATTGATAATAATGAGAAGTCAATTAAAATATTATTAAAGGGTAATAATATTAGCAAGCAATTAAATTATTATTAAAAGATTAATCATAATGATTAAGGTAAACTATTATTAAAAATAAATTAATAATAGTAATGATTATTTAAAGTGTTATTTAACAATTAAATAACATTATAAGTTATTACTAATTGATAGTAAAATTTAAAATATTATCCAAGGTGGGTAATATTATGATAAGTATCGAGATAAATGATGTGATTAAGTTAAACCAAGGGTATGGTCCATTAGTGATTAATTGGTGGATCGACCTAAATAAATATAGGGTCCAAGTTTTAATGCAGTGACATTAATAAATGTCAGAATTGCATAGTTTCGAACAAAAGATTTATGGTGTTGAATATGAAACACTGAGTCAAGTCAAAGAGAGACTAAAATATGAAATTAACCTTATTAAATAAAGGGGATGATAAGAAGAAATAAATATCTTTAAATAAGATTTAGTATTGAGTCAAACTTTGACTGATATTGTGCACCGTTGATCTCACATACCGTGTAGGTGGTGCAAGGAACGTCAAAGATTAACGTAAGCTGGTTATACAAGTCCAGGCAAGTTTTTCAGAACGTGTTGTATTATGTGCATGAATTATAAGTTTGTTATTAAACTGAGATGTGCTCATACGTGGTTATGTGCAAAGATGTTTTAATGTGCCTTTGTGCAATAAGTTGATTTGAACTGTTGATATGCGGTAGTTGATTTAAGACAATTGTTCTGCATTGAACTATATGTCATGATAGAGGTTAGACATGATGTAAGACCCCGAATTTTATGAAATACAAAATTTAATTTTTCTTCATATATATTTTTTTTGAAACAGTAAGTGGTTAAATCGATAAAGTTAAAAGTTAAGGATGTTATGTGCAAATTTTATTTTGTCGGACAATATTCGCTTTGTCGGGGAATATTCGTTTGGTCGGGGAATATTCGTGCCGTACGACGGCGCCGAAATAATAAATTATTGGTGGACCCCACAACGGAATATTTGTCGGATATAGAAAACGACAGAAGTAACCTTTTTAAATAAAAATAGTCAACGGAACTGTTAAAATACCGGTGATAAAAGAATAGTAGCATACGGTAGTTTATGGTATTTTCTGTAGCACACGGTACTCTACAGTAACACACGGTATTGCATAGTGTCTCATATTATTGGTCTGATAATTGACACCGTAACTGTTACGCATCATTTCATCGATAATTGTCACTGCATAATATTTTATATTATCAATTCAATAATTGTTGTTACACAGTATTTTGCATTATTGATTTAATAATTGTCATTACACTGTATTTTATATCATTGAGTCAATAATTGTTGTTGCACTGTTTTTAAAATTATTGAACCTAATAATTGTCACAGTAACATATGCACAGTAATTCACATTATTGAATCAATAATTGTCATTACACAGTAACGTATGCTTTATTTTACATTATTGTTATCTCTATTATGATGTTATTTAAACAGTTGTATTTCATTAATTTATTGACTTGATATCTAAGAGCTAACTATACTGTATTTATAACAATTAGTCATAATAATTGAATTGATAAAGTTATTTGTTTATAATATAAAGTTAGGTGATTATTAGGTGATATGAAATGAATGGTGTAGATTAAAGTGTGAATTATTGTTGAATAATTGAATTGATTTTTTATAATATAAAGTTAGGTGATTATTAGGTGATATGAAATGAATGGTGTAGATTAAAGTGTGAATTATTGTTGAATAATTAAATTGATTTGTTTATAATATAAAGTTAGGTGATTATTAGGTGATATGAAATGAATGGTGTAGATTAAAGATAATATAATATTTGAAATGGATGGTGTAGATTAAAAGATGATCTTTAAATGAATGGTTTAGATTAAATGAATGATAAGATTTTTGGCTATAAATAGAAGCCTTAACTTAAGGATTTTTCATAAACTTCCTTACTTGTTCTTTCTTTCTCTCTCTAAATACTTCTTGTGAAAGTTCTCTCTAAGTGTGCTTAAGTCATCTTGAGTATTTGTGAAGATCTATAAGTATACGTGTACTGTTCAAGTTAATCAACCTCATTTAAATCAATATCCAGTCACGTGTTACGGTAAGGGATACCATCTTTTTCATCTTCCATTATTCAAACATACTATGGTAAGGGATTATCATTATTTGATTCTCGATAATAATATTGTTTCTTCCTTACTCATAAGACGTGCCTTTTATTTCCATGTATTAAATTGTGGGAATAACCTTACGGAGCGGATTGCCGCCTGTTGGTGAATAACCTTTCGTATTCATTCATTATTAATCTCTGAGAATAACCTTACGGAGCGGATTGCCGCCTGTTTGGTGAATAACTCTTTGTACTCAAATTCTATTAAATTGTGGGAATAACCTTACGGAGCGGATTGCCGCCTGTTGGTGAATAACCTTTCGTATTCATTCATTATTAATCTCTGAGAATAACCTTACGGAGCGGATTGCCGCCTGTTTGGTGAATAACTCTTTGTACTCAAATTCTATTAAATTGTGGGAATAACCTTACGGAGCGGTTTGCCGCCTGTTGGTGAATAACCCTTTGTATTAATTTCCTTCACCTTTTGTTAATCAAACCTGCTACGGTAAGGGATATTATTTTCTTTCATACTCCTAAATCGAAATTTATTATGGAACTATTGCTTCTATAATTCCTGAAAATATTATATGTTCCATAATAGTTGAACTTCATTATTTCAACTGAACCTTCCTATTTACGTGAACCTTTCTATTGAATTGTAACCGTTATTCTGAACTGTGGATCTTGAATTTCACTCCACATCATGTTGATAATTTGGACATTATTTGAATCTGTACAAAGTAAACTTCCGATACTTATTGTTATCCTATTTCTTCTGTTCATCATTTATAACATTCTAATCATCCAAAAATCAAGCTGTTGTGAATATCTGTGGCCGGGGGCACAGATGTGATATATTTGTTGAACAGATGATAGGTTAAAGGCGATATAATAGGTTAAAGGCGATACATCTGTTCGGTGTCTTTTATGGCATGTGGTGAATGTTCTCTTTGGCCCGTAGTGCAAAGATGAACTGTTGTTTGGTATGATTATGACCAAAGGCTGAATCTGGTATAATCATGACCGTTGGTGCTATATTGAATATCTTTGGCCCGTAGTACAAAGATGAACTGTTGATGTGCATGATTATGATCAGGAATTGTGAATTTGTATTATCTTGACTAATGATATTTCAGATGATAAAAGTTGATGATGTTTTTCCTAAAAAGAGAACCGAGTGGACATTATAGTCTGCATTATTCTTCTAATAGATTACTCATTCCGCTGCTATTATTGATCTGAACGTTGTTTAAGAATTTAACTGCAGTTTTTGATATAAACCTTGTAGTCTATTGTATTCTATCAAGAACTCAACTGTTGAAGACTAATGATAATTTATTTGTCATTATCTTAGTCATGATATTCTTTACTGTGCTATTTGAGCTCACCCTTTCTTTTGTTCCATTGTTTTTCAACAGGAGATGAAAACATAACAGGGTCTAGCCGGGGAATGGAGTGAGGGTCCGAGGAATAGTTATCATAGTCTTCACGTTTTGTAAAATAGTGTGGCAATAATAGTGAAGACTTAGTTGTGTATTATTATACACTGTATTGTTGTACGTTGTGCTTTGTTGTAATAATTTTGTTGTAGTCTTTTGACGACTCAAGTTTGGGCTGTGTGGGCCCAGATTTGGGGGCGTCACACATGAAGCATAGATTAAATGCGAGGCATGATATGCATGAGCAGTATGTCATAAACTGAAATGCATGAAAAACATGATGTTAGTATAAATTGTAAATTTTATGTGAAGCATGTAATGTGTTATGTGTAGCTGTTGAACTTGCTGAGCCGTCGTGCTCACTCTTGCCTAAACCAACATTTTCAGATAAGGCTAGTTACCTGAAGTTCTCGATAAAGAACAAGGAACAGGAAAATATATTACTTCCATTGAAGATCTAAATATCTATTGTAGATATCAGTCCGAATTGGACAGGTAAATGATTCTGTAGCATAAGACTTAGTTGGTATGTTATATGAGTATTAAATACTCAAATTGATTGTAATAGAATGTCGTATCATGTATGATATTGAGACATACTAGGAATGTATAAAGATTTCGATTCTGGAATAGAAGGAGATGTTATATAATTGTAAATAAATGATTATTTAGCAATTATAATATTGTTAAAATTCACGAAAGATAAGGAAAAGGTTGTACTCGTGTTGAACCGGATCCGAGGTTCGAGAAACCCAGATTCGGGGTCGTCACAAAAAGTGACCTAAGATTATTTATTTTAAATTGATCTAAAATCTTTTTTACTCTTAATTATTTTTATTGATTACTTTATTTAATAATGACAACTATCATGAAATTACGTTGGTTATTATTATATTAATGGAGTATATCTCGATTATGTTATATAATATCATTAAAATATATAACTCTACAGATCAGTTTAATACAAAAAGTTTGAAATTCATAACATTACCTTTTAAGAATTTTGTCATTAATGATTTTTTTTCTTATTTGATAAATGGATTTTTTTTTTCGGACTCTACTATTTCTCAACCAAAAAAAAATAATTGTAGTGTAAACTTGACCATTCCCAAATAAATACTGTACAGTATTGCCTCCTGACAGAGGAAAAGAATGTAAACGGAATTAATGGAGTTGCAATGAATCTAATTTAAGCTAACAGAAAATAAATTTTATCCCAAGCCTTTACTTCCCTCCTCTCACCAAAGTTTCGCACTTCTTCTTCGATTGCCTGGTCGCGATTCCGCTTTCTTCTTGTAAGACCTTTCTCTGCACATATATAAATGCATATATATGCAGAAAATACATCTTCATTTTGTTATTATGATACGTATACAAGCTTATGTGGTTCGATCTGAAACCTGTAATATTATATATATATTTTTTAATGATTCGATTTACGTTAAGTCTGGCCTTGTTGAAGATCAGGACTCTCTAATGGTGGTTTGATGGACATGTAAATTTATGCTTATGCTGTACAATTAGTGAGCTTTGGTTACATTTCTTTTCTTTATTCGTGTCAATGTATTAGTACTGTGTTCCTAATTGGTGAATTAGCTGTGATTGGCGATGTACTCATCCGTTCTGATTTATTTTAACAAAGTTATTCTGATATTATTTGTGATTTTGATTCGGTCTCCTTTTAAGGAATCTGTTACCTGTTAACTGAGTCCTGTAATATAATTGATTGCTTAGGATCATATGTCAACTGCGGATGTATATTGTATTCTACTTATCAACGGAAGTCTGACAATAAAAAGTTAGGCAGATTTATCCGAACTCCAAAGCATTCCCTTGAAGTTCATCCTATTCATCATGTCACCCGCTTATCCCCAAACTAACGGGGCTAATAGGGAAATCCCATTTTTTTGGCCTTTATACAATATACAGTGCGGTTAGAAATCAATGTATAGTTTCTTGCAAAAGCTGTTTTAAATGAGTGTTTATTGCTATTACCTCAGCAAGATATAAAGCTGTTTCACTTAGTATGTGCATTAAACAAGATTGAGTCATAACTTGTGCTTCTTTTGTGCATATATGTATGCTCAACTTGTCAAACATACTTATAAGCGATTATCTTATTTTCTGGTAACATGATAGCTCGCGAGACTGTTGAACGCATTTATGCAGCTGGACTCGTCAGTATGGAGATTTACAACTGCTGTTTCCCTAAAATTAGATCTTTGTATTTATTCTGTAATTTCCTTCTGATATTGGGCTGATGAGTAAAGGATGTATTCAGTGAATATCCAATATTTAATAAAACAAATAACAAATGGACTAAATATATTTTCATAAAAAATAAGATCTCTTCCTAAATTCTTAGCAGGAAGTATTTTTATTGATGGATGAAATGGAAAGACTATTTTAATGAACTAGAGTTACTGTTGGATAAATTTAGGAATACAAGTGAACCGGGCTCTTCGTGAGCTTTGTTTGGCTCAATACAAGTGAACTGGGCTCTTCATGAGCTTGGTTTGGCTTAGTTGTGTTCAAGCTCGTACGAACCCATTTTTTGTTTTATCCGAGATCGACTCAATTAAGCCAAGCCTGGCTTAAGATTAGCTCGCTTATGCCCGACTTGAGACTAACTCGCTTAAGCCCGATCCCTTTAATACTTAATTAGTTAGACATTTATACATATAACATATCGAAACAATAATATAATTAATTATAAATTTATCCTCATTTTAAAAAAAACTCATGTTTGGGTTATCTAAGAGAACCACTGAAGCAATAAAGTAAAGAAATGACAACAAGCTTGCCCAAAGCTTGGTTTGGTTCAAGCTCAACTTGGCTCATATGTTAAATGAGGTTTTAGGCGAGTTCATTCAACGTTCATTCAACATAGTCCTGACTCGTTTTAACTTTAGTCTCAACAAGCCAGAGCCTGCCTCGTTTACAGCTACAGTGGTTGCAAGTTATACTGTAAGTAGTTATGATTCAATAACATCTGCAGTTTGATCAGTGCTCTTATACTTATGGAGTTATAGTAGTTAATTTGATTTGTTGAGATATCAAACTAACTGCCAGCTTTGACATTGAATTTCAGTTTTGATTTTCGTAATCTGAAATTGTGCACGACATGGTTCGTCCCAACTAAAGCCATTTTAGCTGTTTGTTTTTTAGTGCCTAACTCATTTCATGTTTCTCTTCAGTCATCCACGATTGATCATCAGATTGATCATCTGATGTTGTTTAATCTGTAATTTGCCCCGATACGCTTTTGAGATTGCTACAAACTTTATACTTTTTGTGCATCTTCTCATCTATATGCATACGAGATTTCCATGTTGGACAACTCATCATTAAGTACATCCAATTCTCATTTATACATCACTGAAACAAATTAATTTTTTTTATTTAAAATTTTAACCCACCACGGAGATGCTCAAAAGTCAAAACAGTAGAATTTTTATAAATTGGTAAGAGCTTTTACAAAATCTCTTTGGCTGTATACTGTTTTAACCTCAGTGTACTTTTTATTACTGTAGCATAGGCCTTCCCTAGTTTAAAGAGAAGCGTGGGAAGACACCCTATTTTTAACCAGTTATATTGTTGCATATGTTTGCATTGTGTGTGGCACTAGTCATTGAAGCTAGGTATGTTTACACTTTTCTGGCAGGATTGTAAAAGTAGACAGAAATCCAGAAAATCTGTTTGTGGCTTCTTCTAAAACTTATAATTCACATTAATCAAGAGTATCTAGAAAGTAAAAGAGAATTTTCATTGCCTTAGGAATGACATAGGTTGAGAATTTTCTATAGAACTTGTTCAGTACAAATTCAATTTTCGCAGAACGTTAGTAGGTATGTGTGAAGCTTGACACAGGCTATGCACCACCTCAAGGGAGCCACACTAAGATAATTAGTAGAAAATTGTCATTGTAAAATTCTAGCTTAAAAAAAATTATTGACCAATGATACAACATCAAGTTCGTTCTTGGCTCACCAACTAGCACACGGGCACAAAACACAAAAGTGCTTTCACATCCCAATGGGAAGGAAACAATGAAAGTTCTTATCCTTTCACACCTCAAAGGATATGCAAGCACAATATACAAGTGTAAATCTAATTGTTGTAACCAGTGAGATCTGATAACAATTTGAGATGCTAAGCAACACAGAAGAATACCTCTTGCATAAGCTTTTGGTTTGGTACCACTATCATCTGACCTTATCTATTTTCTTAGTAGCGAATAGCCCATGAAGGACTATTTTTCATTATACTGTAAAACAGATGAAGGTATATGATACACTTGTCAAGAGAAAGTAAGAATCATTCATATAAATCATATGCTAAGTGTCTGCCTGTAGTTTGAAAAGTGTAGGAAGAAGTTAAGTTGTATACTATACTTGTGTAGTTGTGTTAAAATGGACTAACATCCATGGGGAAGGGGAAGGGGAAGGGGAAGGGGAAGGGGAAAGTATAGAAGGATGGGGTTCCAAACAAGAAAATGATGGATGAACTGTTGAAACATAGCTATAGCCTTGAGCATTGTGTTTGTTAGATTGATCAAGATGAAACATTTGTGTGGTCTTCGGAAATATGCTCATAGTATGAATGCAGTTTATAATTGCTATTAAAACCAATAGGGAAACTTAATATATGTGATTCCGTGTCTCGAATTATAGTACTAGATCCGACCTTTTGACTTGACCCAGATGAAAGAAAGATGAGGTTTAGTGGTGGGCTCCAAACTTCGACAAAGGTGGTGCAGGGGGTTCGCCCCTGCAGTATGGACTTGTTATGTTTTTGGTCCAACTGTATTTATGTTATTATTGTTAGGGTTTCTGTATTTTGTTCTTTTTCAGTTTTAGTCGCCTTTAGAGAGAAACAATTTGGGTGTTTTCGGGTTTTGGAATGTGAGATTTCTCTTCACAGATTGTATTATTCACACTTTGATGTAGTGATCTCTTCCGCCTCGGCCCCTTGGATTTTACTGATTTGGGTTTTCCACGTAAATCTTGTGTTCTTGTCTTTAAATTTTCGTTGACTTCTGTATTTGGCAATAGTTTTTTTGTAACAATATGCATAACAAGTAGGGGATCTCAGTTGGGCTCCCCTTCTCTCGTGCATGTCTACATTGAGATCTTAAGTGGCTTGGCATTCCATTTTGTATTTCAGAATCTTGAAACTTAACTCCACAGATTTGGATCTAGTTTTTTCTTTTCTTTCAGAAGCTTTCTTTTGTGAGATTGATTAATATCAAGGAGCTTAGTTGCTCTTTTTTTTATTTACAATTCTCTGTGTCGCTTTATAAGTACTGGCATCAACATCTACTTTTGATTTTATGCTTGATATCTCCTTTGTTGTAAATGAGAATTTGGTCCTTGACTGCATGATGATGAAAGTTCCTGGATCAACTTGCTACTTATGGGACTATATCATTTCATTTGTTTCTTGTAGGTGGGTGGGGTTTTCTGAAGTCAGCTAGTAAAGCCTAGAAGCATAAGCCATTGGAATATGGAGTTGAATACCATCAAAGATGCATTTGATCGTGTTGCAAAGAAGCAAAAATTGTCCTCTTCTAATTCTCAAGAAGTGATTGAACAAACGAGCCAAGAGATCGAACAGGCATTATCAAGAATGCAGTCTGTCAATGATACCATGACCCAACCTGATCACAAGTCGATCCTTACTGACCTAAAATTGAAGTTGAAAGAGATTGTTCCACTCAGTAAGCTGGAAGGCACACAGAAGGAATTAAATGTTACTCTGAGCAAATACCCAAAGCTCCTTGAGAAATCCCTCAATCCTGATATATCGAAAGCATACAGAAACATTGATTTCGATATTCACACAGTCAACCAAATAATTGCTAGCCACTTCTATAGGGAGGGCCTATTTGATATTGGGGATTGCTTCACTGACGAAGCGAGGGAACCAGAATATGCTGATAAGAAATCTCCTTTCCTTGAAATGTATAAGATACTTGAAGCAATGAGATCTCGAGACCTAGAACCAGCATTAAACTGGGCTGCAACCAACCGTGAAAAACTTATTGAAAATGGATCAGACATTGAGCTGAAGCTTCATTGCTTGCAGTTTATGGAAATTCTGCAGAAGAGGGGCAGAGATGAAGCTCTAAAGTATGCCAGAACATTTCTCACGCCGTTTGCTGCCGTTCATATGGCTGAAATCCAAAAGCTCATGGCATGTTTACTTTGGGCTGGAAGGTTCGATTCCTCCCCATACTCTGAATTGTTATCACCAACCCATTGGGAGAAGTTGGCAGAGGAGCTAACCCGGCAGTATTGCAACCTTCTTGGGCAATCCTCTGAGAGCCCTCTGAGTGTTACTATTGCTGCTGGAGTTCAAGGTTTGCCAACTCTTCTGAAGCTGATGAATGTGATGATAGGGAAGAAGCAGGAATGGCAGTCTATGAAGCATTTACCTGTGCCAGTGGATTTAGGCAGGGAGCTTCAATTTCGTTCCATCTTTGTATGTCCAGTAAGCCGGGACCAGGCCAGTGAAGAGAACCCGCCTATGTTGTTGTCATGTGGGCATGTGCTCTGCAAGCAGTCTATCACGAAGTTGTCAAAGAACAACAGCACACGGCCTTTCAAGTGCCCTTACTGCCCGTCTGAGGTTGAAGTAGCTCAGTGTAGGCAGCTGTATTTCTGATGTATATACCTACACTTATTTGTGAAAGACTTAAGTTTTCTCCCTCTCCCTCACACTCACAACTTTAATTATGTCATGTAGTGCTATGCATTGAAGTGTTGCAATCCGGTGGGTGTGCAAAGTTGGTATGTTGTACTCTTTGATGTAAATAGAAATTCTTTGCACATCCTCTGTAATGTGGAAAATGTCAAGCTGTTTGTACAAAATTATTGACATTGTGGACTCTAATGCCAAGAGCCGGAGTAGTTCTGTCTTGGTAATATTAACATTAGCCTTTGATTTATTAGCTAAAGTCATGCTGGAATGGTGTTTGTTTAATCTGAGATGGGTTTCTCCTTTGCATCCATTTCTTATTGCTCGAATGAATAAATATGTTGAGTAGCTGGAAATGGTTATAAATGGTTATGTAATCGATTTTGAATGGAAGTCACCCTACTTGGGACTAATTTTGTCATAAAGCGTAAACGGGGTTTTGCACTTCAAATTGCCTCGTTGGTTTTATACAGAAAAATTGCCTGGGTTTGATTGTACTTCGTTTTTCATTACTGGATTAGGTTAGGCTCGAAGAGTAGTAGTTGGTAATGAACAACATCCAGGGAACATTTGAAAACTTGGAATAACATCAGACAGATTTTACCTCCAGAAACCTAAAGTGGAGACTTCTATTCGGCGCAAAGCGGCTTTAACTATCATGGCATATGATCATACTATACCATATAATTATAAATACTAATGTAGTTATATAGAAATAGTAGGGGAATTTTGTGTCTTTTTAGGAGTTAGGATGATGTCTGATTGCCTGGTCTATTAATTTTAGTAATATTTTAAGTATGAGCATTTTCTTTGAATACACTAGGAAAGGAGTAGTAAAAGATATCCTTTTCCTTTGTAACACTCCGAAAAGCTTTAAAAGTGCGCAATTTAAGGGAATCATCAATTCTCCTGGTAGGCCGATATATATATATATACACACACACATGAAAGAGCCCATGTGCTTAGGTTTCTTCTCGCCCTTTTTATCTCTTCTTCCATACAAGAAGTTATTTAATGGTCTTGGGACATCAAGTGATCATGCTCCAGAATCATAGAATAATTTTTCTTTTCATACAGACTTTTGGTTGAGAAAGTTTTCCTCTCTTTTTTTCTCCTTAAATTGTCAAAACGTATCATTAAAGTCACGCAAACGTGGTATTTATTATTTGCATTAAAAGAAGTGATCACTTATTTATTTATTTTTAATTTTTGAGTACAAGAATAGTTGTATAATACGATGATATGAGGAGAAGTTATTCAGTAGTCTTGGGATACTATGTGATCATGTCCAGGAATATAAAATAATTTTTCTTATATGAGATTTGATTAAACAGCTAGCAAGAGTTGGAGAATCATTTTTCTATCCAATGGTCCATTGTGTTTTAGGTCAAATTTATTATATTTAATTGCTATCTTGAAATAATACAGAAGCAGCAAATGATGAGCAGCCATGTAAAGTCATATTTCCCGTTGCAAATAATAATACTCCTACCATGTCTAGCCAACTCAGTAAGGAAGAAATACACTAGTTTCTCCTTCCACTCTACAGTGTGTAGCAAAAATAAATAGACATGGGGTTGTTTGGCTATAGCTGTCTCACAAGAATGATTAGAGTAGGGCTGGCTACAAACCATCTACTAGAAATTCCGATAGTATCTCAATCGCAATGAGCAATTGGGTTCAATCACAACTCCTCACCAACCGCCTCCATCGCCCTCTTCTAAAATTTCAAATATTCACTACTAGTAGTTATTTGGACCCCAAAAATTAACACTCCCTCCCGTTCATATTAAACGCCCACTTTTTTTTTTTTTTTTTATCTATCCCATATTAATTGTCTTATTTTTAAATTTGTATTATTTTTGTTCACTTTTTTTTTAAATATATCTTCCACAATTTCTAGATGCATCTAATTAGATTATGAGAAAGTGAAACTATTAACAACCCGATCATCTTGAAAATATAAAAAGTTGACTAAATGCTAAAATTAATTATTTGGACATAACTAATTAAAACATTAAAAATTAAAATATACTTATATATTGAATGAAAGAGAATGAGAACATGTATATTAGGAATAAATTTATTGTCTTAATTTGTGTATCATTTAAAAAGTGGGCGTTTAATATATGGGAGGGAGGGAGGCAGTACTTTTGACTACAAAAGTCACAGGAATGAAATTATAAAAAAATTGCCCAAAAATAGTCTAGAATAGAGATGAATATAGGACATGCATGGGGAGATGATATCGAACTTTCATGTGATTAATTCTTGAAAATAACAATATGATTATCAAAAGTTAGTGTGACAACGATCCTAAACATATATCATTTCCTTTTTACTGCAACGCCAAAACTAACTTATCTCTCTCTTGGGATTAGTTGATTCTTGGAATTTTTGTTAGTTTAGCAAAGAATGTGGCAGTCCTTTAATTCTTTTAAAGAACAAAGCTTCTTTTCTTCTCAAGGTATTGTTATCATGTCTAACATGCTACATCCATCTTTTGGCTTTTGGGAAGCAAGCCATTTTTGATTCCATTAACATAGCATCACGCATAGTAAAGTAAACTTCATTCTTTTAATCCAGAGAAAAGGAGCAGTCCATTTCAATCGGTACATGCACCATATACTCCTTCGTTCCAACCTAATCATATCATGCCTAAAAACTAGCAAACAATTATATATATATATATATATATATATATATATATATATAAACACAATGAAACAACATAGAGAGCTTAACGGACACCTTCCCCAATATTTAGAAGGGGGGAAAAAAGGATACCTTCCCCAACTCATCCATCATTCACATTTCTCAGCTTTCTTTATTCATAATAATCCATCCATTTTTCATTCTATGTAAGGTACTCTTTTCTTCTGTACTAATATACTACTAGTATATAATAATAATAATAATAATAATAGAGGATTAATATTTTTATAAAAAAAATTAATATTTTTACAATACTCTATTAATATTAATAGTGAATGGAACCTACTTTCATGTAAATAAAATCTTATAAAAATATTAATTTTTTTATAAAAATAATAATATAACAAAATATAGGACGACTAAATAAAAAAACAAACGAGAGAAAGAAGTCCACTACAATGAACAATCAATCGTCTACGTCCTTGGTCTCACTTTTTCTCTCCTCTCTATATATACATTTAAAAAATTTCTTGATCGATTTTTAGTCAAATATCTTAAAATCTGGCGTCTTCAAAGCCTTGCAAGTCGCTGACTCTGTTCAACGACTTTCTCATGATCCCCACTTTAGCCAATCTTTCTGCGGCTCTCCAAGCTGATGTCGGCGACTTGCCCTTCTCGTCCACGAAAGCAATTTCCCTTCTCGTAACTAGAGTTGTTGCAGACCGTTATATCTGATTCTGACACCTCTCTGATGCAACTCCGATAACTCGGCTTTCAAGCTGTTTACAAACTCTTTGGCGGAAGCCGAACTCGACTGCAACAGCAAAGCCCTAGCTGATGACAGCATGTGGCGTGCACCGGTTAAGTCGCTCAGCTCGACTAATCTTCGTGACTCGGCTAAGGCTCGAGTAGTGAGAAAGAGATTTCTCAACCGTTGGATGTTTGGAGCAGATGATTTGACGGAGTGTGGATGTGGAATCAGAAGAGCATGCTCCTTACCGTGCATAACCTCTCGAGTCGACGGATCTCTGGCAAGCGATGCGTGGTAGGAATGGAGAAGAATCCGCCGAATTTGCTACTTAATTTTGGACTGGGATTGGTGGTATTGCTCTGTTGCTGGTGTTGTTCTTGCTTCTCTTTGATAACGGGAGGCTCTGGATCTCGAGGAATACAAAAAGCGCTCTCCGCCGTCCCAAAACCATTGTTTCAATCTCTGTAAGTTTTTAAAAACTTGTCAGCTTCTCTCCTCTGTTTTTCTTTGGAAAAAAGAAGATAGCTACTTTTATGAAATTTGGTTTAATATGAGAGAAGACAAACAGGGAGACAGTAGGTTACAGAGAAAGCATAGAATTGATGATGAAGACAAAATCACTCTCTTTTATCTATCTATTTATCTATCCAATGCCTCAATATTTGACATTTCCTTCTCCTTCCATCTATACGAATACTATACTTATTATCTTTCCGCTATTATCTGTTTCTTTCTCTGTCAATAGAGTAGACCCCAAAAGATCACTGCAAAAGCACCATATCTGTCTCTCTGTCAACTGTATTACTACTTGATACAGAGAAGAGAGAAAGGTTGGTTTACATTACGAGGTGAATTCTTTAAATAAAATAGGGGGCTATGGTTTTCACCGAGCGAACCGCGGCAAGCAAGTGGAGGTATTTAGCAAGGAATAAGTTTACACGCAACATAAAATACTTCATTCCGTTTCACAATTAAAAAATAAAATTTGACACAAAAATTTATGTCATATTTCGTATTTTAATAATCAGATAAAATGTAATATTTTTTTGTTGTAATCTAATATTATGCGTGTAAAGCGGTTCTTTTGCAAGTCAACGGGTGGCTTTCTTTAGTTTACTCTCATCATCTGTCCCATTCCCCTATTAATACGACGGTTTCCGACCTTTGCAACGAGATTATGTTCCAACTGACCTTAATATGGGCAGGGAACCCTAAGCTTTACTCCTACTTTAAATGGGTTAAGACAATCTCTCTCTTTTTTTCTTTTAATTTTTTTTTCAACATATATGATTTTTTTTTTGTTGTTGTTGACATATTCCCAATAACTAATTTCCACTGTGTTACAAAAAGGACAGTTCAGTGTCCATTTATACATACTACTATATGTGGTGGAGATCTTTATTTTTTGCTTTAAATTATTGTACCTTCTCTAAATTTTGACTGGACTTTAAATTTTCAAAAAAAAGTAGCTGGGGGTTGATTACTTATTTTAAATTGACTTAGCTAAACCTACCGTAAATGACTTTAAAACATTTTAATCGATAAGTCTCGAGCTCACAATAATTATCTCTAGAGGATGGTATGACCAAAATTGTGAAAGCTCAATTTAGAATGTGCATCTTATAATCCTATGTGTGTTTCTCTAAAGGCCACATCCACTTGCCTTTGACCACACTCTAATAGATTAAAGATGAGAGATTTGGGATTAATAATTCTTTTGTCACAGCTGCAAGCAATGCAAGCAGTGACAATTTCTTTTGAGACCTACCCTCCTCAATTTCTTTTGAGTTGAGAAGGAATAGAAAATAGTCTTGATTTATGCTAGGATCAAGCAACTCGGTTATTAATTTTAATCCTACTTGGGAATATATATCCCAATAAACCTGATTAATTTGTCCACAAAATTAAGAGGGAGGATGTGTGCTCGATTCAGTTGGCATTCCATTAATCAACTCACAGAAAGTAATAAAAGAAGAAAAGTAGACAAAAATGATTACTGACCCCCTAAACATTGTTGTAGCCTGAACCACTTTTAATTCTATAGCTGCTGCTGCTGCTTTGAGCCTGATAAATTATCGTGATTAAAGAAGAGGGAGGGATCAATCTCTGTCCAATATAAGGCCTACTAGAAGACTCCCATTATGAGCAATCCTTAACAAATAATTAACTCGTCCCTGGGACTGGGAGCATTTATTGGTAATTTAGAGCATTCAACAATATGATTTCTTCTTCTTCTTCTTCTTCTTTTAATGGAATATGTTTCCCAAATTGTAAAATTATGGAAATATACTCTTCTTCTGCCACTTGTTTCGGTTTTATTAACTTTCAAGTTTAAACCCCAAATGCTAAGAAAGTGTAGGGATTAAGTAATACTCCTATGACATGCACCATTCTTTAAAATGGGTAAAAAAGATTAAATGGAACTCTTTATTTTTCGAAGGGCGAAAGGAGGGAATATCAAGCTATGCACCTAAACCTTCTTTCTTTTTTTGAAACAACCTAAGCGTTAATTAATTAGTCATGAGCAGTTGTAGTTATATCCTCAACTCTGTTTGATTTAGTTACTTGAACATTTGGAATAATCAGGACATAATAATGCAATCTAACCGGCATTAGTATATCACCTCACTGGATAAATAATTGCCACGAATATCACTGATTTCACTACAGCTTTCTTAATCAATTTTTATATATCTGTACAGCTGCTGTTGTTTCTACCCAGCACTCCAACTTTAATTTAGAGGTTTCTTTCTAAAATGCTTGAACATTGAATCTAACAAAGTACTTCAATTTTCAGGGCTGAATTCAAGGACCAAATGATGATCTTTTGAATCCCGAATAGAGGACAATGTTTGAACCGTAATGCTGCTTTTGTACTTGTATAAGTAGTTAGTTGATGCTGATTAAGGATGCACTAAATTTTCATTATGATTAACCCGACATTATTAGTGAGACTAATTCCAACTCAAACCAATAGCCAATAGGATCCAGTTTCATAATGAGGACTAAAAGCTCTTATACTCAATGTCATCGTCTTAACTTGCAATTTTGTAATAGGAAATGATTGAAGGAGAGACTTTAGCATACGAGGAAATGCACCATCTTGGTATTATATACAATTTAATGGGTAGAGAGAGCATCCATTTTTATCAAATTACATGTCCAAGAGGAAACATTACTGATCCCACTTTTGATTAGTAGAAATCTAGAAATATCTTCCCACAAGAAAGTGATTTGTCCGAGTATTTGAAGTCTAAATAAACATCCCACTGGTTTTTGATTTTGTTGGTGCTTACTGATATTTTGGAATCTCTCCTCTTGTCATTATCTGTTAATTTTTAATATTTAATTTCGAATGGAGATCCTAGGATTTCAAACAGTGATCTTTTCTGGGTGATCTTTGCAACAAAGGAGGAGACCTAGAATCATTCTATGGTCCGAGAAAGAATGGAAAAAATACTTCAAATAATTAATTTATAGTATTTTTTTGTCAATCTCTTTATCATCCCGTTGGGTTGGGGCAAACAGATCGTATGCAAAGGGGGAGACTTTTTTTTTCTTCAAAGGTCTCTGACCATAGTAATATAGTGTTTAGTGACGAGTGTAGCTATCCCCAAAAGAATTATGTCGAGTCAATTTTTTAACTGTTGAAGAGCAAGAACCTAATGTACAGGAGATGTTTGAGATGATTTTGGGTAACATGACCTTAAGACTTGGGTGAGCAATTGCATATACAAATCTTGACAGAGACGGAAGAACATTTTCTTTCATTCAACTCTTATATTTTCTACTTGCACAAATCGACCGCCAACTCGTTACACTACGTATGAATTTCAAGAAAATTCGCAGCAATAGGGTAAAGTGTTAGAACCTCTATCAATATGTTAAAAGTCGCGAATCAAGCTTGTACACTTTTTAAGTTGTATAAAATACACAGGAAACTTCCTCAGAGTGAAGAAATTAATTAAAATTCTTTATCCCCCTATCAACCCCACTCCCCTGTTCTACATTCCTCGTCTGTTTCACTCACAGCGTAAGAAGAACTTGACACTTCTGTTTTCACTAACTGCTCAAGAACTTAACACTCTTGCATAAAATACATGGTATAAAAGCATTTACCATCTACAAGTTAGGTATCGGAACTCTTTCTGAGATCCTTCCAACTCTGGTTCTTCGTAGCTCTTCAGGAAGGTATCACATAGAGGCCAACCTTTCCTTGCTAATAAGGTTGAGACGCTACCTGTAATACATTCTCATTTGCAACTTTGCATCTCTTCTTCGAAAGTGCAAATAAAACTACAATCTATAAATTCAGCATCGCCTGTATATTAGATAACACCGTAATCCATTATCATAATAATACAGTTAATAAAAGTAAATAGGTCAGATACCACAACTTTCAGCAGGTTTTATCACACATTCCATCAAAATATAACGCACTTAACACTTCGGATTCCTATGAAGAAATATTAACTTCACAAGCATTGATCTTCTTAACATTATAAAAAGGCACTCTAATAATTGAAGGCCAAGGACAAACACAGATACACGTGAACTTCTCCATGCAATCAACATATAGATAAGCCTGCGAAAGGCATCTAAGTCATGATCCGTAGTCCAGCCCAAGCTGTTGTCACCTTCAGTAATTCTGCAACCATCTCACCTTCTGTTTGATTATCCACTTCAGACTAAGCAGCTGGAAAGCAGTTCATTATGCCCTGGTAAAAGCTAGTTTCTGTTTTTGGATTTTTCCATGGCCCTGGGAGCTGTGGAACAAAACCAACACCACAATGTTTTTAATTCTCTGTCGTATTATCATGATGGAAAATGAGGTAACTGCTGTTCACTTGCTTGGCAAAAGAAACAGAAGAAAATGCAAATTCATAATATAGATATTTTCCAGACATTGAAGTTGCAATGCAGAAGCAGGGTAATTTCAAAACTATTCAGTAACAAATATAGTCTCTAGCAAGTAGAGACCAAAACACGTATTTACTACGTCAATTATCAATGAAACATGTTGATGAGCCATGAATTTGGCCCATCACCAAGAGCCTTTAGTAAGACTGTATTACTATTCACATTCAGTGTTCTAAAAATCGTTAGGCGGTGGAGGGCTCCCCTAGCGCCTAGGCTGCTTAGGCGATGCCTAAGCATTTCCTTAAACGTTTGCTTAGGTGGTCTCATGTATTTATTTTTCTACTGTACATACTTGCTATACTATACAAAGCATATAATATATGCAATTTTATTAAATTTTACGTGAAACATTACGGAAAAAATAAATCTTTGAATGCTTGACAAATTCATTTTAAATATTGTAAAACTTCAAAGTAGATGTCTAATTCTGCCTAACCAAAGGCCTAGGCACACAGCCAAATTGAGGTAATAGATGACCACCTAGCGCCTAAGTGAGGGATTAATCAGACCTACGCCGAGATTTTTAGAACACTGTTCACATAACATATCTCATTCCAAAATTACCTAACTTTTGAGTAAATAAAACCCCAATCTCTTGTACAAAGTAAACTCAACATATAGTCTTTCTCACTCTGTAATAGATACCACAATTTAAAGGTATACAAGGTGCATATATGTACAACTGCAATTGACATCACCATGACTGACACACCATGACACAACCAGGTACAATATATTTACAAGCACATGGAATCTTTTTTCCTAGTCTTGATGCAGAAATTTTGTATAAATGGTAAAATGGATTAACAAATAGTACACACCTAATCCAATAGCATCAGAGCCCTTCATGATCTTCAGCCTCTTGCAAGAATCGGTAAACATCCTATGAAAACCAGCAAGATATTTGCACAGTGAACAGAAAGGAACTAAAGAGATTAAATCTAGGCCAGTTTACAGCCCTAAAAAAATTAAAATCAAAATTACATAAATCTCATCATTGGGCCGTTCTAATGAAAAATTAAGCTCAACACAGTATCTAATATTGACAAATGAATTTTGATCAAGTTGGGATAGGTTGGACACCTTCAATATATCAGGCTTTATATGAAATAAACAGACTACAAAGAGCTACCATCTAGAGAGAGAAGCACATAAAATATAGAAGTAAAGTCTAGGTAACATAGTTGATCGCCTGATCACATAACATAGTGCTTGTAAAACCAACAAACAAATAATAAATAGAACCCATGTATTACTGACACCTGGTTTGATATTCAGATTAATTTCCGGTAAAGGTACAATTGACCATTATTTAGGGTCAAACATTTGTGCTACATTAAGTAAGTTCATCAGTATGAAATTTACAAACATGCTGCTTTATTTTTTGTGGATTGTAGCAATTACTTCCCTATGATATTCCTTCTTACACTTAACAAGCTTATTTCAAAAAAAGAAAAGATTGATATAACATGCTAGTTTTGAAATGAAACCTTCTTAACGTAAGACCTTAATTTTCAAACTTCTCATTTCAAATGCTGTTTAGCATGTAATCTGATATGACAAACCAAACTTTAGCCAAATGACGAAGATACAGAAAGCATGTGTACTGCCAGTTCTCCACATAATTTGTGCATGTCCAGAAAATCAAGACTATCATCAATGATCCCTGGACATGTGTATAGATTCAATTTGCACAGCTTACACAATGGCTTTATATATGCACAACATTCACTGCAAAATGATGACAACTTAATAAACTCATGCCCCTATCAACGAGAACTGCTAGAGTTTCCTATAATACATGATAATCAAATCTCTACTCCACTTTATGCAAGACAACAGATAATAGCAAATTTTTGTATCACTATTATATAATATCTTAGCAGAGGAAAGAGAGAATCAAGAACCAAACTAAACCAGTGAAATAGATGGGGTCTTACTCCCATGGAACATCTCCCACAAGCATCCAGTCACCATCCTTGTCCTCATATGTGAGCACATATTCTGATCCATGCAAAATATCTCTCAACTTGCTCTCACTCAGCATTTCCCTGCCAGAAGTACTCTGAGATCCGCATTGACCTGGAATTGTAGTGGAGCCGTTAATTCTAATCCATGGTAAACGAGTACTAATTTTGATTTTAGCTCAACTTCATACAGAACTGAAACCAATATTTAGCCACAATATCACCATAAAACTGAATCAAATATGGCTCACCAATAGTAAAACAGCTGAACATTTTCTCAAGAGCAGATGAAAGTTCTTGATATGTAGAATATATTCTCAGATCTACCTTCCTCAGATAAGGAGCACCATCCATGCTGACCTTCACAAATAGAGCACCAGGGCCTGGTTTTCCATCAACTTCTTCATTGTTCTTCGAACTGCTCGCCAGTGTATTCTTCCTAAACGATCTTATAGGAGGCCATCCCACTACCTGTGCCCTATGGAGAAAATAAGATTAGTAAGCTAAGTGCTCCTGAGTGCTAGACTGTATCAACACAGTTTATTCCTCTTCTCCCCTGTTTTTATGGGTCAAAACCCCTAACAGTAAATAATTTGCTCTTACTTGGCAGCAGGTGCACTGCTATTGTTGTTAGAACCATTCATTTTGTTATTAGTTCCAGTTTTCGAATGACGCCCCTCTTGGGATGCTATTAGAGGAACCTCTTTCACTCCAACAGCATGGGTCACGGCTGACCCAGATGATAGCATCACATTCATACTAGCACTGCCCGAAAACTTCCCATGACCGACAGGTTTTGGAGTTTCAGAATCAGACCTGGGAGTATTAAACATCCAATTTCCTTCGGTAAATGACGGACCTTTTATTTCTGAGAAGCCATCCATAGTGTCAGAGAACCCCCTCTTGTTACCTGAAACAACAGTCTTTTGTGATAAGCAGCAGATACCATCCTTAGAAGGAATCAAAGGAAACAAAGGTTTCTCATCAAGTTTTCCTGAGCCCAGCAGATTGAATTCTGGATCTCGTTCTGGGGATTGACATCCAGGAAGACCAAGCCTCAGTTCTGTAGCCTTGTGATTAAGATTATTCTTACTCTCATCAGATATGCTCAACGCCGCCGGAGAGCTGTCTACTGAGGAACAATCTGACAATCCAAGGTAATTTCGTTCTTTCAGTCCCAAGCCAGTAGGAGAAACAGAGTCCATGGAGACTTGAGAAGCCACTAAAGACACATTGCCCTGACCTACACCCTCAATACCCAACATAGGCGGAGACATCAGACACCAAAAATTCTAGAATTGGCTCAAAACCTGCAGGAGTAATGACATATTAATAACCAAGCCCTAATCAACACTGTAAAAAACTAATTACAAAGGAAAGCTAATTAATAAAAAGGAGAAAGGATTGCAATAATTGAAGATTCTGTATGATTTGAAAAAGAAAGGATTTTGACCCTCATTCTACTTGATGTTATAAAGTTCTTTTAGATTATAATTAAAAGGAAAGTATAGACAACTCAGTCAACCATGGAAAAACATTTCAAAACAAATGACTATCCATGGGAGGCAGGTAGATTAGCTGGTGAAAAATTAATCATTAGTCGGTTTTGTAATATAAAGATGGGTCTAAAATGTCTGAATAAATTACTTCTTATACCAAGCTTGTTTTAGCTGATTATTGAAAATGAAAGCAAAGAAGAAACTTTCACAAGCAGTTGAGACAAATCCTTTTTGCCGACACCTGACCACGTAAAAAGACTCCAACAAATAATGATTCAAATACATCATCATAATCAAATTGAAAATAGACAAATATCAAACATATTAAAAGTAGGAAATTGATATTTACACATGAAAACCGTCGTTGTAGATCTATAACGACAATTTTCATGAAATATCAAACAATGCTAACTAGCAAAGCTTCCACCAGAACCAACTAAAACAATGATCAATCCACAAAAAAAAAAAAAGGAAAAAAGGAAAGGGAAAAAAAGGAAGGAAAAATTCCGTTCGTCTCACATATACTATGAAAATTTTAAACATGAAAGAATCTATTAAAAACTTTTTCTAGTCTTGTTTGGATGATGAGAAAATGATCAAGTGAGAGAGTGAAAATTAGTAGAAATATACACCCACATTTTGTACCTAAGGAATGTATATCAGAAAATTCAGAAAACAAATTAAAGAGAAAAAAGCACGCATATATTTTGCTAAATCTAACTTTTTTTCCGGTAATTCTCCGTTTTCAACTTTTTATTAACTTTAGTAATTATATCTATTACTAGAAAGAAAAAAAGAAAGGAAAACGGTAAATAAAAGATAGTAGATGTTACAAAATCTGTCTTGAAAATAGATCTAGAATCACCAAAATTTCCTCATAATCTCACATAAAATCAAAGTACAAGGAAACAAATATAATCCATTTAGCACACTGTTTAGAAGTCTAGATAACTCAGTTAATAAGAGAGAACATTTAAGGGAAATAACTTCAACAACACAACAGTAATCAAAATGGCCTGATTAACAACCTGAATTCAGGCAGCAACAGAAAGATTTCAGCTCACAAAAGTCATATACAGCTTAAATAACCTCAATCATAGACAATAACCGTAAAAAATGACATTAAATAACACGTTATTAAATATATGCAAAGCACAAACCTGATTAAGTCGTTGATTATTTATTTTTTTAACAGAAATCGCAGCAAAGGTGAAGATCAATCGATGCTCGGAAGAGAGAGGAGTGAGAGAAAGAGTGAGTTTAAGGTCCCTCCATTAAGCAGCAAACGAAAGCTCCAACTTGTGTATGCCTAGAAATTCGAAGATTAATGACTAAAATAAAATAAAATAAAACAAAAAACGAAGGGGGGCAAAAAGGAAATTTAGAGATAACTTTTGTCTTAAATTTAAAGTCTGAAATTCGGACTGATGGAGTGTGATAGAAGGTCGAGATTAATTGGCTAGGGAGAATCTGGACCGTTGATCAGGAAAGAGAGAATTAAATATCTGTCATTATTGCAGGTGGTATCCAGGTTGTATGGGGTGTTTTTATTTTATTTTCCCAATGAGATATGAAAAAGGTTTCGTAAAGATAGTTTCTGGTTCTTGCTTTCTAGTTTTAGCTATGGGATCAAATGACGGGAATATCCTTACTTTTCAATGCAATTGGCAAAGCTGTTGTTCCATTTGCCTTCCTCCGTATTTTAAGAAAATTGTTATCACGGCTGTGAAATTATTTATTATTTGTCTGAGATACACTTTTTAAAAATACTGAGAATACCGGTAAAGATTATTATTTTTTATTCTTTACATTTAAAGGTATTATTGCTTCTATAAATAAAATGACTAGTTTTTTTTCACATGTCTCTGTCAATGTAAGTATGAATTTATAAAATGAGTCGTACAAAAATAATATATATAAATTTTATTTCTCAAATGTGATGTAAATGAAACATGAATATAAAGAAAATGTGGGTAGTATATATATATATATTTATCTCACCATGTAAATTACTCAATTGTCGTGTTTGTAAAATGCATATTACAAGTGCAAAAAAAGATAATATAAACTAGCACTTTGATTTTGGAAAATTAACATTACCTTAAATTTATTATATTCTTACGTCTATAATACTATATTGCTAAGTATTTTAATTACTTACGAATATGTTTTTTTACTTGACTCGTTAAATCAAACTCAACTCAAATTTTGGTTCTTATCTTTTAAGTTAATTAAGATAATCTTATATAAAAGCATAAAATTAGATTATAATTCATGAAAATGAGAAATATTAGAAAAGAATAGATTAAATTAATAAAAGGATAATTATAGGTAGTAAATTTGCAAATATGATATATATATATATATATATATATATTATATATAGTAAAATTTCGCTAATAACTGCAATGGGGAGAGAGAATAAATAACATCCTCGTGCCATATGGCTGGCTGGCTCATAATGGAAGTGGAGGACATAAAAAGGAGAGAAGAGGGAGGGAGGCAAAGTGTGATATGCAGAAAATAATACTACTACTAATTGTGAAATGCAAAAAATCAGATTTTGGTTTAGCCAAAGACAGCGAATTCAACCACTCCACTCACTATTATATTACTCGCAACTAGATTTACACATTCACCCCCCTCCAACTTCACCAAAAGTTGTCAAGCTGGCTGATGAGAATTAATGAGAAAGAGCAAGGTTAGAAAGGGGAAAACAGTGGGGGGTATAAGGGCATTAATGGAAGGATGAAGAATTAAAATGAGGGGGACAGAGGAAAACAGGAGAGAAGAGGGTAACGGGGGACAAGAAAGCGGCATTTGAACTTGCATTGCCGGCTCATGACCAGGACATCTAACCTCTCTTTTCTCTCTCCTAATCACCTTTTTTTCCTTTCCTATTTTCCATCAGTACCCTTCTGTCGCATGGGGTGGAGGAGTGTAGTATATACTAACGATACTAATAATAATATGGGCTTTGGCCTCACAGTCACGGTCACAGTCACAGTCACAGCTATCATTAGGCTGCCATTTTAGCCTTTGCACGCTTGTCCTAAAAACCTGTTAATAAGCTTACTTGCCATGCACAATGCATGACAAATGCTCAGATGCCCACCATGTCCTTACTCCCCCGTCCACTGTTGTCAGGGGAATTAGGTTATTCTTATTAATTTAACGATATTAGGTCTTTATATATATATATACATAGTATTGATGGCCGGTTATATAAGTTATGAATAAAAATTAGTATTATTAATTTTAATTAATTAAATAATTCTCAACCTAAATTGTTAGCTCTACTATTAAGACCTATTCCAATACGAATTATTAAAGAAAAGGGTGAGAATCAAACTTCGATTATCACTATGGGGTTGAGTCTTTGCTAATGCTATGTGTCACTTAGCTTCTTCTTAAATTGATTTAAATTTAAGATATTTTTAAATTAAAGATTCGATATAATTTATTTAATTTTTTAAAATAATAATTTTTTACAATTAGTAGTAATATTAAAGTATTTGAGTTAATATTTATACAACCCATTTAATTAGTTGAATCAAAAACACAAACATTGATCTGTTTATTTAATTGTGCTAAATGTATCGATTAATATCGCATTAAAATATTTATTACGATGTTCTCTATTGTTGGAGCAACTTTTTAAATTTATCAAATTATTTTTACAATTACTATGAATATTAGACATTAAATATTATTTTAATTTATTGTATGAAAATACACATTTGGTGATTGTATTTAAAAAGAATAATTTATCTCTCACCCCATACAAAACCTTATCAAAATTCTGGATAATATATGTATGGATGGATGAGTACATAGAAACTAGAAAAGCATGATACGTAGGTAGGTATAATGGGGAATAATTAGAGGAAATCATAAAATAAAGATGGAAGATTAGTGGGAGTGTAATTGCCTGAGGTCCACGGGTTCTTGCGGGGTTTTGGGAGGACAAGGGGACCCAATGCCGGAAGACGCCCGCTTTTGCCGGTGACCTTAATCCAAAACCTAACCCTAGTTAAAATTAAACCTAACCATGGTTAAAAAAAGCCTGTGAATTATGTGATGGTTTCTGACAAGTGTCCAGAGACAGTTGTCCGTGGCTCCGAGGCTTCCAATAAGAGTCTGACACGGTGTCTCTTCCGAAATTAGTAATTTCAGTTGGCAAGTGCTGACTGACACGCATATACAAATAAATAGTACTCCACGGGAAAAAAATTCAAAGTTTTTATATTTTTGTGTATGTCGAAGTGAATATGAATCTCCCGCGCGTTCACGTGCGAGGGATACGTATGTACTCACAGTACTTGCTAGTTTGATTTTTTTATCTTTTTCCCTCCTAATTGACTTTTATTTGATGGTAAAATACTAAAAATACAAGTATCTTGCAGCTATTTTTTCATGTGCGTAAACATGAAATCGCTATAGTAAATTTTTGGGGTGTTCACATTTTTTTATTTTTATGATATATCGGACCTATTCCAACCAATTAAATTTAATATAAAAAAGATTGGTCTGATACTGGTCTTCGACACCGATTTCTTATATATATATATATATATATATATTATTAATAAATAAATAATAATAGTATTAGAAATAATAATAATAACAATATTATTATTTTTTATTATTATTAATTATTTATTAATAAAAATCGATATATTTCGGTAAAAATCAATACCGAACAGACTAACCAGTTGAATATACCGATATCGATATTGAGTTTTATATAATTTCGGTATTGATTCGATCATTTTTTTACTGTATGAACACCCCTAGTAAATTTATCATTTTATGTAAACTGTTATGGATTGAAATTTCAAATTTTACTACTTTTAGTTTTGAAATCAAATATTATTTTTTTGAAAAAAAATTAATTAATTAATTTTTAAATAATAGTAAAATTTTAAAAATCACGATAGACCATTTTCTAATTTATAGAAGAGTCCTATTATATATTACAAAAAATTTCAACCGAATTATAGTTGTGGCATATGTGCGTATATGGAATAGGCAGAAATTAAAAATGATCCCGACCTAATTTATTTTATCTTGTTGGGTAGATTTCCGCATAAGATCGCAATACAATTTCGTCATATATTATTTTTCTTTTTAGAATTCAGATATTTGGTTGAGCTTTTTAGGGAAAAAGTTTCACTAGCATGAAATTTCATTAGGTTTAAATAAGTTTCTCTAACATTTCTTCATTTGAGTGAAATAGGTTTTGCTAGTGTATTTTCAATTTTCAATAAATTTAAATAAACAGATTAAGTAGAATTTATAATTATATCAACAATCACCAAGTTCACAACAATTCGAACAAATAAAAGGATGCAATTTGTTAAATTGCACATTTTAATTTCATGAGTTTTAGCTACTTTTGGATTTAATTTTGACCCATTAATTAGTAGAATTTAGATGAAATTAGGGGTGTATTTGATACTCTACTACAAGAAAATTAAGAGAAAATATTTTATGATTCAAGTATAAATTATATATTATGTTTTACTTAAATTCAACATGAGCATTGTTATTTGTAAAATTATTTTTCTTAAGTCTCACATTAATAAGGAATAAAATTATTTTATATTTTATAAATATAAATAGAATAATTTAATTTATTTATGATACTAAAAGAAAAACACAAAAATGGTCAAAATAATGTGGTGTCACCCAATCGCCCGTCACATGCTCCCAACATTGACGTTTTAGGTTTGTGCTCTGTTAATTATGTTTCAATTCAAAATGTTCAATCTTATTTTGTAGACTTTAACAAACTTTAATAATAAACATCTTAAATATATAAATTATCCGTGTCAACCTTTTGTTCCATTTTTTATGTCACAATTTTGTTGGTTTGATTAATAAATGGTTATTTCAAGTGCAATTTAGACCTGGACAACAAAAAAAAAATGTAAAAGAAAATTTATAGATATCATTTGAAGGTAAGATTAATAGCAAAAGAAAAAAACTTAAAAGAAATTTAAGGGGATTATTAAATTGATAACGGCTTCTGACGTGGGTATGAGAAGCTTGTATACAATATTTAGAAAATTGGATCGGTCATTGAATCGAAAAAATTACTGGATGGATAAGTCACTGGTTTAACCAATGATCGAACCGTTATTGAACCAGTAACGTCATAAATACATAAAAAAAAATATTATTAATAATTAATAAAAATTTAAAATATCTATTTTTTTATAAATTAAAATATAGTAAAATAATGTTATAATCTTATTAAAAATAATTTTCTAAAAAAAAATATTTGAAAATCAAGTCAACCGATTCAACTATCGATTTTTTACTCGGTCGCTGGTTTTTCGATTTTTTGGTCGGACTGAACCGAAAAATCGACCAATTTTAATTGAACTGCTATCAAATTATCGATACGATCCGATATTTTAAACATTACTTATATGTCCATAAATAATCATTTCATTCATTAAAATGATACAAGTAACTAAAAAGGTTGATGGATCGGATCATATTTGCAGGAGTCAAATGAACTCAATTCATAGCCTCTCTGACTCTCATAAATATAGAATTCAATTATTTAGTACTCCTATTAGTCCCATAGTCCTATTCAAAGAATTTCAAAGCGTTGCATAAATGTACCATTCTACAATTAATGGCTTTTTGTAGATATCTAAAGGACAAAGAGTGATAATGCTCTAGTTAGCCGTACACACCGAATATGGACCAATACATACATAATTATGAGAAAAACAGTCATTAAGAATAAAAATTTACCTATATATTACGATAAATATATGTCAACTCTTTTTGCAGGTAAACAAGATTATATAATCTATAAATTAATATTAATATAATTAATTAATTGATTAGGGACAGTATGCTAGACAGCTTAGAATTAAAGAAGCTAGTATTTAATACGGTTCTGGTTATATATATATATATATATATATATATATATATATATATATATATATATATATATGTGTATATGTGTATGAGCTTTCATTGTACTACTCGTTTGGAAATAATTTTTGTTATACGTAATAATTTATAAAATAATTTTTTATAAAATAATTAAAATAATAAATTTATTATTTTATAAAAAATTATTACATAAATTATTACGTATAACAAAATTACTTGGAAATATGTAGTAAAGGAGGAGTTGTCATCTTTTCAAGTTTGTTTTTGTTCTGGCCAAGTCATATCATACATGTAGATGAACATTAATTAATTCCATTGTTGACTTTTTATTACAAACAGACAAAATGATATGATATGCATATAAGTACAAATATCTTTTATTTATTTATTGATAATTTGTTATATTAAAATTCGATTTTTAAGAATACATTTATCTTCTAGCAGCGTATCAATTAATTCTTAAATCTTATGACTTGTGCAGCAAATCTAGCACTAGCTTATATAACATCTTTAGCCTATAAGTAGAAATACCTGAATACTCTACTCACAATAAAGTCAATATATTTTTATCAGAAGATTAATCACTTTTCTTTAAATAAATGTGCGAGTTTGTTCTATTTGATTCTAATTTAATATTCAAACTAGACGATTCTAATTTGTGAACGATTCTAATAGTCCATACTCCATAGGTAATTGATCGCCATTGTTTTCTTTGAGCTCATGAAACCAATACAATCTTTATGTTTCGTTATTTTGTTATTCACTTCATCTTTGAAATCTGAAAATGAATAAGTTGTGATTCAATGGGCTGAGCTCCTCTCTATCAGTGTATAAGCTTAGGTTAGGTCAGTGTACCTAACCTAATGATCATACAAAGTCCAGGCCCATAAGTTCGTCACATATTTTGGAAGAGTTCAGCTTTATCTCATACCGTTTAATTCAATGCCCCAAAATCCTACAAAAAGTGAGCCCAACTAGAGCATACATAGATGGATATCAACATGAATTTGTCGATATTTCGAATTCAATCTTATTGTTTTTATATATTTTATAGGAATAAATTGTTATTTGATTATATATCTATTTAAATGTATACCTATTAAATCCATGTACAAAATATTTTCATTTGAGATTTTTGTTTCAGTGGACACGGATGCTTGAAAAATACTTTCATTTGTTGTCTCTTAGTTATTTATTTTGTTTCATATTATATTGAACTTAAGGAAAAATTGGACATTAATAAAAAAGAAAAAGCTAAAACTAGCATAATTTTATTGAATGGATTAAAATAAGGAGAAACTTCACATTAACGTAAAGAATTATTATACTAGTGTCACATTACGTGATCAAACTCGAAACAAATGCCCTGAAAATATACGAATTTAGATGAATCCGGTAGGGGTGGTGCTGTCTCATATTAGTGTGATCTAGACGGCCTAGATAGCGAAGTGGGTGTGGTATATAACATTCATACTAAATACTGCAAAGCATATTTGAGATGACAATGTACCATTGTTGATAATTTCCCTAGAGTTCATTACTGTAGGATAGGAAGAGTCTCTTTCAAATAATTAATACAGTGGTAGCTAGCTAGAGGCCGATAACGTCCGTCAATTGAGAACCCGCCAGCACTGCACAAGTGAATGATAAGAAGAATGAACATGGAAGAATAGTCCATTTAAATTAAAGCAAGCACTATATTAATGTGCCCATTTTGGGCAGTCAGGTGTAGAATACGTAATTGGAGAAAACAACATGCACCAAAAGGATATGCAATTGACATGAATGGGCATTGTTGAGTCACGACTGAGGTCAGTACCCCATTTTATTAGAGCTTCCTTCCTCCACTAAAGCATGCAAAAATCCACATACAACTAATGAACGTACATAATTGTTAATGAATAAATTTATGATAATAAAAACGTACATAATTGTTAATGAATAAATTTATAATAATAAAAATCGTGCATGAGACTTCCCCCCCTCCCCTTCTTATACATAGAAAACGGATGGAGTAGAAGTTAAACATAAGTACAAAAAGAATTAACTTACTTTTAAGTCGACATTTGTAGCATGCCTTGTGGTGGGCCTGCTCACCGGCTAAAATGTTGCAATAGTAAACAGTACTAGTACTACTGAGTTCTGACTAAATAAATATAGTCGGTATGACTTAGTAGGAAGCTCGAAACTCAAGAGTGAATTATAATTGTATATATGCATATGAAAGCCTCGTACTATTTAACTTTATTGAGTAGAGGTTTCAAACTTGAGTTCCTCTAGACAAATCTTCCAGGAGATTTGGCTCGATCGTATGTACCAACTGGTCCTACTCGTAACTTCTAAGAAACAACCAGAGGGGCAATTTCCGGATAACTGACCACCATGGCACCATGAAAATGAATGATAGAGAATTAAAGTGCCTTGAGAATGAGGGAAAAGAGAACAAGAGATTGTAACAGAGAAAATTAAAGATCGAGAAATTTAAACTTGTTCGACATATATATATATATATATATATATATATAGTCCACTTCTTCAACAAATCTTAAAAAGCGAACCAAAAACGAACCGTCGTCTTTGGTATCTATGGCGACGGTTCGACCCGTCGCCATAGCCATGCACTCTATGACGAGGGGTCGAACCGTCGCCATAGATACCAAAGACGACGGTTCGTCTTTAGTTCGCTTTTGAAAATTTTCCTATATATATATATATATATATATATATAATTATTAAAATAAGCATATGATCAAGTAATGATTTGGCTGAAAATTATATAATCAAGAACTGACATGCTAAATCCGATGGAATTAGAGGTCTAAAAACTGATAGGAAAATGATGTAACTTTGGTATCCTACTTTGCACAAGTTGTGTATTATTGCAAAATGTCTAGAATAATGTAATATTTGTATTTCATGATTTTAACCATTTGGATAAAGTCTATTAATAAAAATTATATGTTTTTTGCTGTATGCGAAAAGTTTAAAATAATAAAAAGACAAGGGCAGCCACATGCTATTAAGTATTTTGTTGGACCTGGTGGTTAGTCTAACTTGCTCGTTCTTGCAGTGAGCACAATCAACAGTCTTACATTTTTATGAGTAAACGTCTAAAGTGATAATTTTTAGCTCTCCCTCTCCTTAGGCTTATCCACTTTTATTCAACAAACAAATAAAAAGGGATACAAAAGGGAAGGGCAGTAGGCAATGTAGTTGCTAGCTAAAAGCTATTTTCAATAGATTGAAATTAAAGTATTTGCTTTCACATTTAGATGCAGCTTTCGCATTTTGGGAGATTGGACAAGTTCCTCGTCATTATTTGTTTATTCTACAACAAATAATTAAAGCAAAATGAAACTAAGCTGTCATGCTAATTGCTTAGCACCAAATAATAGACACATCAAGTACAAGATGGCCCATTGGCCCCAGCAGCATGACCAAAGCTTTCATTGCCTCAGCACCGAAACACCCACCGTTTCCGTACGCGGCCCTTACAGCAGGTCATGTTACAAGTACCTATTCTCCCCAGCCCCAAACTTTATAAATTCACCCCCCCTTTCCTCTGCCTTCTCATAATTTGCATCCATCAAATAACAAAATTTCCTCCTGTCCTTTCTTTTTTCTACCCCTCATGAGAAGAGTAGGGAGATCAAGTAGTATTATTAGAAGTGATTATCATCAAATTCGTCATAATAATGGAGAGTCCTTATTATGCACCACCCCACCACGATCCGTCGCGGCCGTCCCTAGACTTTCCTCTTGGGACTGCTCTGCTCTTGATCATCGTTTTCAGCTTGAGTGGCATCTTCTCCTGTTGCTACCACTGGGACAAGGTCCGATCCCTACGTCGATCTCCCTCCGGTGCAGGTGCTGATGATGATTCTCCCACCAAACCTAAACCCACGCACGTGGTAATTAATTAATTATTTTCTTTTCCTCCGAATTAACCGACTCCCTAATTATCATAGCACTACGGTTTCTATTCATGAAAAACAAAAAGGTTAGTATTCCATTATATAAAATTATGCTCGGTACTAAAACTAGTACATTTTGTTTTTATTTTTTGCACGCAGGATTCAAAGCAAAAACGGAATGAAACTTTGCCAGTACTAATGCCCGGGGATCGGATTCCAAAGTTCATTGCAATGCCATGTCCATGTGAACCGCGGCGAGCGGAGGAGATCATTGTACAGGTGCAGAAGCCGCCTAAGCCACCACAGATAGCAGTACCTTTCTATTAGCCAAAAAATTAATACTCCTATATACTAGCTGTGACCGTTTAATGTAAATATCAAGTACTATATATATATAATAGTTGAATTCATATCAAATTTCATTCCTCTGCTCCACTATCAATAAGATTTTAACTGATTATAGCGCTACAATTTTTCTTGTAGCCAGCTGTTCTATATATATATATATATATATATATATATATATATATATATATATATATACTGTACTGTACCTAGAAATTACATATACATATTTTCAGACACATTTGTTAATAATATCTCAAGCTGGCAAGCTCCAATTAACAGGGTCTACATCAATGCACATATGAAAGCAGCTAAGCAAAATTCCATCTTTTTTAATGCAAGGAAAGGAAAAGAAAAGAAAATATCCAATAGGGTCTTGCCAAAGCCAAACGATCAATAAATTATTATCAAAAAAGTGGGGTTGGGAAAAGGTGGGCGGACGATGCTGAAGATGCATAAATTGTCAATTATTTTTTGGTCATTTTCATTTGGGATGTGCGTGTCAAAATTAAACTGACTGCAGGGAGGGAGGGTAGAGGTGGTCCGTCTAGTTTGTATGAAAATTGAAAACATAGCGTTAATTAAGGGCAATGAATAAGTACATCAAATCTAATATTTTCTTTTTGGGTTGGTGGTTGTGACCCTTTGCTGAATATTAATTATGACTACACATATTTGGTTTAATTTCAATCCAAAAAGGAAAACAAATAATGCCCAATACCAACTTTACTCACAAGTTACCGTCACTTAATAATTTATTATGCGCTGGTCCTTCTAGCAATTGATCACATCTTGAAACACAAAATCATGCGTGCACTCGAGACTTATTGACATCATCACACTGTAAATCTTTGACAAACTATACTTGCCAGATTCAAATGGATTTTTTTTTAAATCTCAGGTCTCCTCATCCTGTTCATGCCCCATGGAAATTCCTTTTATTTAATGCAATATAATGTGTATGTGTGTGTGTGTGTAAACTAAGTTGCGAATATAATAAAAAATTATGACATTTAAGCATAAAGAATTTAAAAACCTCGAAAAATCTTTTATAATCGGTTTGTGCTATGGATATTCTACTAGAAAAATAGAACGAAACAAGAATACATCCAAAAACAATTTTTTTTTAAAAAAGAAAAGAAAAAAAAAGAGAGACGGTGATTTTATTAAATATTGTTCATGTACTAGTGGACAAACATGTCAATTACCTGGAATAGTTAATATTATTTGGGGACTCACCAAAGCTTATCTCAAGTTAGGGAAAGTAATTCACATAGTGAAAAGCGGCACAAAATCATGATTCCCAATGAAGACTAATTAGGCTTCACCACTTTGATCCTCTATAGTAGTATACCACTACAAATTCTATTCCTGACCTAATTTTTCTGTTGATAGAAAGAAAGTGATGAGATAATTAAGGATGACTTTACACACTATAATTAAATATTATTTTAAATATTATATATATTTTTATTATTAAAAAATAAAATTTGATACGAATTTTCGTGTTAAGTCTTATTTTTTACTAATTAAAATTAAAATATAATATTTTAAATCATATTTAAAGTTATGAACATATATTTATCCGATAATTAATTCCACCAAACCCCATCAATATTCCTCTTTCCCCCATTGTACTCGTCCGTGATGATTTGTTTGTGCTTTCAGTACTACTACGGTACTATTCCCATTTGCTCTCTATTTTCTTCATGTTATTCCATTTGACACTCGATTAGTATATTTGCCAAAGAAAATAATATTTTCTTTGCTTCACAAAAAAATTATATAACACAAATTATTTATAAAGTGTCTTTTTTAATTAATAATATAAGGTAAAATAAATTATCGTAATATTAATATTATACTACCACTACTAAATTATCAACTTAATATTTTAAAAATAAATTTGTACTTTTTCTGTCTAACTTTACTTGTACTAGTTTGAAAATACATACATATTAAGAAAAATGTCACTTTAAATACCTAATTGATGAAAAATGAATTTTAGGGACAACTTTAAAAGTGAGTATGTGGCAACTTAGAGGGACAAAATTAGTCATTCAGTCTTTTAATTAATCTCTCAACTCTTTCTTAGAATAATAAAATAGAGGAGAGAGGCAAAAAAAAGAGTTTAGTTTTGTTTTCAATGTCATAGTTAATAATTTTATTTTATTTTTCAATGTATTTTAGGTTAATTTTAATGAATTTTTTAATAAAATTAAATAAGGATAATATTAAAAAAAAAAAATTAAAAATATTATTAAAATGAGAGAAGGACAAATAGATTTGGATAAATTATAGTTTTCATGTTTTGGACAAATAGAACTGTTTTTATAGGACGGAGAGACTACCAACAAATTATGGTTTTCATGTTACTTAGAAAGATCTTTTTCTAGTCAGGTATGAATTTCAACCGAATTGCATCATGATAAATGGAGGAAAAAGCAAGATCGGTTACGGAACCTCTCAACAAACCACCAAAAAAGTACAAAAGCAATAAACACGACATTTTCAACTCAACAGATTTTGGTACTTAAACTAAAGCAGGTTGATTTATGGACCATTTTATTTTGACCAATCTATTAAAATAACTTTATTTTGTTTCCCTGTTTCTTTTAAAATGATAAAATACAATATATATATATATATATATATATATATATATATATATATATATATATATATATATATATATATATATGAAATAAAAGTTGATATATATACATGCACATATTCTTGGCTTTAGGCTATTCGAAATCTGATTCGAGATGGATTTGAAAAAATCCGAGTGAGATATGAATTCGATATTTAAAAGAGTCGAATTATAATTTATTTTAATACTTGAATATTTATATTAGTCGAATGTAAGTCGCATACTGTTCACTTATTTAGAGTATTAAGTTTTTCTTTATTTTACTGATCCCTACTTGATACTAGGATGAGCAAATCGAAAAATTTTGCAAAATCAAACCGCAGAAAATCGTAATCAATGAAAAATTCAATAAAACAAAATTGAAAAAAAATAAAACCTTATATTTAGTTACAACAACAGTTATTAGTGAAAACTTCACCAAATTAAGCAAACCACACACACATATATAGACACACACATACATATATAGACACACACATATATGGCTTTTTAGTTGTTTATATAATTTATTTTTTCATATCATACATGTATACCAAACTTATAGGGAGTATTCATAACTTTGTTTTTTGTTTTTATAGTATAGTACTATAATATTGTTTATAAGTTCTAATAATTTTATATATTATTTGTAGCAATACTAATAGTGGATAATAATTGTGGTTTGAACTTTTAAACTTATTTTATTATTAGCCTGCTTATTTACTTCTTTTATTTTTTTAAATAGTATATTAACCAGAAAGAAAATGTAATTGCAAAATATTAATTGAAACCGTTAGTAACCGAATAATTTGGCTAACTGCGATCACAATTACTTTTATAATATTAACCGCACTATACGGTTTGATTATGATTATATCTTGTAACCGCACAAAATTGTACAACCAAACACACCCTTACTCTATATAAATTCGTTAATCCTTACTCGTATACAATATCGAGTACACTTGATTTATTTAATATATAGTACTCAACAATTAAATTCTCCAAATACTTTAAGAAGTGAAAGGGGGTTTTATGTTTTCTGTACATGTATGTCAATTGATTCAAAAATGATAATATCATCTCATTATTTTTTTTCAAGACTCGAAATCTTTTTTGAAGAATTTAAATTTAAATTATTTCAAATAGTTGATTGAGTTAATTTTACCTACACTGTCATAATATAAATGATACAGTTTTGATTTGTGCACGTTTCAAATGCTTGCGAATAGTTTGAATAAAAAATAAGTCAAGACGAGTCAAACTTGAGTACAATAAAATGAGTCGAATTTAAATTTGAGCAAATATTGTAAAATTGTATTCAAATTCAATTACGAATTCTAGTACTTTTAAAAAGTTTCAAATAAATAATAAATAAAATACTGTTCGACTTAGTTCGAGATCACCTTCATCTTTAGTGTGCTCTCTACGAACACTTTGATGAACATGACTTTTCAACTTAGTACTAAAAGATTCACTTACAATTACTCCCATTTTAATTATAAGAAACACATAAGCAGGAGAATTTATGTGTTCTTTCCCATTTGTAATATCAATACATAGACAATCAATCTCTAAACGAAGTGAAGGTTGTCACTAATTTAAATGGGGGTTGGGTCGGGTCTGATTGGGAATTCTGAACATTTATGTAGGTTAGTAATTCATATCCATATAATTGAAAATTTAAATATAAAAGACTCTTAACTGCCCAACAATGTTTTAGGTAACAAAATCTGATCTCATTTTGTCCTCCTGTCCGCAAAGAAAAACACATACTAATGAAAACACAAGAGGGCCATGGTGATCAATTATGTTCCCTAATATTACTCGACTCAAATAAAATAGACCCCACTTATTATTTATTTAAATAAAATATTATATAAATATTAATTTTTTAAAAATATATACAAGTGAAAAATATTAAATGTACGGATGATAAGCACTCCACTGAGTGGGCCCAGTGTGCACCAAAGTAGCATGGAGCTAGGGCCTTCTAAGAACAGTAGATACCGCCTATTAGTGGTCTTATCTCAACGGCTGATGATGTAACATGGACTTTTTATTTATTTTGTTTTAATATAGCGCCATACAATTGTTAAAATGTATTCTTGTTGTTATGGTTAAAATTAAGGACTTAATAATTTTATATTTTATTTTCAAATTGTATAAGTTTTTTTCTCTATCTTTTAGGTGGTGCTTATTTTATTCTTTATATAATTATTTACTTTTCTTCTTTATGTGAAGTTAACGTAATTGGTTGTTGTAATTTTTTTATTATTAATACGAGTTTAGTTATATTATCTCTTGTTATAGCGGTAGAATATTGACTTGAAGTTGTGTCTCAAATTTTCTTTCCCTCCTGTTTTTATAAGTTTGGTTTAATTATAATTTTAATTTTTTTAATTTTTTTTTATAAAATTAGATAAAATATTTATTTTATTTTTACGATAATTACACATACAACACGTATATCATTTAGAGTAATAATTATAATTGTCTATGTTATGTTGATTATGGGAAGTTCATACTTCCTGAACTATGTTAAATTGTGATGAACTTTAACAAAACCTCCATTTACGAAAAATTGATTACTTATTAATTTAAATGATGATATTTAAGATTTTGGTGTCTGGGGTTGTAACAACATTTTCAGAACCTTTCATGCCATGGAATGTGGAACTAGTCATATGCTTCTTGAATACTTGAGCACTAAACATAGGATTATGGACAAAAATAGACCGTACTTTAGACCAACTATGGATGGTTGGTGGCCTTGAATTTCTTTTATATTTTTAGAGAACCGATCTCATAAACATAAAGCGGATTCTATCTCTGTGTAAGAAAAAATAATATAAAAAAATATATAAAAATAATATTTTTATTCTTTTACTTTCTTTTTGAAACGGAGTTGTTTGGTTTTTGTTATCTTTCCGTTTCTTTTCTTATTTTATTATACAACCACTAACTTTAATAGATTGACTTGATCCTCCTCAATACGATAAATCCTAATATTTAATAGAGATTATCTTATTAATTGGTGCGTAATATAATATTGCAATGTTACGTATTTTTAATTTGAAGAATATTACTGCACAATTGATTATCTTATTAATTGGTGCGTAATATAATACCCAAGTGTTACATATTTTCACTTTGAAAATTCTTGCAGAAATCTCTTTTTAATTTTTTTTATTCCTAATAAAAAATCATTGCTTAATTGTGGGCCTACGCCTACGCACTAGAAAAAAGACAAAAAAATAATGTTAAGCATATTAGAGACCCCCAATAATATCAAAAATTAACCTAAGGCTTATAAGTTACAACATTTTATTGGGCTAAGACCTCATTGACACATATTAGATATATATTAAATAATGATAGGAGTCGCAAATAATATTTCAAATGATGTAACATTATCACATTAAAAAGATTTCTTTTGAAAACACTAACATTGCTCCTTTTAAATTTCTATGCGAATTCGTATGTTAACAGAAGAAAGTCTAAATAATTGTCCATGATTCATTTTTCAAAGGGTAAATATACATGTACATCTATAATACACTCCGTCTACCGAACGACAGAGGCAGAAGTCGTTTTGGTAAAATTATTTAACACCTTTTTTCAGACATTTCCTCTCCCAGCGTTGCTTTCTCACACTCTCTCTCTTCAGATCCATTTATCTCTCTTTAGATCCATTTCTCTGTGTTCCTTTTGTAGAGCTTTCTGCATCATCAAGTTCATCTCTTTGTCAACTTCAGACCTTTTCTACATCATCAATTTCATCTTTTAGACCATTAATCATTAACGCCATATTTGATTCTCTTCAGATCCATTGTTGATGCTCGTATGCTGTTTGATGAAATGCCGCATAAAAATGTTTCTTCTTGGAATGTTATGATTGGGGGATCTCTGCGTTGGATTTTGATGGAGTTCTATGCGATAGCTATGGAGAGAGCTCTCTCTCTGCTGTTAAAGTTTTTCTATTTAATTCACTTTTCTATCTCTGTGTATATACATGTGTGTGTATATATATTGTATAGTTGATATTTTTATAGAAGATGAATTTAAACTTGGTGTTGTTTTAGCAAGTGGGTATATTTTAATTTGCTTCAGGGGTTTTGAACTTGGTGTTGTTTTGGCAAGTGGAGTGTTGTTTTAGCAAGTGGGTATATTTTAATTTGCTTCAGGGGTTTTGAACTTGGTGTTGTTTTAGCAAGTGGGTATGCTTTAAAAGTGTGGATTTATTATTTTTTCCAATGCTTTATGTAGGCTGCTAAATTGAGATGGCCTAAATCTATTTGAAAGTGTGGATTCCTCCTTGGAGGCTTGGATTGTTGATCAAATGTACATTGTAAGCTCTTATAGTCTTACTCAAATGTCTGACTTGATTACAATTGTTGGGGTTCTTTCTGTTTGTGTTTGGGACATCCTGATATTGAAATTGCTTGGGACATCCTGAAATTGAAGGTCTGAGTAGTGGGAATTGTGGCTGATTTTACACAGGACAAAGTTGTTTGTACTGCAGTCATATGGTGAAGTTTTTTATACACAGAAAAATTGAAACATGTAAATTGTAAACATGTAAATTGTCATTACCTGGGGTATGCCCCTTGTAAACATGTAAATTGTGATTCTAATATTTATGAAATGAAATTCAATTATTGTGTTTATCGATTTAGTCCAGCAGATATGTGGAATAAAACCTTGAACTATGCAAGATAAGTATTTGATTTCCATTATGTTTGTAAAGATGCAATCTCTTGGAGTTCGATGAGACCATGATAAGTGCAGATTTGTTCATATAAAGATAACATGTCAATACATATAAACCCAGAATTGGAAATGCCTTGACAAATCATTTCAAAACACTGGAAGTTCCTTCACCTATATTTCTTCCAAATTCAAATCAAAAGACATCATTGCAAAACACTTAACAAACTAATCCAAATCTCTTTAGCCAACATTTGGAGTGCCTTCACCTACAGACCCAGCATTCCACAGCACGCCAATATTCAGAAGTTCATCTCCCCGTATAGATTCCTACAAGTTACAAGAAGAACCAACAATGTACCATAAGCAAGTTCATACATTTGAAATGATGTGTTTCCATGAAAAGTAAATTTTAAAGAAATCAAAAATAGGAATGTGAAGAAAAAAGAAATCATTACTCACATTCAAGTTAATATTTTCATAATGACTCTCTTGTGTCTCATGAAAAATAGGTGGCTCATGAATAGTTGTATCAAATTCAAAGTCCTGAAATAAAAGATGCATAAATTCTCATTTTATAAGACAATATAAAATGAAAAAATAAAAGTTGAGAAATATACACACAAAGAACAAAAATCATACCTTTTTCATATTCTTTGTGTTACTTGATTCAGACTTATTTTTACCTTTTTTTTGCCCTTTCTGTTTGAATTTATTTAAAACTTGTTCCATCTTACCTACCTTCCTTTTACTAGGAGGACGCCCCTTGCATCGGTTCTTTTTCGGTGAAAGCATTTTGTGGCTTTCAACATTTTCAGATTCACTCGCATTTGACTTTTGAGTAGGTTGAATTTTTTCACAAACTCTATCATTGGCATTCCATTCCACCTTCATTTCAATAAGTCGATCTACAAGTTGGTCACATCTTTCTTGACTGTCATATGCGAGGTCCGCAACGTCAAAAAGAATACTGCACACCTTGTCATATCTCTGTCCCGATTTCGTGTCTTTCCAAACATTATAAGTGACTTTAGCTTTAGTATGAGTTCGCTTTATATCCTTCCTCCACCTCCTCAAAATGTATTTCACTGGAACGGTAAATATGAACCTTTCAAAATGGAGTACCTTAACTATATGCTTACATAAAATTCCTCGAAATTCAAATAATTTACAATTACACTTTACATCAAAATCAAAATTATCTTCCCCTTCGATGAAGCAAACTTTGAAGTTCACAATTTTGGGGCGATCTTTTTTTTCTCCAAAGTAACAAAGTTGTTTCACTTCGTAATGAAATATTTTATCCTGAGATTCAATAAATCTAGTATCGCAATACATTCCTCCATCCATCAATTCTTTCTGAAACTCTCTAAATTTGGAAATAGTATAAACCTCTTGGAATTGTTTTTCAATGGAATGATGTGTAACACAAGGTACATGTGAAGTCAAAGAATGAGAGTCCGCTTCTATTTCCTTTTCCACTTTACTCCTTAACGCATTATCATATTGGCCCACAAATTCTTTCAAGGAAGTTTTTGCATTGACAAATCCATCAAAAAAAGCATTCATGCTTTCACTTCTTTGTGTCGTAGACATTCCCGCCCAAAAACAATCTTTCACGAGACAAGGAACCCACCGATGTCTTTCAATATACAATCCTCCCAGCCATTCATTGTTCTCAAGATCATATTCTTCTATCATTGCATTCCATTCACTTTCAAAATCATCTACACTCAAAGAATCATACACAATGTTATATAATGAAAATTTAATTGATTCATATTGGCTATACCTTTTTAATTTTTCAGGAACTTTCTTCATTATATGCCACAAACACCATCGATGACGGGCATTGGGAAAAACTATCTCAACTGCATTTTTCATTGCTCGATCTTGATCGGTGATAATGGCATGTGGAGCTTTTCTAGACATGGAAGAAAGCCACGCATCAAACAACCAAACAAAAGTGTCAGTATCTTCATTCGATATCAAGCCACAACCAAGTAGTATAGATTGACCATGGTGGTTAACTCCAACAAAAGGAGCAAACGGCATATCATATTTATTAGTCAAATAGGTGGTGTCAAACGTAATAACATCACCAAACTCCTCATACGCAGCTCTAGACCTCGAGTCCGCCCAAAATAAATTTCTGATCCGATTTTCCTCATCTGAGTCTATCACATAGAAAAAGTTAGAATCCATTGCTTGAGTTTTAGCAAAATAACTTTGAAGTGCACTAGCATCACCCTCAGCAAGCCTTAGCTTCTTTAATTTTCCCATATAATTTTGACAATCTCTCTGTAAACAAGGCATTGCATTTTCTCCATACTCAACTCTAAGGGAATTATAACTTTTATTCATTGGTATTCCAGCATCGTTGTTTAGCTCAAGTCTCCTCTTTATATAGGGTGTCACATGTCGATTACACCGGTGAAAGCGAGACTTGCTTGGACTTAAACCATGGTTATGTGCAAGCTCCAAAGTGGTTATACCCCATTTTCCATCTTCCAATAACTTGGCACAAATCTTTGCCTTACAACCCACTTTAATAACCGGATGCGGTTTTAGACTAATCGTTGAATTCTTCGACTCTCCATATTTATGACATACAACTGTAAAATATTTAACAACTCCATCTAATTTCTTAGTACTTCTTTTAGTAACTCCAAATCCTTGTTGCGCACCATATTTCCTGTAATAATCATAAACCTCATCAATAGTGTCAAACACCATATGTAAGCTGGGTTCTTCCATTATTTGATTGTTCAATTTTTCAATCTCTTCTGCTTTATCATCCCTTTTGTTGTCAGACGAATCATCTACGTCAATATCCATATTTGTAGAGTTAATATTTAATTCTGATTCCATTGACAGAACTTGCACACAATTGTAGAAACTGAAAAGAAACAGAAAAATATCAATAACAAATAAAATATCTCATATTTTAAACAATCACTCGAAATAAGCTATAATCACTGGAACTCATGTCAGCCTTAGTTCATCATTAAACCCAGAATTCCCTAAAGTAACATATCCCCCAATTATAACATTCCAAGAAGAAACATTTCTATGCGGTATTTCATCAAACAGTATACGAGCATCAATAAAATTCTCACATTTACCGTACATAAACATAAATGAATTGGCAAGTATACTATATGAAACAAGCCCGGTTCTTACACACCTCATATGAATCGATTTCCCAGTCAGTAAGTCCTTAATGTCGCCGGACAACAAGTCATATGAGAATCAAAGATGGCGTCAATGATAAATGGTCTAAAAGATGAAATTGATGCTGTAGAAAAGGTCTAAAGTTGACAGAGAAATGAACTTGATGATGCAAAAAGAGAGAGAAATGGATCTGAAGAGAGAGAGAGAGTGTGAGAAAGCAAGACTTGGAGAGGAAATGTCTGAAAAAATGTGCTAAATAATTTTACCAAAACGACTTCTGCCTCTGTCGTTCGGTAGGCGGAGTGTATAATAGATGTACATGTATATTTACCCTTTTTGAAAAGAAAAATATGAAGTTTATAAACTTTCAATAGCATTATTACGTGGGCTGAATCATGCCGACCAGTTACTTTTTTTGCTAATACTATTGGATTGGGCCTTATTACCCAGAGTGAAAATTGGGTATTGAACCTTCGTCTTGCCTCGACCCAAAAGAGACCTCCTTCGTGAAAGCGGCACGTGCAATACTCGCTACTGTTTTGAAGTTTTGACTTTTTGAGTACCTAGTTTCCCCCCTTCTCTCCTCTCCTACTTGGCCAGCCCCGCCTACCCGATAGCGCAGCTGAACTCCGCCGTCAAAGTGTTTGAAGAAATGCGAAACCGAAAATCCAAGAACGGAGAGCAACCCTCCATCGTTCTCAGAAGATCTCCGAAGGTTCGATATTATAATCAAACTGAACCAGAAGATTTGAAGACCCCTAACCTAGAACATGGGAGTAGCCGGGTGTCCTTTTTGGAACCTCCGCCTTTCATTTCAGCCCAGAAGGTGCCTCTGCAAACAGGCCAAAACCATAGCCCAGAAGTTGGAAATGTGCCGACTGAATCTGATATTGGGTCGGAAGGGTCTGCGGAACCGTATACTGGGTCGAGAAGAACTAAAAGATTAAATTCTGGTGTTGAAGGTTTTAATGGTCTCAGGCGATCTTTGAGGTTCTGTGATGAAGAAAATGTAAAATTAGGCGTTGAAAGGGTTAATTTCAATGAGCCCAAGAGACAGGGTAACAATGTGTGTAATCAATTATTAGGTAATGTGGTAAAGCGGGTTAAGCGCAGTTCCAGTCAAAGACTTAGCAATGTGAAGGCTGACAAAGGTACGTGTACTGGGTATATTGAGTTTGATTCTGCTAATTTTTTTGATAAGGTGGATTTCTCATATGAACAAACTGCTGAAGCGCATTTCAACTTATCTTCAGCACATTTCAACTTATCTAAACAATCTGCGGGTAAAATAGTAAAGAAGAAGACAGGCAGCTCTAACTGGGAAAATGCGGACAAACCTGCCAAGAAGAGTGGCGACCATAAATCTGATAGGTCTGTGGAGTGTTCAAAATATGAATGTGAGGAGAAAGGGGCTTTTTTTGGTGTAGATAAAAAAGCTGAATTGGTTTTTGATTCATTTTTACAAGTTACAATGGGGGCACATAGTTCTAGAGCTTCCTTGGAGATCGGAGGAGAGAGGAAGGGAGCAGGAGTTGAGAAAGAACAGAAATGTGTTGACGTTAAGAGGAAGAGGAATCAAGTTGAGGAAGATAATGGAAATCATGGGGTTGTTCAAGGGTGGACTAAGGATCAAGAATTAGCATTGCAAAAAGCTTATTTTACCACGAAGCCCACCCCTCGCTTCTGGAAGAAAGTTTCTGGAATGGTAATATTCTATTCTTTGGTTCCCTAGATTTAATGCGAATCTGCCTGTTTGTATGTTTGCTACTTAAACTTCAAAAGAATTTTTTTAGGGGAATTGTAAGGACAAATTTATGAGCACAATGTATCTTTTAAATTTATCCTTTTGCCTATTATAGCACTTCTTGAAGCTTTAAACCTAGGATACGAAGACTCTAGATTTCAAAAGTGTCGTAATTTAGCATACAGATACGTGGACATATCATGCCTAACTACATGAATATACTTTGGATAATCTTTTACTGTTAATGTTCAAACTTTTACATTAAAATGTTTTATATTAAATGGGGTATTGTGATGAAGAGTAGTGTCCACCTTTTTCTTCATTTGAAGAAGCAAGAATCCTTACTCATTATTGAATTAAAGATTTTATTCACTTCCATATATACACCTACATGATTTGAGGGTCTGATTCCCTTTTCCGAGTGTAGAGTGCCCGTTACAGGTAGTTCAATCCAGTTACAAGAATCCATGTAACATAGATTGTGATTTGTGCAGTCTCTTTTTTGTACTCCTTATTAGATACTTTGCTAGGAGAGGGAAGGAATCTTTGGGGAGTAATAGAAAATGGAACCTGCAAATTACACAAGAACTGTCAAAAGGGATTCACTACCGTAATAGAAGTGGAGGAGTAGCATGTTATGTCTTGCGTCTTTTAGACTTTTACTTGTCTTTCCTTTTCTTTATACAGTAGTCATCCACGATGCACCGTACGTAAAAATGCAAATAACAATTTTATAAAAAAATATTTGAAATAAGCTTTTTATATATATGCGATTTAAAAAATAGGATAATATAATATGATATATCCTTAGTTCCATTTTTGTTTTGATGATAACAAAATATTCAATATAACCATCATCACCTATGCATGGAGAACCCTTATAATATGATAGAATTAGGAACTTCAATAGCTACCAAACAAAAACAAGAAGTAGAAGCCATAATTTAAATTTTGTTTGTCAATATAAGTTTAAGACGGGGACCATAAGGAAAAAAGTAATTAAAGTGTTATGGGGGAAGATGAGACATAACATGCTATAATTTCAGCATATGTTTACAAAGCTATAACATAGTCAATTCAAGTTTTAGATCAAGATAATTATTACCAATGAAGTTATCTACCAAAAAAAGTATGTGTCAAGTTTTGAACCTAACACATATACAAATATTCTAATCTTGTGGTTTACATCCTTGTCAACTTACCCGTTTATGTAATACAGATAGTTTTGTTTTGACAAGTTACTCTGACTTGATTTAAAAGCATTAAGTTTTAATGTACTTCTCCATATCTCCAACTTAGATTGGCAAATGCCTTGGCCTTATAAATTAATAAAGTATCATCAACAAATAACAATACACGCCATAACGCTTCATCCTAATGTCTTTTGTTAGCTCATTCATAACTAAGGCAAGAATAAAGGGAATTAATGTCAATCCTTGGTGTAAGCCTATCGTGATTGGAAATCATTTGACATGTCATTATAAGTCTTCACAAACGATTGCACTTTTTCTTATCAAGAATCCACCAAAGGACCTCCTCGGAAACCTATAATGTGCCTTCTCTAGATTGATGAACACCGTATGGGGGTTCTTCATTTTATCTATTCCATCAACTCTGTAATCCAAAAGATAGTCTTCATAGTAAATCTCCGTCATAAATTTAAACTGATTGCCTGATACCCTACTCCTTATTCTTAATCGGTGTCCAATTACTCTATACAATTTTTTAATGTATCTCTTGTTCTTATAAACTGACACTAACATACTCCTCTAGCCTTGGACATTTTTTAGTCTGTAAAATCTTGTTAAACACACAATTAAAGTCTCGTCCCCAAGTACCTCCAAACTTCACTGTTAGGTTCCATAACTCTACCTGATTTCATCTTCTTTAAAGTTTCTTTATCTTTGGATTCTGGGATTCTACTTACAAACGTCCTATTTGTATCATTTCTCAGGGCTAAGGTTTAATTGAGATTAGAGAGTGAACCTAGACTGATAATTTTCTTCAGTAATTGGATTTCTTTGTAACTTAACTCCTCCAATTAACAGTAGAGCCATAGAAAGGACTTCAGGATAGTACATTAACTTTGGTTGAGTTTTTTTATGAGAGACCCATTTCATAGAGTAGAAAAGGACAGGCCTTTCTCATTGCTTTCTTTACTTCCTTTTTGGTCTATTTATAACTATGCAAGTTCTCTTCATTAATGCATTTATTTAAGCATTTGTAGCAAATGCACATTACTATAAGTTTATAAGCTTAAATTCATTTCCGCATTGCTCATCTTCTGAAAATGATGTCAACATATGAGCTTGTATTAGCATCCTTTACAACTATGGAACATTTGCTTCTCCTCTATTTTTATACTTGTAACAACAGTATTCATTGTTATTGTATTTTACTATTTTTCATTACAAATCTCTTGCAGGTGCCTGGAAAATCTGCTCAGGATTGTTTTAATAAAATCCATGCTGATCACTTGACTCCACCTCAAAGTCAAACTCGTTCAAGAGCAAAAGTAACAAACTCATCATCCCTCTCACTCTCTGCAACTAAATTGCTTGATTCTGCAGGACCAAATAGTAAAAAGCCCAGATACAGTAAACAGAAGAGTCACCTTGCGCAGAAGACTGTGAGACAATTATTGCAAAAGCAACATCAAGCTGACCAAGATCAAAATACAGACCTATTCTCAGTTCTTGAGCCCACACCAAGTCCATCTGCTAAAGCTTTTCGAAATATTCCAGCCCAGAGCACAACCAAGAGAAACCTGAATTACTTAAAAGATGCCAAGGGAGACCTTCTTCAGCCCCATAGAAAGCAGTTTTCACGATTCGATAGTTCGTCCGGGGCAACTCTTCAGAGTCCGCCGGTTTTAAAGCAGGTTAAAAACAGAGCATTGCATGAGAAATATATTGACCAACTGAATAAAAGGGAAGCTAAGAGAAAGGCAGTATCTGCAAAGGCAGCGAAGTCCAGTCACAAGAAAGTGGATGGAAAGAAGAGCCACGTTCAGAAAATAAATGCAATTGAAGCTGCAAAAAATGCCCTGGTTCGTGATGCAAGAGATGCAATCAGTCAGTTCCAACATGTGCAGGTGAATGCCATGAGCAGATTCTCTGATGCTGATGATGATGTTTACTATAGTGATGAAGATGAAGGTGATGATAGACCTTAAAGATACCTGTTTTATTTTCATTTATTTTTTGATAGGTGAAAACACGTTTCTTTTCAAATTATTATTTGAATGGACGAGAAATGCTGAGATATAGGCATATAGCGAACTACATCTGTAATGTGGACCTAAAGGTTCTGTATTCAAGCAGTGATTTATTTTAAGGATCCTATTCGGGAATAGAAATCTTAATATTATCTTCAGGGGCTATCATGTTTACCCAAGTTTACGAAATTTGATGTTGAATTTCTGACAGTTATTTTTTTCTAATTGTTTCAGCGTTAACTACGAATTTAATGGCATCCTTGGTGCTTAGAATTTACTTGTGCACTATAAATGCTGAATTGTAGGGAAAATATAGAAGGGAAAATAAAAGAATAGAAAGAAAGAAAGAACAAATAGAAGAGCAGTGGTGGTTTTGGACACATTAGGTCATCTGTTCGTTTTGCATTTTATTGTTAGTTCTGGTTATTTCCAACGGAAGTATTTCATAATTAAGCAAGAGCATAAGCTTAAGGTGGAAATTTGATACTAGGATGGATGCGGCACTTTCCATGATAATTATTTGAAGATTTCTTCTTTTTATATATTCGCATCACTTCTTTCGGCTGGAGTCTTCCGGTATGGTATTGTTTTTGATGATGCTGCCTGTAACCTACTACCAAAGTCCGCGTACCATGCAAGTCCATAATAACTCTTGTTTGGTTGAGTCCAAAAATTGGATCACTTTACACATACAATATCTAAATACAAAATTACATCTTATCTCAATATTAAAAAATAGTACCTAACACGAATTTTTTTGTTAGCACCCACTTTTTAATGATGAGATAAGATGCAGTGTGTGTAAACATATTTCCTTCGTATGAATGAAATATTGATGTGACGTGAAGATATATCCTAGAAATTTCTTAATAATTTTCTGCCCATTTCATTAGTGTAATTTATAGCGGTGTTCCTGAATATATATTGTCTGGACCTGTTTTTTTTAGGTTTTGGGTACCTGTCTGCAATGTTTTGAAACTCGGCCGGGATCAGTCGGTCGGACCGGGACTTGGTTCTCTTTTCGGTCCGTTTTGGATCGGTTCAATTAATTTGGTCAAAAATCAGTTGACCACCGGTTCGACCGGTGGTTTAACTATTTAGTTGATCCGGTTGAACTGTTTTTGAAAATTTATTTTTATAAAAATATTTTTAGTAATATTATAACATAATTTCACTATATTTTAGCTTTTAAAAAATCATATCTTTTAAAATTTTATTGATTATTAATAATATATATTTTTATATATTTATGACGTTACTGGTTCAATAACAATTAGACCACTGATTAGATAAGTAATCTATCCACTCGATATTATTTTCGGTTCAATGACCGGTCCGATTATAAAAATCTGAATCTAACTTTATTTATTTATATGTGTTATTTACTTACTCGTCAATAATAGTTAAAGACTTTTGATAATAAGAAAGCGCCAAAAATGTCACAATTCTTTACCATATTGGTACATCCTTTGATTGAAGTTTAGTTGGGACTTGTATAACCATTTAATAAATCCATTTGATTGCTTGAACGTAAAGAAAAGGACACTAAATTCTGCACATCTATTCCAAATCCATTCTTTTATGAAATTTTTTAGACTTATTCATTTTTTTAATTTACTTTTTTTATTTGCATATAAGACAAATGAGTGTGGCCCATTCATTTGAGTTAAAAATAAAATGAGCTAGAGCTACACTCATTTGTCTTATATATAAATAAGAAAAATGATTAAGTATAGAAACATTCTTCTTTTATTTTATACGCGTAGGTACCACCATCTCATATAAAATTGTCGAAAAACTAAATTTTGTCTATCGATCATGGGATAGGAGGAATAATTCTCCTTCGCATTAATAACAGTACTTCCATCCGGAACAGATAGATAATACAATGTTGGCATGAATCTAATTAATAAACAGCACCTAAAAGCAGAAGACAAATACTGCGAGTTTAGCATACAGAACAACATGCCTTCTGCTCCTAAAGAAAGCATGTTGAGATTTACTCCTATTTATTTGTATTCTAGCTACTACAAACATCTCCCACCATAACCGGCATTTCTGTGTAATGCTTGTTTGAGGTCTTCACAACTTACAGCTACCCGATGCTCCGCTGCCTGAAAAGATTCGAAAATGTTAGAATTTAATATCACACTATAATATCTAAAGAATATTTATGTGCAACAAACACACCATTATATATGTAAATATACCTCAGAACAAGAAGCTTGCAGTGAAAAATCATTGAAACAACTAATAACACACTGCTGAATGTCGAGGCCTAATGCTTCAATTGTGTTCACGGTTGATAACAACAATCCTGGCTTTTCAGCGCATGAGATCTCAATCTGTGTACTTTTGTCCCTTCTTTCTACATCAAACTAAGAACAATTGTTGTAGGAAATTCAGTTTTAGGAACTTCATAGTTAATTTGCAGGTAGATTTAACTTTTACGTGCATTGTACCTTAGATAAATTCTTCGCAGTTACTTGTTTTGAATTTATCTCCTTAAAGTTCCCCATCGAGTTTATTTGATTGCTATCCGCTTGTAGCTTATGGATCTTTTCCAAGAGCTCTTTCATATAATCTATGGTGTCTCCCAGTATAGATGTTCTGTCCATCTGCTTTTTCATGCATTCTTCCATTAATAAAAGACTTAAATTAAACAAATAATTAATTTGGAGCTGAAAATACCGGTTTGCTTCTATATATGTAAAAATTGAGAAATGAGGCACTTGTATATTTTAAAACAATACTAAAAATGGTTGAGAAAGAGAGATAATTGTAGAGTGTAATCACCTTGCTTACTTTGGGAACAACTGATCTGAGCATGGAAAGGCGGTCGTTTAGTCGCTTCCTTCGCCTTCTTTCTGCCATTAGATTCTTTGAGGGCTGCCCTTCAACCTTCCTAATTTTGCTCCTTCTGTCTTCAGATGTGCCCATATCGAAAACTGGAATATCTAGACAAGCTTGCTTCTTAGATGAGCTATTATTCATTTCTTCGAAATTGTAAACATCATTTCCAAAAACACCATCCTGAACTGCAAACGGATCATGCGCATCAATAATCTTGATAGAGGATGATGAATCAATCTCCGCCGCAGAGTAGCCATTAACAAAAGGGTAGATTTCATTGAAAGAAGATAGAAAGATGGGTGATTCTACTTGTGAATTAGTGATGAGCACTTCTGATAATGAACTGTTTGATGTAGTAAAATCTAGGCTCTCATAGCAGGGGGGTTCATAGCTCCATCCACTAGGGAATAACTGATGATGATCATCATCATTATTCACTTGAGTGGATGGAAATTTAGTCCAATTCTCTCTCCTTGGACCCAACAACTCTTCTAGTAAACTATATTGACTAGGCTCCATCTTTAATTCTCGTCTCTAACAAAGACTAAAGGAGGATCTAGGCTTGATAACAAGATGTTGAAACAAGAATGGTAAGGAACGTATATATAGAATGGTACTTGTATATTAAATACTGATTTATAGTACGTGTTATGGTATATTATGGATAATTAATGTATATGACCTTGAGCACATGATTGAAGAAGTGGAATCTGCCTTTTCTTCTCTCTCTTTTTGATTTTTGTGTTTTTTAGTAATTTTCATGAGAATTTTTAATTAGACAAACTTGTTAATTTTAATTTAACCCCATACTCTGAAAAGGTTTGACCCACATTTACAATTCTGTCTCAACCGAAAACGATGGATCAGTAGGAATCAATCAAGGACCTTGCCAGGTTCCTAGCCTCTTCTTGTACATTAAAAAGTTTTTCATGGCTACTCTTTTCTAAATCTCTATCAATAATCTCAATGCCCTAAGCTCTGGTTTCTTGGTATTCACTATTTACTGATTCTCTTCACACACTTTGTAAGCATAGAAAATTCTGCTGATGACTTTGTTTGTGGTGGAAATTAGAAACCATTATGTTCCTTCTTTTGTGATTGTTTAGATGTTGGAATATCTTGGTTTTGTGCCTTCATGTGACGGAGAGACAAATTGGAAAAAATAAGTTTGTTGATTCAAGCCTACCTCTTCTTTAAATGGATGAGGTAGAACTTTTATGCATTGCTTGGAGCCTACAGGACCTAGAAAACGATAGCTACGTGATCTCCTAAAATTTTAGAAATGACCCAATGTGCAAATATATGTTTAGACATTATAGCAAGAAAATTAATGGACGAGGGAGGAGTAACATAGGAAACCGAACTATAACAATATTTACTTGCATATTAGTTGTTGAGGAGTCTGATATGAGGTTTAGATGAATTTGAGACAATTGCGGACATTTTCTATATAAATAAAAAACTCCTCATGTATGCGTATAATCATCTATCGTCACTATCCTTCAAGTGTATCGACCCCTGGCCCCAAGGTGCATGCTTTTGCGGAATTTTATCAACTAAATAGGAAGTGTCAAGTAACTACATGAAATATGATGGAATAATTTATTCCTAGCATTTCCCAACTGTTGTTTCAACTTGTTTTGGCATCTAGAGTAGGGGTGTTCATTCTAATTGATTTTTTTAATTTTTTGGGTATATTGAACTGACTGATTCGGTATATAGATAATCGGTTCCGATACATGCTTTTTTGGTTCGGTATTTATCGAACCGTACCTATATATTTTTTAATTATTGTTATTATTAAATAATTAATAATAATAATAAAATAGTAATAATAAAATAATAATAATAATAATTATTATTATTATTATTTTCGTTATTAACTAATACTTGTTTCGATATTGAATTTTGGACGTACCAGTTTCGGTATCAAATTTTGGATATATTCGGTATCTATTCGGTTCGATCCGATTAAAACAAGTTGAACACCTTGATCCAAAGTCCAGGAGTGGTGCTATTGCTATATTCTATCACACATTAACTACTGCCACTTTAATTCGATCAACATATCCATGTTACCGTTGTTTTATTAATCATAAGGCACATGCTAGAACCCTAGAAGGAATTGTACTAGTCCTTTTTTTTTATCACCAAAACATTCTTTCACACTACACATAAAAGCACTAATTACAATTATCAGCAAGAATATGCTTAATGAAAGAATTACGCGCGTACCCTTCACCAGGAACTTTTCAAATTGATATATAGAGAAGCACGCATCTCGAGTAGGACTGTGTGGTGGAGATCCCGACACCACGTGAAACAGCAGCAGCTTGAATCAAGTGGCGGACACTAATCTCTCCTACTCCATCCGTTCTCAAATTTTCAAATCCTTGAAAAGGCCAAGCCTGAAATTGGGAGTAATTCGAGAAATAATTTTTTCCCCATAATTTTATTTTTCTCATGTATTTTTGTCCATATATTTAAGTCCTAATGTACAATTATGTTTTATAATCCAGTAACATTAAGAGAAATTTTGGCCTTATCATATCCATAATAATAATTTATTTACTATTCATGTGAAAGAGATCTTATGAAATTATTTGTTTTACTTGTTAAAATATTAATTTTTTAATTATTATACTATTAGTATTAAGGAGCTGCGTTCTCTTTGTATATATTAGTGCGCTTCTCCATTAATAATAAATATATGATGTGACTAAATAAACATATAGTATGTATTTATTTATTTATTCATCAACATATGGGCGAGTTAGAGAGCAGAGAGTGTGTTGTCATTCAATTCCAGTATTGCGAAAGCTAACACCCGGCAGTTTATATCAATATATATCTCATCACTCGCTTGTTTGTTGTATGACTTGTATCTGTCTGATATATACCCAATACCCCAGAAGAGGAGACATGTTAAAAGCTAAATAAGAATGCATCAACTGATGCATCATGCAAGACGGTAAAGACTCAAAATGAATGATGTGATGTAGTTCGTACAACTTGCACTAAAATTTACTACAATAATTATCTTATATTCGTTAGAATCTTTCTTCGACGACCGGAGTGACGACCGGTCGTTCCATTATTTTCTAATTTTTTGTATTGGTGAGGTTGGTATTGACAACCAAAATAATTTTTTTTTTACATTGTCAAGACGATCGATCGTCATTCTTAATTCTTAGAATTTTTCTATTCTTTATTACCTTAATTACTATACTCTTAATAAGTCGTTTCGATTAAACATACTGAACTGTGTATAGGAGGACATCAATTCTTAGCAAAAAATTATTATTAAATATAACTTTTGGGTACGATGTGAGATAAACCAAATGACCCAAGTTATAATACTCTTAACACAATGAATTGAGATTTGTTTTTAACGAGTCTGAATTATTATAAATAGTATCAAAGTGGTGGCCGCCTTAAATTGTTAGAAATAACATCAAAGTGGTGGCCTTCTTGGACGATGATGGATCCTTATGAATCTATAACCGTGAACTAAATTCTCCAATCAAAGATCTTAACTAATCATTGAGTAATTTTGTTTTTCTCAACCCTTCTCCAAGTGGTGGTGCTCTCCCTCTGTTGGATGACTGACTATATGAAAATCGCCCACAATAATTCCCACATCATATGTCTGATTTCGTCTTTTTATATTGTTTGCTTTTGGGATGGATATACATATATATAGGTCCCATTATCAACAACTACTTGATTCTCTCTCTCTCTGTCTCAATATATAATATACATATATGATATATATGTGGGTGACATGCACGTTTATTTTGGCATGCGATGTAGATATTTGTCCTTTAGAAATTAACCAAGTTCAAATTTGGCATGCTGCAATACTGTAGTAAGTAATAATATTTATTAAATTGGAACTCGTACCAAACAAGAGTGGATTTATAATCAAGAATTCAAGACCTTTCGCTCTTGCTTGCAGATTTATTCCATAAATTGTTATGTACATTTTGTAGGTCTAAGCACGTATCATCAATTTAATTGTGTGGCTTTGTCGATACGTTTATTTCTACTAGCTTCTGAACATATTAAAAAGATATGGTTTAGATCTGTATGGGTAGAGAAAGATCAATTTTAAGAAAAATTATTAGGTACATTTGGAGCAAATTAATAGTTTGTTTTAACCTCTCACAACATTATGGAGTCCATAAGTGGTGGGTCCCGTGTGGACTCCATGGTGTTGTGAGAAGTTAGAACAAACTGTTCATTTACTTCAAATACACCCCAATAATCTCTCTAATTCCAGAGATTTGAATATTTGGTTGTTGCTTTGAGGTTTGATGAATATATGTTCTTTCTTCTGATCGAAGAATAAATAAATAATTTATTAGATCTAAATTAATTATTTCTATAAAAAAAAGTCTCATTGTTAAAATTTGTAAGTACTAATAATGTATTTTTGTTCTATGTTTTCCCCAAAAATATTAAGTCTTAATTAATTTAGTTAATTAGTTTAGTAGTGATGAATTCTTAATGAAATTATGATTTGAATATTGTGTCATTTTATACCACTATTTTTAAAAAAAGTATTTTTTTATAGTATAATTCTACAAGAGAAATTAATATTTTTGCAAAACTTTACTTACATAAAGGTGGACCCTATTTACTATTTATGTGAGTAGAGTTTTACGAAAATATTATTTTTTTTAAAAAAATATCAAAAAAAAATTGCCAATAATTTTTTTTTTATGAAACAAAAAAGTATAATTATGTACTAGTACCTTATTTCTATTAGTTTAAGTGTTGGTGGGTTGGGCAAATTTATGGGGCGCCTTAGGCTGCTTTTTTCTGTCAAATTTCATTACTTTGAGCGGAAACACCTTCGGTGACGTATGTTAATTATTATTAATTTATTATAGCCCATATATTGTTGTGGAGTTGGTTGGAGTCAGAAGGCTGGACAGTTTTTGTGATCCAAGAAAATCCTCCCTCAAGCCGACTCTTAATAAGGTTTACTTAATTATATTTGTTCCAGTAATTAGCATCCATCATTTAATTCTCAATTGGTACCCTTTTAAGTTTTATCCGATGCACAGAATTATAAACAGATAATTTTAAATACGAATAAATGTATATTTGTATTCACATTTAAAATTAAAATTTAGTATTTATATTTTACAGATATGCAACACAAAACATTTTATCGGACAAATAATATTGAATACAGTTAAATCCCGTCTACTTCAGTTGAAATCTTTGAGCAAACATATAAATCAGACATGCGTGGCAAATCAATGCATACATGATACATCAACTTCAACATAGTTGGGGTGATGGGGATGGAGACAAATGGGATAAAACTCGATAATTTTTTGAATAAATGCAAATCAAATAAGCATCTTCCACTTTGTAGATGGACGTTACACAATACATGGATACTATGATGCGCTGGAAAATAAGGACAAAAATTTAAAATTTTATATATTTTATTTTTTATAAAATTTTAATTTATTTGATATATTTTTATTTATTATTTAAAAAAATTTAAAAGTTTAAATTTATATTTAGTCCGTTTATGATTTGAAATTTAGTTTTAATAATTTTATTTAGTTTAAAATTTAATTATTTTCTTTTTTATATTAGTTATAGGAAAGTAGTTTAGTACTATAAATATGTTTTTAAGGTTTATTTACATGGAACTTTTTTTATCAACTAATATTGTTATTACTTTGTTCTCTTTGTGAACTCTTATTTTTCTTGTGAATTCAAAATTTTATCTTATATTTTGTTGGTACGTTTAAACTTATAAATCACGTTTATATTAGAGTATTATAATCTAATCATATTCCATTGCGTTAATTGATATCAGAGCCTAAATAATTGTATCTGAATAAGGTGATAACTGATTGTACCTCGTACGTTATCTCGTCATTGACACCAAGTCTTCGATGAACCTCAATAGCATAGACACGAGCCTACCAACGAAAAAAATAATTAAGTCATGAAAAGGGGGAAAACATGTATTAAAAACACACAAATCACAATAAAAAGCCTACCATAGCAGCAACTTGGGCCCCCTTTATCCAAGGTTATATTGTTGGATAGATCGGCCACTTGGTCGCAATCGAAGGGAGTGGAACTCTTAAAAAACTAATTGTTGGAGATATTAATATCTCTAAAGACAGAATCTTCAGTCCGGATCCCCCAATTAGAGACAAATGCCCTATCAAATTTGGCCTTCTTGGCTCCTTCAGGAGAAGCAAAAGGACGAATGTCGTCAGGTTCATTAAGAAGGACCATTCTCTTACTAGAAGGGGCACCGGACTTGGCTACTTGAGGAGGAAGATGAGAACAAGCACTAGAATGAGCCTTATCAGATTTAGCCCCCTTATTCTTCGCTTTTGCTGCATTGGTAAGGCGGCGCTGCCAGAGCTTATCCATAACAGATAAAGCTAAAACAAGTAAAAGAGTTATAAGTATTTCAATAATAAAGAAAACAGATATATGAATAAATAAAGCTTGAAAAAAAGAAAGGGAATACCCTCTCCATGGTAGGGACTTAACCCATACTCAGCTAAGGTCTTTTTGTTGAGCAGAAAAGCGTAATAGGTCTAGCTTTGATCAATTTCTAGGGTTTCTCTTATCTTATCTTCTTCAATATCCAATTCTCAATTCTTAAGAGAAGAATCATCGTCAACACCTATTCTCGGTTAAAAAGGTCCGAGCACACTCCATTTTTCTTTTTAATATAGAAGAAGGTTTCCTTTTAGATAGGAAGAGGAGTCAGGGAAAGAATGAGTATTGTCTATGTGTTTACTAGATGACCGATGGTTAATAAGGACCCAAGCGGTGTGAATAATGGTGTTATTTTTGGTATGGAACATTCTCCTAAAAATCCTAACGCTGGGCTCAACACCCAACTGTTTGCATTGAACCATAAAGTAAGTAATAAGATGTTATGCATTAAGTTGGATTTGGGTAGGATGGCTTTTATAACTAGCTAAGAGGTCAGAAATACATACGTGAAGAGGAAATCTAGGGCCAACTTTTAAGGCCTCTTTAAATATACACATGTCATTTGTGGCGTTACATGAACGGTCAGCCTTGGTGGGAAGATAACACATGAATGAGGGTTAAGAATGCAAAATTTATTAGCCATTTCGTCAATTTTGTGAAATTCACTTTGAAGGTCAAATTTATTGGTGAAATTAAAGATCTCATAGTTAAAGTGTGATGGAGTTTCGTCACGTGTATCTTCCATAACATCTCTAATAGAACCTAAAGATTGAGCTATTGCTATTGGCCTTTTTCTTTAAACTAGAAGATTCATTAGATATAATAATAGTTCGGGTTGGGCTTTGATGATCCGATCTAGAAGAAGATTCTAGTATAATATTATCAACAAACATAATAGGAGAGTAAATGAATTCATTAGAGTTACCTAGTTGGGATTCCATGACAAACAATTTGACGGAGTAAGAAAAAGTGGATTACAGCCTCGAAAAAAGAAGAACTTGGAATAGAACAACTCAAGAACACCTCAAGAATGTTTGAATATTGATGTCGGAAGAATGCGACTAGAAATCGTCTTATGGTAGATAAAGGTGGCAAAATTGAGGAAGAAAAGTTGTCAAACACTTTCTACCTCTTCGGTGAATTCTCTCTCTAAAATTTCTCAAGCTCTAGTAAAAAGTAAAAATGAAAATGAACCTTACCTTCACCTCCTATATATAGTTGGGTAAAAATTATTTTGGGGGAAAAAAGTTAGGGGGAAATCCAAATTTGAATTTTGAAATTCAAAAAAAAAGAAAAAAGGTTTAGAAGGTTCTAGAAGAGGAAAATTTAAAAGTTTGAAAATTTTTAAGGCAAGATGCCCTTTTGTTCCCTAATCAAATTAATGCAGTGGGTGAACCCACTCTAAGAAAAATGTCATGGCGCCAAGTGAAGAAAAATATCATAGGCGCTAAATAAAGAAAAACGTCACGAACACTGAGTAAAGAAAAATACCATGGGCGCTAAATAAAAAAAAATGTCATGGGCGTTAAGAAAAGAAAAACACCATGGGCGCCAGATAAATAAAAATGACTTCGATGTTGAATGATAAAAACGTTGTGGGTAAAATATCATGAATGTTAAGGCTAAAAACGCTATGAGCGCTGAATAAAGAAAAAAGCCATGGGCGCTAAGTGAAGAAAAATGGTAGGGGTAAAACTCCATGGACCTTCTAGTTAAAAACATTATGGGTAAAAACGCCTTGTGTGTTAAAGCTTAAAACAACATCGAAGTTGAATGAAAAAAATGTCGTTGGTAAAAATGCCATCAGCGTTAAAACTGAAAGCGCCATCAACGTTAAAAGATTAAAAATGCCATCGGCGTTGAATGATAAAAACATCATGGATAAAAACGTCATAAGCAGTAAAAGTAGCCTTAGCAGATTTAGCCCCCTTATCCAGTCCTAAATAAATTATTTTAAGAAATAAAAAATAGCAAAAGAAAAAAGGAACAGTCTATTTCATAATCTTGGAAAAGGTGGATATAAAATTAATTATCAACTACCCAAAAATAAAAGAAATTAAAAATGAGAATATAATGTTAGACATCTGTTAGATAGCATAAAGAATTGAAGAACTCTACTCACTATACATGCACAAGTAATTAATCATGATCAGAGATAACAGTTAAATAAGAAAAATGATCCTTTGAGTTTTGCAGCACTAAACCTCGCACATGAACCCTTATATTATCCCAAGCTGTGACATATACAGAGAATTTTCCTTCGTCTGTCGATAGCACTCAGATGCGTGATAATTTAGGGCACGTTGTTTGATCTCTACTTAGTTTTAATTGGCTAGTTAACTAAAATTATCACGCATTGAGTTAGGTTCATCTACATAATTAATTAAGTAGTGCATTTATGCTACGAGCTAGCATTCCAACAAGAATTAATGGAGTGTGTGTGCATTTTAGCTGCCCAAAATGGGGAAATTGAAATTGAAGACAAGCGCATGCATGCATGTATCATTAGTGAGGGAGTGGGATGAGAATGGTGAGCTGATATTAACATTGGCATTGCACATCAGCTTATTCATGTGCTTTGCATTCTATGTAAAGTTCACAAGTAGCAATGTGCTCCTCCGCACAAGTTAATTTAAAGACTAATGTTAGAGTCTCAAATTTTAGCTTCTTGGATTTTTGCCTTGTGTATGTGAGCTAATATAATAATAATAATCTAAAAAGACATACCATTAAGAATTGTTTTTCTCTTTTTCTAGAGGTTTTTAATGGTAAAGATCTTTCAGAAAGACTAATAAGGATGGAATTAGAATAAAAGTAATAAAATTAAAAGTAGCTTAGAATTCTGGTCAAGCGAATCATTAATCAAATCAAACCGATCGAATAAAAGTAGTAGCTTTATGTACTTAAATCTTTTCTAATTTTATATGCCATTAATTAAGAACAATTTCATTCCACCCTTATTAGGCGGCAGGAACTAATCTTTGGTGGTTACTTGACTAATCTCTCTAATCCTTCTAGGATCCGTGATCCTATTAGTATTTCTGTCATAATAATTGTTGTAAGTGAAATTTGATCCCAAGAAGTCCAGGACGTTATTTGAACCACTGCGCCAACTGCTGGGTTAATAATGTACTTTTGTTTCATGTTTATTCCTAAAATCATAAATTAATAATTTAATAATGGTAATACGATGATAAAATTAAGATGACAAATTTCAATATATTATACTATTTTTGTTTATGCTACTCTCAATAGAAAGAGTTCTTTTTTTATAAAACAAAAAATTGACAAATGTAATTTGTAAAACAGAGAGATATTAAGGTAGGTCATTTTATACCGTAAGCTCAACTTTAACGTCCCCGACTTTCACATAAAAAATGGGTGGGTCAACAAATGGGCTACTGTCCATATGTAGTGTACTCTGGTTTAGATATAAAAGTGATATCTGGCCCCTGCTAACTTTGAGTTTGGGACGATTGTTAAATTACTTAAAAATCATTTGGGCTTACGAGATACGCTCCTTTTTCTTCTTCCTTCTATTTTTTTATTTATTTATTATTATTATTATTATATTTTTACTTATTTTTCTTTTCAAGATAACAGGCGAATCACTATGTGTAGGTAATACTTTAAAGACAATATTTCCCCCCTCTTTTTTGAATAATGATGGAATCACAATGTACAATAAATTAATCATCGAATACACTGAATTAATCATCAAATACAAGTAATACTTTACAAATTATGCACACTAAGTTAATTTTATTGTAAATTACGTGTAGGTAGTGTCAAAAGAGATAATGCCTTCATACAATATTGAACCTAGGACCTATGTGGCTTTATCTTCATGCGAGTTATTGTCATTTTCATCAAGAGCATCGATTAAATACATTAACAAAACCTAAAATGAGGGAGTAGTTAAGAAGTTTATTTTGGATAACCTAAAGTATGCATGGTACTAAACTTTATTAGATGCTAAATTAAAAAAATAAATGTACCAACAAACTAAGTAGATGCCCTAGAGACTTAATGATAGATAGATAGACAGCTTAGCTACATATAGAAATAGGAAATGCAAAAGCAGGTGGTCATGGCTGATGGCCCAATATCTCCTCTCTTTTAATAAAGCCAGGTACTAAAGTTAAAAAGAGTCTCTTCTCCTCACTTTTTTGGCAACTTGTTAACCACTCCAATACCATTACATTACACCCCCCTCCTCGTGAGTTCGAAATTGCTACCCATTAATTATGGGAATAGTTAATAATAATGAAATTGATTCCCTTATTACTAGGGAGTGGGATTGATAATTTGAAAACTTAAAAATCAGTTTTTATATACTACTACATGTGAATAGAGCAGCATTTATTGGACAAATTGGAGCCGACCATCACGCGTTCTTATAAAGTTTAGTAGTCCATCATTTATTCTTGTTCCCTTCCCACTGTGATTCTTCTACCGGAACAAAATTCTCTTTTTAAAGACTTGAGCCAGGATCATTTTATTTTTTCAAGCTAATTTTAAAATGATATAAATTTCTTTTAATTTTGAAATCAATAAATATGTTACGTAGTAGTATATTAGTACTTTTCTCTTAGTTCCAATAGTTAAATTTGTTTGTACTAAAATTAAATAAATTCCTATTGATTTTGAATTTTAAAATTTGATTAAAAAAGTCAAAATGCATTTCTCTTTGTTGATAAAAAGATATGATTGTATTTTATATTCATTTTAAAATTGACACTGGACAGTACACATAAGCATAATTTATTTAGATGATATATTTTATTATCAAATCTCAAAGAGTAAATTTAATTTATTGAGATAACTCGTGATAATAAAATCTCACATTGAAATATAAAGAGAAAAACTGACAACATGTATATTTTAATGAATTATAAACCTAATAGATTAACCTTTTTGAAAAGTGATGGACCGGACTAATATTTAAAAGAGTATAGTTAAAATTTAAGGGGGAGCTTGATAGGGAATTTGATGTTGATGTGGATCTCGATCACACGTTAAGAGGGAGATTATTGAGATTAACATTTTTAGGTCAAGATATAATTTTATATGAGTATATATGGATTGAATATTCCCAATAAAATTTTCTTATTTGAAAAAGTATTGTTAGCTATATCATCTTAATATGTAAAAAAAGAAAATGATATCAGAAAGAAAAAAAAAAATGAACGAAAAAGTAACAGATTCTCATTATGTTCATATCTGGAAGTCTGATTATTTTTCTTTTGTTAATTCCTTCTAAGGATGGATGTAATTTTGATAAGTCAATTAAAAAGCAAATAGTAGCAATTCATTCGCTCTCTTTATTTTAGATAAATAAATTTATATAAAGAAGTGCCGAATAAAACTTGGACGTTTAGAAAGGAGCCCCAAATACATGTATACTTTGGGTAAAGCGTGAGAAAAGGTCGTCTGCTGAGCTGTTAGTGACTTCGTGATGATTTTTTTTTTTGATTTGGGCAAAAATCGAATAATCTACAAACATGGTGTAAAGTTGGGGTCAATGAATTCTTCACGGTCTATTAATTAGGGTCGACATTTTTCACCCTCTAGTACGAAATATGACATATCAACTGCCACATTACGACTTGTGTGTTACTACATGTGCCACACGTCCTGCGTATATAATAAATGAGGATAAAAATAAAATTTTATTTATAAAATTTAGGTTACGTTTATTTACAAAAATTATACTTGGGATTAGATTATTTGTATTAATTTAACACTATTCCGGATTATATTTATCCCATGATAAGGGATTAATAGTCCTTGGACTATTTTTTATCATTCTTAAGGCTATTTATGAGGGATTATATAATCCCATGATGAATTTGGGATTAATAATCCCCCTCATTTTAAGCTATTAAATAGCTTTATGGGACTAATAGTCCAACATGAAAAGATTAATAATCCCTCATCATGGGATAAAAAAATCCGAAATAATTTTAAATTAATACAAATAGTCCAATCCTAAGTATGTATTTTGCAAACAAACATAGTCTTAGAGAATTAAATAAAAAATTTAATATAAAAAAAAAATATAATTAAAACTGTAAAGACAAAATATATATATATATATATATATATATATATATATATATATATATATATTTACTGCTGATATTAACTACTCAAGAAAACCGCTTTATAATAATAATAAAATTCATTAGACTCGCAAACTTTTCCATGCATTTGGTTAAGTTCAAATGTTTTGATACGTACTATTCCACCTATTCATTTACGTAAAATTAATTTTTGAAATTAATGGGGAATGATTTATTTGCATGAAATAAACACGAATGGTTTTGGACTGAAACTACATTATTTTGAGTAATTTTATGACTTTTATTGCAAAATAAAATCTTTGTTATTAATTTGGCAATGATTTGAATTAATGGGGAGCATATAATCAAATAAATTATATTTGTATTTACAGTATATCAAATTGTTTTACTATAAATTGATGCTTGTTAGTTTTAAGAAAGAAAGAAAGAGAGTGAAGTAAAAAAGGGAAATTAAGGAGAAAAAGGAGTTGTGGGGAAGGTAATAACTTACTAAACAATACTCCCTCAGTTTTAAAAATTAAAAGACGCTGTACATGTTTTAATTATATTTTGATATTAGAAATATATTTTTAATTTTATATTAAAAAGTGACATTAAAACATATTCTCTCTATCTCATAATTAATAAACGTCATAATTTAAATTTAATGATCAAATTAAGTATTTTTAAAATTTATAATTAAAAAAATTTATATGAAAATTTTAAAATATAAAATTTGACATTAATAATAATTTTTTATAATTATAATTATTTGACCTATATTTTAAATATTTTTAAAATTTGTTAATATTAAAAGAGGTCATGAAAATTAAATTAGAACGTCTATTATCAGAAAAGGGAGGAAGTAGGGTGTAGGAGGGATGTAAGCATTACAACAGACCCCACGGCCCTTTCTTTTCATGCGGACCGCGTTCATACTATAAATCATATCCCTGATAACACAGCTTCATGTTCCAGAAAGCTCTTTCTCATACTAGCAGTATTTCTGTATATTAGTTACTGTCGTAGTTATATATATAAGAAGAATTTGCTTGTATTGAGTGCTTGTTTTGTTTGTGAATAAGTAGATCGAAGGAGTGAGAGAGAGATCTAGGTAGATCTAGAAAGAGAGATGAATGAACCACCAAAGTATGCTTATCCTTACCCTGCTCAAGGTATATACAACCTATAGACTATATACCCGGCCCCCTATTTTCTCCGTCAATTCTTCTTCTTATTAATTAATAAGTTCATCTCCTTGCTTAACCCTTCCACATATATTCAATAGAGACATTTTTTAATTTTTAAAGGCCTCGTGGAGTTTTCATTTTTTCAGTTGATTTTTGATTATATGGGATGGATGCGATGCAGGTAACTATTACGGGCCTCCGGTAATGGCACCTCCACAGTACGCTGCTCCCCCACCCAGGAGAGAACCTGGTTTCCTCGAGGGATGGTAAGTTGCTATTACTAACTCCTCTACCTCTCTCAGACACTCCCCAAACAGCACAAAGACGTACGGCAAGTAATAGAAAAGTTTAAAAGTCATTACATCTTGTGATAAAATATACTTATGTATGAGTTTTGTTGTGATCAGATATTTATTTATTATATAACAGAAGAAGAGGGAGAAAAGTAGGGTGTATAGTTTTGAATTTAAAAAATAACTAAATTATTTAAAACGGTTATAAAATATAAAAGATTAAAATTACTCAAACTTGTAGTCTTATCGACCTATTTAGTTATCAGTTAAATCGATCCGTTTAAAGAGTTTGGTCTATTTAAACTTTTACTCTCTTTGATGTTTGTTCTGTCTTTGATGAGGGTCAGGGATTTTGTTTCTGACTGTGGAGATGCAACTAAAGGTGCATAAGATTTTGTTAAAAAAAAAGGATGAGAGATATCTTTTATCTTCAATTTTATTTTTCTTGCTTCCCACTGGATGATCTGCTGGTTTAACTCTTTGAAAACATCTCTGGGACCTAAGATGGGTGATTTATGTTCCAGGAAGCTGATTTGCACTTGTTTTCATAGTCAAATGCTTCTAGTCCAGGGCACAGGAGGAAAGTGGTTTAGTGTTTTCTTATTCAACAGAGTATTTGTGCTAGAATTTGAGATAGTGCACACTTACTTTAATTACAGTTTCTGTTATTTGCATACAATCGTAAAGGTATAGAACTATAGATTGCAAGGTGTTGGTTAATGGACCCGAACCGGAGCGCCCATGCGGTGGACGAACCGGTGGGTATAACCTCATGGTTCATTGTCTAGATATAATGAACATGTGTGTTGCTCTCTATTTATTCTCTTGAGGAGTTACATATTTTTGTGTAGGGAGTTGCATCTTTTTAAAGTTACTACTTGGGAGTTATATATATTAAACATGGGAGTTACATTGTAATTAGTGTAATTCATTTGGGAGTTACAAATGAATTACATAATTATAAATATGAATTCTTGTTTAATATATGTAAGAGTTACACTTCTTAGAGTAGTATAATAAGAGAGCATTGCTCATCCTTTTGAAGTACCAAGCTACAAACAACATGAGAGCAAAATTGAGAGTTTTCTATAAGTTATTAGAATAGTCATTCGTGAAATTTGTAAGTTTGTAACTTATCGAATTGTGGAATATATATTTAGTACTCATTTGTAGTCTAAATTATCGCTGAGAACATTGTTCATTGAACACGTGATTCTAACCGTTCATAGTCATAGACATACGCTTCAAAGATAATCGATTTTTTTAAAATTTTTCGATTCATATCTGCTGCGTGTATGCTTAATTTTATTACACAAGGAAATAAACATGTAGCTAAATTATTGTACATGTGATTATTTGACTTCCTGAATACTATATACTAACTGATTGCTTCCAGATTTCTGACTATTACTAATTATATAATTTATATATTTTACTAAATATATAATTATATAAAATAAATAATTATTAATAAAGTACATAAATTATATAATTATATTATAATTTTAAGTATTTGGTCAGTTCGGTCAACTTCGTTATTTTGGAAACTAAACTGAAACAGACTGACCGAACTTCGATTTTTTGTTTTTTTAAAGTTTTGGTTAATTGATTTTGTAATTTTCGGTTTGGTTTATTATTGGTTCGGTTTGGCCCGGTCGATATTTCAATTATTTTCGATTTAGTATGCACTCCTAGAGAAAAGGTTTTTTAAGGAAGTCGCGACAAGAAAAAGCTTTAATTTTGACAGAATATTTCGTCCAAAATAATCCTATTCCATCATATAATAAGACTATTTTTGAGGGAGTATTCCGTCGGAAGTTCGGTCGAGTATAACCTAGTCGGGAATAAGTCCATCGAAAAGTTGGTCGAAAATATATTTTTCGATGAACTTATTTTCGACGCACATTCTGTCGGGGATAAGTTAGTTCCAACGGACTTTAATTCTAAATGGCACATGCATCGGAGAAACAACTGCCACGTGTCGTTTCTGGATTACTAAGAAATATATTATTTTCGACGGAATATTTTGTTAGGGATAAGGTAATTCCAATGGACTTTAATTATGACGGACAAATTCGTCAAAAATACAATGTCACGTGTCTTGTATGGATTGATGAGAGAAGTATTATTTTCGATGAAAATACCTTATTCCTTCGAAAATAAGGTTTTTTTTTTTTTTCAATATCTAGGTTTTTAAGGCACATTTTGTACTTGTACCTATACTTGTTTTCAATCCCAATAATAACACATACATATAAACTAACTTACGATATATAAACTAACACATAACACGATAACAATAATAACAACAATAACGATAACACGATAACTATATATAAATATTTTCAATCCCAACAATAACACATACATATAAATTAACTACAAGACATACTATGTCAGTTAAACAATTACAATGATTACAGTAATGTACAAATACAAATTTTACGATTACAATAATGTACAATGTAACTACAACTAACAATATATACAAGTATAATTAAAACTATCTATCATTATATATCATCGCCATCATCAACGAGCGTTAAAAAGTCCCCGCTCGATATCGTCACCCTATTGATACACAAAAAATATGTACAATGTAAGAAAATCATTCAGAATTACGAAAATAACTAAATATCATTTAATTTAAGTAACATGCATATTATACAACTTAAAATAGATAAAATATCTGAGTAGTCAGGGACTGACTCAACATCGGACCAAAAGCTTCCTTAAGTAGGGTAACTACCATTCATACCACCTTGTTGCATATCGCGGTGAACTGTTCCGGAGAGATACTCGTATTCTCGACGGTCGCCCGAGATACAATATCTTGCATGCTTAAGTTAATGAAGATGCACATGACTAGGCAAGTCCTGACGACGAAATATATTCCGTACAAAACGTCTCCGACACTGCCGTCATGACCCTCTGGATTAGCTCGTCGTCCAAGCCAGAGCCTGTATGAGATGATCTAGCAGATGCGCTCGGACACTGACGTTAGTTAGAGCCTGCAAAAATAAAAATAACTTTATACTACTAAGTTATGAAGTGATATAAATTATGAAATAACGAAAACATAATAAACTAATTATCTATTTATCTCAAAGTAATGTACATGTTGGTACTCTCAGTAGTCCAACACTCGATACCTGCTAGTACTGTTACTAGGGGGATCCCGAGATACCACCAAAGAGCTATCTCTTCATCTCTAGATAAGCTAATCTTGGGCAAAACGATGGTGGAATCTAACGTCTCGGATCTCCCCTAGCAGCTCACAACTTAGCTACATGCTGGTCCCAGACCTGTAATTTATTATTGCTTATAACGATATTAAATTACAGAACTAAACATACATACGTACTGACTTCAACTCCTCAAATGACTGCGAGCTAATAGTATGTACTACTCGGAACTTGCTTCGATTATTCTTTTGCTACTCATAATTCTTCTTGAAATCATCAGTATCCCAGTATACATACATGACCTCATATGTTGTATTAGATACGATTTGGGACTGATGATTGCATATAGTAGTACCAGACTGCTCTTCAACAGATCGTGCAACCCTATGTCTGACCTCGTACAACCAACCGGCATAATTCTTCGCGATATGAGCTATAATGACTGAGTCGCCAGCCAGCCAGCTGAGACATGCCCTTCTTATACAACTACTACTTATGTATACGATTTAACTTGTGTGAATTTAAATTACGTGAAACTCGCGCAACACATTTTTCATAAAAGAGGCATTGTATTGCGCATATTGGCTGTCACGTATACAACTAGTGTATGCATCCAGTATACATATGAACATACATCCTAACAACTCAATAATGCTCAGTGCATAGGAATATATAACAACATACATCCGAATTAATAACAGTATACATATGAACATACATCCCAATATAACAATATACAATAATCCCAATATACATCACAAACAACTTAGGCTAATAGTATACATCTTAATATAGCAACACAATATATAATAAGCTGAGTTTTGAATTTTACATTACATACTTAGTACCCAAGTCCCAAATCGTTCAAATGATAGAAGTTCAAGAAAAAAAGGAGATACCAACCAAATGAGTTTAATATACTCATATTTCTCCTTATTTCCTTTCTCCATTCGAAATGAGACTCTGAATAGGGAAAGAAAAACAATAACAAGGAAAACCAAATAGCTGGCCTGAGTTTTGAATTTTACATTACATACTTAGTACCCAAGTCCCACGTCGTTCAAATGATAGAAATTCATAGGAGTTTTCACTTTAAAACAAATGACTCGCAAACTTGCGACATACAATATTACAAATGATTTAACTCTCTCAATTGATGAGTGTAATTTTTAATCACATAATATTAAAAGTAATTAAATTCCTTTCAATTGTTGTAGAATATGCTAAACTAAATTATTAACATTATATATGTATTATGTCAGTGAAAAATAATAAATATATTAATAAAAAATTATTAAATATTTATGAAATAAGTTATACAAACTAATCAGTGTCTCGCACGGGTTATCAAACTTGTATGAATAATTTGTGGATGTATTTTTCAAAGTTTAATACTTTTTCCCTAATATTATAGATACAATTTTAAAAAAACAACCATGAATTTTTTTTTATACTTTTAAACATGTCCTTAATATTTGTCAAAAATATAATAATAATGACATAATATTTTCAATCTACCTAGCTAGAAAGTAATAATTAACATGCTAGGAATTTTAATGTCATTTTATAATATAAAATTAAAAATACATCCTTAATTTTGAAACTCACCGGAAAGAAATTTATATTTATAATTTTGAAAACGGTAAAATATTACTATGTGCATGTTCGTGATTGAGTTGCTTTCGCGGGGGAGGCTTTCATGGCCTGTTTGTGACTTTTAATTTGGGGGAAGGTCCAAACATATTGGAAGAGATAACTTTCCATCCCTTTCCTTTTCTTGAAATTAAAACTCACGAACACAGCCTTAGTCACTAAGAGCGCCAAGAGTTTCTGGCAAGATAAAATTGCATTTAAACTTGTAAATACACCAAACCAAACTGAGTTCCCCAAATGCTCAATAAGCGAAACAAGCAAGTGGTAATTTGTTAATTTTTAGATTTTATTATTGTATATAGGTGCTAATAATATGTTTTGTTTGCTATATGTGCTTCTACGTACAGTCTAGCGGCTCTGTGTTGCTGCTGCCTATTTGAAGAATGCTGCGATCTCTCCATCTTCATTGGCTAATAATCTCCTATTAATATATAGAGACCGTCCGTCACAACGTCCTATTTGGCCCTAGTTTAGACTACTACTGAATCATCAGTGTTTCATTCCAAATTTAGATTCTATATCATATATATGGTGATGTAATGCATGCATTCTTGATCAATCAAATTAAATAATCTTCGTGGTGTTTGCAGCTTTTTGTGATTTCTCTCTGTTGATATTTGATTTCCTTTTAAAGATGCAGCTGACTCTCTCTCTCTCTCTCTCTCTCTCTCTCTCTCCTATTGATTAATCTTTTCCTTTTCATGTTTTGCGGTTGGTGTGATGTTTTTCATTTAAAAAAAAAAAACTATTGTGTGATTGTTTTAATTATTAAGCAATTAAGACATTTTTTGGGGTGCGGTGGGTGCTCAAAATAACCAACCATTCTATTCATTGCTAATAATTTGTCTATTCTTAGTTGGGATTTATTAGTAGTTGTCTGTGCCATGAATTATTTCCATCGATCATCATTATCTACGTACTTGTTTAAGTTGTATAATCTATAATAATCAGACGAGATAAATGGGAAAAGTTTGCAGTATTTGAAAGCGAATGCCAACTGGGTTAA
>OX359267.1:52251791-52371791 GCA_947179155.2 Hedera helix
TTTTACCTAGTTGCCCTCCAAACTTAATAGTAACTCGCTAATATTTTTATTTCCCACCAAAAACAAATACCAGACCCCACAAATCTACGTTTCTCCAATTCGCGCCACGTGCAATAAATCAAAGCCGTCCATCACAAATTACTCGCTCAATATATCGGTCAACTAGGGAAGAAATCTAAACCGTCGCTCACAAATCAACGGCAGATGACTAGCCCGAAACAAAACCGGGCAGATCTGGTTTTCTTTAAAAAGCGGTGGTGCCCCTTAACTTTTATCATCGTTCCGGTGTAGAGGGTGTTCGAAAGAATCGAAGCCCTCGCCCCTTTCTCTTTCCTTCCCAATTCCTCAGATTTTCCTCGAAAATCCTCCGGCCGAAGGCAGCAGATCTTTCCGATGGGGTACCGCCAAGTTTTAACCGGAGATTAGCCGCCCGCGAGTCTGAAGAAGCACATGGCATCAGCCGTTTACCCGATCAGAAATGAAGTGCATTGGGGCGAACACAAGGTGTACATGAGGAAATACACCAATCACAACCACAATAACCACCGTAATCAATTCAGCTGCAACAACTCCAAACCTAGCCCTAGCCCTAGCCCTAATCTTAACCCTAGCCCTAACTATAATCCCAGCATTAACCGCTACCTCAATCAAACCCCAAACACCAATAACCCTAATCCTGGCAGATTCATCCATGATTCTTCAAGCAGAGCTCGTGTCTGGCAGAATGACGAACCGTCCCTGCGATATTCTGCTTCGCCGCAGGCAGCTTACAGTCGTACAGTCAATATAACGAAGGAATTTTCACAAGGTGGGCATGTGACCTTTCATCTGGGATCATACTCGAGAAGAGAGTTGAAGGAGCTCAGAAACCGGTTCATCTACGAGCTTGAACGGGTCCGAATATTCAGGTATCAGATCGAGACTCGTGAACCTGAGTTCAGATCTAACCATTCCGTTCAGCCCCCTCTGCTTCAGCCGAACACCTCCAATGCTGCCGCTTCTGTAGCTCCGCCTACGGTGAAGAAAGAAAAGAATGCCGGGACTCCACGAGGTGGAAATAACAAAAAGATCTCAGGGCAGAAACGCTCAATGCCTTTCTCTTCTGGTAGAGAAAGTAAACGTACGGCTAATGCTGTTGTTGTTAACTCAGCAGCAGCTCAGAAGGTTGTGACAGCAATGATGAGAAGATGCGGACAAATATTGGCGAAGTTGATGAAGCACAAGCATGGGTGGGTATTTAACAAACCGGTGGATACAGTCGGTTTAGGGCTTCACAATTACCATGAAATCATTAAGCATCCAATGGATCTTGGAACTGTAAAGTCGAAACTTGGTAAGCATATGTATGGTTGGCCACTTGATTTTGGTTCTGATGTGAGATTGACTTTTGAGAATGCCATGACATATAATGCCAAGGGAGATGATGCCCATACTATGGCAACTATTCTGCTTAATATGTTCGAGGAAATGTTTAATCCAGCTTATCAGAAATTTGTGGCTGACCATCAGCGTATAATTGCTGCTCAGCAAAATACGAGGGAGCCCTTGCCTGATTCAATGCAATCAAAAGCAGCATTGTCTCAACATAATGTGATGAAGCCTCTGCCTGATTTAATGCTTCCGCGAGAGACATTGTCTAATAAGTCACCATTGGTTCAGGCACCACCTTCAACAGCTCCTAGAGAAGCTGCAGCAATACCTGTAATTGTGCGTCAAAGGAAACTGCCAAAGCCGAAGGCGAAAGAACCAATTGAAATTGAGATGAGTCATGATGAAAGGAAGAAGCTGGGGTTGAGCTTGCAAAATTTACCAGTGGAATGTATGGATGAGGTGTTGCAGATTGTAAGGAAGCGGAATTCTGGATTGGCTGACCCTGATGGGGAAGGGGAGGTTGAGCTTGATATTCAGGCGCTTGACAATGAGACAATGTGGGAATTGGATAAATTTGTGAACCTTCATAAAAATGCTGCTACGAATAAGATGAGGAAGGAAGAGCTCATGAGTAATTCACCCCCGGCTCTGCATCTCAACAAGGTTGAAACAGTACCCTGTAATGTAATGTGCCCTCATTTATTGATTTGTATGCCATTTTTTCTGTTGCTTAATTTTGGTTAAGAATTATGTTCTTGGTGTTGTATAGCAACCCCAAGTAGTTGAGCCGACTATACAGGAAGCAGCAGTTACAATACACAAGGCAGAGGAGGATATTGACATTGGGGATGAGATGCCAATGAATAATTATCCTCCTTTGGAGATTGAAAAGGATGCTGTTTCAAGTCCTGCTACCAGTGGACGATCAAGAAGCTCTGGCAGTTCAAGTTCTGGCAGTGATTCCCCCTCATCAAGTGGTATAGATTCTTGTCTCTTCTGTAGTCTGTTGTACTAGATAGGATTGATGTAATTTGTTAATCATGTGTGTTCTGTGGAAATTTTCTTAACAGATTTGGATTCAGAGAGTTCTTCAGGAAGTGATTCTGATGCTGATAGTGTTCAGCAGTCAACTCTTGCTGGCTTAAGAGAAGCCCCTGGTGTAACTGGAAACCCCTGAGCTACTTGGGGCAGCTGGCGGGTTTTGGACATCATCAAGTGTTTGATGGGAAGGGTTATGCTTGGTTAAAGTTGTAGTTACTGATGTGAAAAGAACTGACTAGAATCGAAGTTGTAGTAGTGTTAGGTAGGTTAACAACTGAGAAGAATGGTACAGTAGTTGAGCAGACAATGTTAGTTTAGCTTAGCTGTAGTTGGGACATGAACAGCTAGAGGGTAATGTTTGGGAGAAACTACATTTTTGTTTGTATGATACGTAAAACCACATGATTTGGGTTTACAAGCATATCAGAGAAAATGTACAGAGAAATTATCAAATGGAAGTTTTGGCCTTCTAACCTTTTCAGATAAATGAAAGTATATTGCAAGCTCAGGTCTATAATTTTCTGTTTTCTTGAATCACCGCCTAACCCTGCAGCAGGGGGTTGAGGCATCATTTCTGTGGCCAAAGTGATCCTTGCTAGATTTCGAGGCTGGGGTCCAAGTATAAAGCATGCGAGCTTCAAAAGCTACTATTGAAGATTTTTGTATGAGAATCTATCGGGTTACATATTAGTAGTAAAGTTGCCCGTCATCTGGAATCCAATTTGGTAAAAGAAATGGGTTTAATTCTAGTTCCAGGAAACAATAATTAATTAACAATAATTCATTAGTAATATGCATGATTAGAGCCACAACAGGATTTCAACAAGTAGCACCTAGGGAAAGAAAATAAAATGTTATGATTATCATACCTTGTACAGTTGTACTTTGCTTACCTCGTCATACGACAAAATTAGGGGCCTCCATAGTGTTAAAAGCATAGGTGAAAACCGTGAAATTCATAAACTGAACAAATGAACTAACAATCTGATTTCTCAATGAACATTACCAGCAATAATGAGCTGTGCATTGAAGCATTAAAAGTGAAGACTGAAAGAAAACTGAAAAAATCACAGTTCTGCTAAATGAATAATTCGTGCTCTATGCTGCATTTTTTATATAATTGAAATCTAACCATGAAACTTGTATTTGAATTGCATATTCTTATATTTTCATGGCATAAAGCACATTTATAAGGGTACTCTACAGCCGTAAAATGTGAGATGAAGTTTTCTCACGAGAGGCCTGTTGCACTATATATCCAACATTTTTGTGATTGGCACTGGAAAAAAACATGAAATTGTCTTTATCGTACCAAACACAAGAATTGTTTACGATATTGTAGGATGAAGCAATTCTTGTGATAAACCTGATAGGGTTTTTAAAATATCTGCAGAAATTTTTACGTTACTAACCTGAGCAGATAATTTACAAGAAGTTGAAAACTGTCTCTCTACTGCATGCAAATGAAATCCGAGTTTCCGAGAGAAGCAAGAGAAGAGTGTGCATCTATTGTAGCTACAGAATCATCCAATGGAAAATTTTCATCAAGAAAAAGTAAGAAAGAAAGAAAAAACTACAGCGCCTACCTTATTTTGCAATAATGTCAAATCTAACTACAATTCCCATAACTTTTCCAATTGACATATAAAGAATCCTCTTGGACAAAAAGATTAAAGGCAAATTCTTATATATGACCCTCCTTAGCATTGTGCTCGTCTGTGTCAAAGTTGACCTCAGTAACATCTAGTTTCCTTATTTAATTTTGATCATTCTTAAAGGCTGGCAAGTTCCTTCAAACTTTTTAAGTTGCCGAGTTTAAACTATCCAGAAAAGTGGGATCAACCAGTTTATACTATTACGATTTGTGATTCAACATTTTGCATAAGCTAGATGTTAAAAACTACTCCATTCCAAATTATAAGATCATTATTGATTTTTGAAAGTCAATTCAAGACTTTTTCAAACTCAAAATTGAGATAATTCATTAAAATTATGAAACAATAAATCTTACAATGAGTAGTATTTTTTATATAGTTTACAACAGTCATCGTTGTATTGACTAAAATTAAATGAATTTATGTTTATCTTTGAGTTTGAAAATATGTAAAGTTAACTTCAAAAAGTCAACAATTATCTTATATTTTGGAATGGAAGAAGTACTTAGTTTATTACTAAAGCGTGGAGCAAGAACCACTTCCAGTGTCTTAATTATGTTTCAACTTAATTACAGCACTTCCAATAACTATCTCTTCAAATTAAATCAAGCTAAAACCTCATTGCAATGTTTGTTCAACATGTATAACTGGCTCAGTGGTTCATGCACTTGATAAGAATGATGGGAAAGAAAACTTACTGCTTAGCTTAACATAGCACATATAAAACTCACATATAAAACATTTCAATCATTGTGAAAAGACCATTACCTAGTGTTGCTCCCAATTTGTCATGGTTGCTGGTAGAGATGAGTAGGGATTAAACTAAACCTTCAACTTTCCCCAACAAATTGGCTGCAGAAAAGCATAATCGATCAGTGTAGGTTGCAGAAAAGTATAATGTTTTTCACAAACAGGAAAGTGAAAGAGTTGACAAAACAACCTGGTAATAAGGGCTGTCTCATTTACCAGAGAGGAGCCAATTGTAGGTGCAGCTAAAGATCCAATGTATAATACAAACTCCAGTACAAATTATGATAAATTGTTGGCTTGCCAAATATAAACAAAATATAGATAATACTTGAACAATTTATTCATGCTAATGTATATAATGTTGTGTTTCAAATCCACTCCTCTTATAATGCTCTGAATGCAAAACAGGTATGGTCATAGTATTACTTTATACAGAACCGTTCTCAGATACAAGAGTAATTCATCCAATTGGAGAGTCAAATAAAAGCAGTGCCTTACTGTATATTCTTCTTCTTACCGGTAGGATTTTAAGCCTCTAGTCATAATTAACAGTGTTTTGCAATAATGGGTAGTAGATTCCAACTGAGTATTTATTAAGACCATTCAACAGTGCAAGCATAGATGTGGCACTAATCGTATAGGATTCAAAAAGGAATCAAATTTGCAAGATCAGATTATTGAAAAAATACTAACACAAAGGAAATGTTCAATAGCATCAATTAGAAGAGAAATAAATCATAATCAATTAGAATGACAGATTTTTTTGGAACTTGTGTATTTACTTGTGGCAAAATTGTCTTGATTAGGTCTCAAAGATGAAGCTTGTCCAAATGATAAGAGGAACTTACTCATATATTTGAATTCCTAAAACTAACAGATCTGTAAATACAGAATATAATAGTTCCAAAACTCCCAACTACGTATCTCTAAATCAAACCAAATGTTCATATATACATCTCTGTATGTATATCTGTATATATTTGTAGTCAGGTAAAAATGATTTCTTTGAATCCAGAAATTTGAGCAGATTAGAAGATGTTATCTTAGTTTAGCATCAATATGTCAGAAATTACTCTAAATCTCTGATCTAATGGATTATATTGAAACATCAATCCCCAGTTAGCAACCATAAAATATAATAACCTGGGATAGAAAATTCAACCAATGCTCTTCCGCCCAATTATCCAAACACAGTCTATTAATTGGATATACAATTAGATCATAAGAGATCCTGAATAAGAAGAAATAATAAAACACAAGCTAATTAGCCAGAAGGGGGAAACACTAAAAATAAATATTTTTTTACAGAGAGGTGGAGGGGAGAGGAGAGAGATGAATGAACTTACTGAAACTGAAACATCTTGACATTATTTCCTTCATCTTCAGAGTCATCAGTGATATAATAAGGCTGAAAGAGAAAGATTGAAGGGCAAGGGCGTCTATATCCCATAAAAAGATTTCAGGATTTTTTAAAGATACAATCTGTGTCTCTACAATTTAAGAGAGAATTGAAACTAGCCTACTATTTGTTAAATTTAACCTAAAAATTCTAAGGAATGAGTAAATACCCAATCTAATAAGATGATTTCAGAAATAAATCTCTTCATAAAAGGAAGGAAATTTAAAGCTAAAATTTGAGCAGAAGGGATTTTAAAGCAAAGTTGAGAGATTCTGATGAATATAAGCAGAGTGTAAAAATCAACTAAAGAATGCTGGAAATCAAAAGCTGAAAATTTAAGAGAGAAATAGCAGTTTGAAGAAATTAATGAATGACCCCATATCAATTAATTTTGAGGAAATTCCCCCTGAATAATAATGGTCAAAACCTAAGGAGATGGTAATATTCTTAGATCTACTTATTTGGGTCACTCTTTTTACTAGACAAGCAAAAGGAGAGAAATAGCTAGTGTATTACTGCTATGTGTGGTATTCTGTTCCCGTTTTTCTAATTCTCTTGTTTTGGGATATTAGATTAATAATAATGAGTACAACAAACATCTGTGTGATGTGAATGCATTTATTTAAATTAAATAATGAAAGACTGAATCAGCAAGAAATGGGTCAAAAAGCAGCTTAAATGCAACCCACCAAGGATATGTATCAACCCACTTTTGCTACCATGTCAAGGCAGGCAATAGGACCACTTTTTCTTCTTCTTTTGGGTGTGGTGGTGGTGGGGCTGACATCCTTAGAAAATGTCATCTGCTTGACAAATTTTGATTTATGAATATTAAAAAATTGTATGAAAATGAGCGTCCAATATCTTAGTTGACACTCTAAATTTAAGAATTGCTTCAAGTTCTACGATGCTTCTTTCTTCTCATACAGAACTAGAATTTTCATGAATTAAACAAATAGTCTGTATTTGACAATTTGTGTCTATTAGTCGGCTTATATCTTGCAGTTTTGTTTCAACAATATTCTTTAGGGTTAAATATATTTTTCTCCCCGCACTCAACTTCGGTTTACAAATATGTTATTGAATTGAAATTTTTTACCATCACCTCATTGAACTGCACTTTATTTATAAAAAATAAAAAAAAAACCGTCTGTATCCGTTAACTATTTAACATAAAACTGACATAGCAATATGTGGCAAATATTGCATTACTTGCGTGGATTAAATCTCCAAATCAAAAAATATCAGTCCTAAATCTTGTTATTCCTTATTTATACAAGTTAACAATTTCTCCCTCCGTATTTTCTCTCTCCTCAGGAACTTGGCGCTTGTTTGAAAGTTACCTATAAGTTGATCAATCTAACTTATAAGTAGGTAAGCTAAAAATACTGTTCGTCATTAACCTTTTTTTTACTTATAAGTTAAAAAAAAAAATTAAAATAAATAAATAAGTATTTATTACTTTAAAAAATGACCTAAAAGTCATTTTTTTAAATTGGTCAACGATTATGAAATGACAGAAATGTCCTTTTTTATTTTTTTAATATTTTTCTTATTAAAAAATATTTTAATAATATTTATATTTTATTTTAACTTATAAGTCATTATTAACTGAACACATTCATAACTATTACTTATAATTTTCGACTTATAAATACAAGTGATACTGAATATTTTTATTTATATATCTACTAAAATTTTAACTTATAAATTTATTAAAATTTTAATTTCAAGTAAAAAAAAAAAAAAAAAAAAAATCATTCACGAACGAACTCTTACAAAATTCCAGATCTATAAAATCCAATCCTCACCGGCACGACCGCCACAGTTGCCGCCACTGCCTCGTTCACCACCACCGGCCCCAAACTATCCACCGTGGACGATCTCCAAACCCTAAAAACCCGCCTCTGCATCATCGGAATGGACCTGCCGCACACACCGCTGCCATCTACACAGCCCGTGCTAAGCTCAAGCCTTTTCTCTTTGGAGAATGGATGGCCAACGACATAGCCCCCAGTGGCCAGCCCACCACCACCTGCGACGTTGAGAATTTCCCTCGTTTCCCTGATGGAATCCTTGGTATGGAGTTAATCCAAGGACATGAAGGGTAGGAGCATTTGACTGGGGTCAAGCCATAGAAGAGTGCGAAACACCATTAGCCGATGGAGACATGGATTGATTGAATGCAGATTGAGACATAGCAGAGACCGACGAGGGAGAACCAGGCAAAAGGCTCAAGGAAGCAGCCATGTCCATGGCACTGGCAGCCGATGCAATTGACCGAGGAGATGGTACGGCAGACCCAGTAGATCCATAAAAGAGACGAAGCTATTTGGTATTAAAAAACTAAAATTTTAGATGTGCATATGGAATTGGAATAATTAATGCACATATGGATTCCACGTTTTCAATTGGTTTCATCAGAGAAGTTAAAGATTTTGAAAAAGATGAACTGGGTTTGTGTAAGATGAACTCCATTTCACATTTTTTTTTTGCTAATTAATTGGATTTTATTTTTAAAGATAAAAAATTTCTCAAATTTATTTTATTTTATTTATAATAGGTAGTAAGATTTAGACTTTTTAGGTTTATAATTAAATAAAATAAATTTGTTACATAAGTACAAATTTTATATAAATGTACATGGTTGAATAAAATAAATATTTGTTATTTTATTATCTATTTTTCCTTTAATTATCCTTTCTTATTAAAATAAAAATTAATGGCTAAAATAAAATATATACTCATTTTTTTATATATATATTCTTTCTATAATATCATATTTTATCTTCATTTAACTAAGTGATATTTTATTTTGGTGATATTTCTTTTCTTTAATTTTTTTTCTAAATTTCAAATAAAAATAGATATATAAAATAAATAATAACGTGTTACTAAATTACATAATTTTTTTTAATGAAATATGTTATATATTTTTTCTTTAATTACATAGACATCAATATTCTTTTGTTATTAGTTACATAAATAAACAAATAATGTTATTTACTTTTGAAAATTTCTTTCATGTATTTATTTTTTGGTAATTTTTTTATTTTAAATTTCTTTTCATTTTTTTCTTAAATTTCCTTCTATTTTTATTTAAAGTGTTGTCATATCACCTTCCTATCTCTCATGTATAAGTTTATGTGACAAAATCGTTTAAAGTCAATTTTATTTAACGAATTTTGTAATATTTTGTAAGAAAATAGTAATTTAATATAAAACGAGATCGAGTAGAAAAAAAAAAGTGTATTTAACAAATATTTTTTATGCAAGATTTTTACATAATCTCCTGAAACAAACATTCCGTCAGCAGTAGGCCGGTTTGGTCCGGCCTGGGCCTGGTAGGCTTTGGCCGTTGACCAGGCGGGGCCAGGCTTTGACTTTTGGGCCTGTAGGGCGGGCCAAGCTGGACTTCTCAATAAAAGTCTGGCATTTTTAGGCCTGTAGGCTAGGTCGGGCCAGACCTTAGGCCGGGCCAGGCCAGTCCAGTCCTTGGGCCGGGCCTAAAAATGTAATCAATTAATTTTTAATGTGAAATATAAATATTAAATAAGCTAACTATTATATTAATTAAATATATTGACAAAAAATTAAAAATGAGTAACTAATCAATAATAAATAATGAGTCGGTTATAAATATTTTGCTTCAAAATATTTTAAACATATCTTCAAACTTCAAATCTTCAAAAAATGTATCTTCCTAATTTTAAAAAATATATCTTTATTATATCTTCAAAAAATATATCTTCAATCTTAAAAAAAATATATATATTCAATATTCATGGATGTGCAATTTCGCGTAGGCTGGGTCGGGCTTTTTCGTAGGCCAGGCCAGACCGGACTTTTATGTTAAAATAGTAGTCTGTTCAAAGACTGTAGGCCGGACCGACCCGAACTTTGACCAGGCCGGGGATTTTTGTACATCTCTAGCCAGCGGTCATCAAGGGATTACCTGCACTCTACTGTGCAATGAGGAGGATTTGAATACCCAGCCTCATGGTAAACATGAGGGGGCTACACACCCGTTGGCAAGTCAAAACTTGTTAATAATGACATCAACAACTTATATATGCATTATTTCATAAAAAATAACTCTCGTGCTTTACATAGCTCAACTTTGGAAATCCATAAAATCTGTGAGCAACCCTTGCTATTTATGAGAGGAATATGCAATGAACATGGCACTCACATTTACTTGTAAAAATATTATTTTTCTTAATTTTCTATCGCACTAAATTTTTATATATAAAAAAAAGACTATTGTACATTTTGTTAATACTTCTTATCCTAATTTTTAGTTTTTTAGCGTCTTTTTTTCTTGTATTTCCCAAATGCCAAATATAGTCTTACAAATGTAATTTCAAAATGTCTTTAATTTACCCAATCAAAATAACTATAATTTGTCTCGGAAGATATTTGAGCCTTTCAAGTTTTAACTCTTGGAATGAAGTACTCCACAAAACCACTTAAAATTCAATCTTGACAAAATCAAGATTGTTAAATTTCAACCTAACATAGTAAAAAAAAAAGTATTTTGGGTACCGTTTTTAATCTTGCACTTCACAGTGATGCCATCAGCTGCTTGCAATCCAAATGAAGCTAATTTTAAGTCTTCAAAGTTGTTTAAACCAGAAAACCTGTAGGCTAAAATTCAAGTGCAATGAAGAAACCAAGGAATTGGGAAAATCAAAATGCTTACAATTAAGAAATGTTTCAGCTTCAACAACTCCCTTAACACAATCAGAACAACAATTAAAAGGCATCAAATAACAAAGATTGGTGCATCAAAGAAAGTATCTGTCAGTGAAGTTAAAGCATTTTGTACACTGCCTTGGAACTCTATTTCTTTACCTCATTCTGTTTGCTTCAAGAGGTTCTCACCACCCTGAGACCCTCCAGCGTGGTGCTTCAATTTTCATATGCTCCCTCTTATTTGCAGCACTGAGCTTTGCCTTGACTACCTCAGTATATCATTAGGACCCATTGCAGTCCTTAGGTCTTCGGCTTCAACTCGTTATGCTCAGGTGCTCCAACAAACCTTAAAGTCTCTTGCTGCCTAAAACTTTGCCAGGAAACAGCTGCTTTACGTTTGATCCTATGTGCCCAGATAATACTATTCGTATCCAACTTTTGGATCTCCGAAAGAGAGAATGTGTTTTTTCCTCCGATATTATCTTTCATTCGCGGAGCAAAGAAAGTGGGCCTTGCCCCAGCTACTGCTATCCTTGGGAAACCAAATGATCTACCGAATGAAAGGGATGCAGTCTCTCCCTTGGCCTTTGGAGAGGAGAGGGCAGAAAAGAAAACGTCCTTGGCACAAGTTTTTTTGCTTCCTGCACCACCCTCACTATTAACGGGGCCAATCACTACATTAGCAGCTGTCAGTCCAGGAGAGAAGCAGGCTACCTTTCTTTGATCTGGCAGGGAAGAGAACGCAAATGAACTGCTTATGGTGGTCAAGGTAGGTTCGAGGATCTCTTGTGGTGGAGCAAAATCTTCTACGGTGTTGCATTTCCTCTGGTCGCCTAGCTGCACACCCTCAGTCCATCGTACTAAAGCGACTCGAGAAGAACGATTAGGGTCATAATCTATCTTTTCTACAATGCCAATAGATGAAGTGCTTCTTTTCAGATCAATTTTTCGATGCAATCGCTTTGACCCACCCCCTCGATGAAAAATCGTAATACGACCGGAGGAATTCCTACCAGCAGACTTACCTTTACTAAAAGTGAATTGTCTCCTATACTCACCCAAGCTCTTCTCAGTGCTGTGTATGGTTGTGTCCACATTATTTCTGAGGTCACTTAATTTTTTCCTCTTCTGATTTTTTTGAGCGTGTACATGGGCTTCCCTTACCATTTGATGCGTACCTTGGAGCATTTTGACTCCAACTTGTGTCAGGTTGTCATATGCCAAAGGAAAGACCTAAGAAATACATGAAACAGGTAAATTCCACATTCAAATTATCCAAGCGTCAACTGGCAATTGAGTACTGCTCAAAAACATTGGCATTACTACATATAAAGCAAGTAACTAATAAAGCCTCTATACAATGAGAGAGGACATAGCCAACCATTCTCATAATTCACTCAATATGTTAATCTATTCATCACAGGAAATGTATGACCACAAACTTGAAGTATATCAATTACCCAGTCCCAAAAGTTGCATAAATTATGAGCACAGTGATCATGAAGTTATATAAACAAACCTAGAAGGTCCAGTCACTCGAGATTCATTTCGATGTATATAATAGCATATTTCTATACAGCAGCATAATACAGTTCAGTCCTCCAAAAAATTAACATAGAAAGTCTGCAGAATTAAGAATACACAAGTCTACATATCTAGCTTACCAAACCACAGTATATTATAAACTTACACTCCTTAAGTTCCAAAAAAATAGTACAAGCATTAAGGAGATATTTTGGTTCCATGCTTAACTCTAAGGATAGCAAGTTGGTAGTTTAGTAGTGATCACATGTTAATTTAATTACGATGGCAAACTTTATACTATTATGAACTGTCAATAACAAAAAGATTCCTTTTGTGGAAAAACAAAATTAACAAATGGATTCTTTTTGTGAAACAAGGGGGAGTATCACAAAAATGCTCATTAAAAATCCAACACAGAAAATATTATAAATTAGCGGGAGAGGAAAAAGAGAAAGGACTCAGAGATTAACATATAGATCAACAATAATTTATAAAATTCAAAAAAACACCAAACTTTCAGTTTATGGGCTCAATGAAATTATGTACAAATAATGTTACTATATATATACAAAAATCGATAATCTCTATAGATACAGACATTTCACATTCTCGAATACAACACACATCCATACATAAATATACATATTCAAAGCAGAAAAAGGAGAGATATACCGATCTGTAAGCAGCTAAAGAAGAGGAATGAAGATCTCGCCGTCTCATATGTCGTATGAGCAAAGCCGTCGCCATCTGATCGATCTTTTTCCCTTGAGTTTATTTGCTTGAGCAACTATCCAGATCATTATAAAACTTATTAGGGTTTTAAAAGTAAAGGTTTTGTTTCGGTAAGCGCAGCCCACTAGGCCCATTTCATGACAAGCCGAAATAAACGTGTTACCCATATACTGGTCTGTAAAAGTTGAAACTCCCCAAGCCCAACTTTTTTTAAACTAACGAATACTTGTTTTTATTGATTGGTATTCAATTTAATAAAAATAATCATTTTTTCCTATGTGAGATCAATGATTTCTATCCCAATCCAATCAAAAGAATATATAATAATAATAATATAAAATTATATTTAATATATATAATATTTCTAACAAAAATTCAAAATTTTTTTTCTGACGGAGAGGAAACTATCACAGTTATCAAATCGGCTTTTAAATATATTATATTTATTAAATATAATTTTTCAATACAAGTCATCAAATTAGCTATGCATTTAAATAACGATCTCATAGTAATCAAAGATAGGATTTGTCAATTTTTTTGTTTAAAAGAAAGAGACTTCTTTGTTCGATAGTTCATAATACTATAAAAATAACACAACACTCTTAAGTTTATTATCACAATTTTATTATCAAACAATTATTATTAAACTAGACACATGACAAATTTTAAAAAAAAATATAACACTTCATAAATGTAACTCTTTTTCACGGAACAAACTACGAAATGTATTTTTAAATTTATAAGTTGCATAAAATTAAAGCGATGACATTTAAATTGAGACATTTTGTATTTTCAAGTATGAATTTCGTGTGTGATCACCTAAAGAAATGACTACAATTTTGGGTATGTCTATAGATGGGTTAGATAGACACCTCAAAATATTTGCATCCTACACATCTACTGGCTCTCTTCCTTTAAGTTTGATAAAATATAGTGTTTATATTTGGAAAATTTAATTACCTAGTAGTTGGCATTCCATTCACCTTGCAACCCTTTTAACACTGAAGGTCGGTCAGATTTCCACGAAATCATCCGGGACAGATACACAAGAACCCTGCTACCTCTAATCAAACTTACCTTCAAGACATGGTGGACACATTAAGAATACCTGCTGCAGTTGGTACAAAGGCAAAGACGAGTTATAAGACAGAAAACTGAAGCATAACATGTTCTGAAACACCATAGTCCATATATATGCACCTTACTATTTTTCGGTGCAAAGCAGATTTTGAACAATGTGGTTTACACTTTGCCTTCATTCTTGGTGATTTGTGGAAGACTGATCGTTATATTTCTTTGCTACAATAAGTTACTAATAATGTCATTACATTTCCAATAAGCATAAACTTTACAAAATGCTGATTGCCATGCATGCGAGCAAATTGACATTTTCGAGCTACATAAAGAACCAAAGAATACACAGGCATCACATCTCTCTTGTCCAACGCTTCATAAGAGTTCACTGCGAACTACACCAGATAATAACACAGCTACACTTGAGTGGCGGCAAAGAAGCGGAACGCATCACAATTCCTCCGATTTAGTAGTGCCCTTTGACAATCTGTTCAAGGCAATCATTTCTTCGAGGATAAAAAGGCTTTGAATAAGCACGAGTTGGCTTATCTGCTTGGCTTCCTGGACTCTTAAAAGTGTAGAGAGAAACTATACCTTCTTCATCTTTCTAGCCAAAGCTATGTATTTTTGTTTCTCAGTTTGTGAATGTAGTCTAATTCACAAACTTATATTACAAAACTGTAATTTTGTATCATAATGCAACTGTAACAGAGGAAGCATGAATTAACTCGGGCTAGAACAATATCAAGTTATCAGAAGATTGACAAGTTCATGGAAGTACTCTATGCTTACATGAAGGTAAATTGCAAAGCAGCTAGGAGCTTCATCGGTAGGAGGAAACTTCGTCTCAAAGGCCAAGGAAGACAAACTAGGCAGGCAAGGCAAACCAAGCCTTGAAATTTTGTTTGCCTTTGCATGGTAAAGAATCAGTTATGTTTTTTTAAACATTATTTGCTTCTCCGGCAGCTTCCTAGTCTTTATTTTCTTAGGAATCCAGATATTTTATTTCTTTCACATTATATCTGCTATTAGATATTTTGCAGGTGAATATATGGACAAATACAATACGGAAAAGGTGCCCGAACTTTCTATTGAGAGTTGCTCATACTAGAGCTGGGAAGGCACCCCAAAAATAACCAAAAAAATCAAAAATAAAAAATCAGATCCGTTCATGCAAATGTAGTCTTATTCACCAAGAGAAACTTTTTTTTTATTTTAATTTTTTTATTTAAGACAGAAATTTAAAGTCAACACACTCCTTTGCCCTTTGCCACTGCAAAGGTTACTGTAAAACACTTGACTAAAAGAAAAACCCAGAAAAAAGGTTACTTATTTGGGTGGGAGAGGGAGTTAAGTGGGTTGTTTAAGAGAGAAATTCTGTAAGTATCAGCTGGAGAGTTTACCACACTGAAAGGCTATTTTATAAAAGAAGTTGAGCCATAGAATAAAAGTTAAAAGCTCATAAATAGTTTGCGTCAACAGATGACAAACAATCTTGGCATTTGCAAGCTTGCCATCAGTAAATCCAAAATATCTACAGAAAAGACTCATTATTTACACTAAATGTAAACTATGTTGAAATAGACATTCCTATTTCTTACATGCTCAAAGTAACAGGAATAATATATGTATCTTAGGCGCATGATTGATAATGACATATGCAGCTATTTGTATATGTGATTTTAAAGCAAAATGACTAACGCCAAGTTTATTTGCAAAGATAACACTTGACATTAAACTACTAATTCTAAATTCCTTGTTTATCTTAAAAATTGGACTTTGACTATTAGTCCATGAATAATAAAATGACTTGAAATGAAAGGCTATTTAATACCATGATTAACCAAGTATTATAATCTCTATTATTTGGGATCAAAAACTTGAGTATAAAGTTAACCTTTATATTTGTTTAAAATGACATATTATCCTATTTTATCCATCTATACTCAAACTAACAATCTTTTTGTTATTACTGATAAGAGAATAATAGCTCAAATGATAAATTTGTATCCAATCATTTAAATATTTATGAACAAAATAAATATAATATAAAATTATTTTAAATTATCTTATAAATAATTTCATTTAAAACAAACACGTGACTAAGAGTCCTGGGATATAATTCCGACATTAGCCCAAAAAGTAAAGAGTAAGCTAATCTGAAAGGAAGACGAAAGGCAATTTTGTTTCCATTGCCTTTTTTTTATCGTTAAACTGGGTTTTACATCGAAAATGGTGATTAAAAATGTAATTGTTCTCGGTTTTAAAATATTGCATGCTACCTAAACATAAAATCCAAATGGCAAAGCTAGCAACAGAAAACACTCACTAGAGTTTAAACCTGAAGTTGGCGAAAACAAGAAAGAAATCTCTTCTTTTCGATCTACACGAACCAAATTGGATTCTTCAATGCTGAAAACCTCAAGCACACTTTGGAACCTCCTCTGAGAGCGTCACCAGCTGTTCAATTCCTTTTCTGCAATTTCCCCTTCCTTTTAATGCCCCTTCATCCCTTCCACACTAATTGGGAGACCCCAAGAGACAATTACAACTCATCAAAATTAGTCCTTTTGTCTCCCATTTCTCTCACACGCACAAAACAAAAATACTTTAACAATTAAAGTAATTCAATGGGTCATCGGCATAATGGTCATCAACATCCTGATACAGTGATCAACGTAGGGAAGCCTGTTAACTTCACCGGTGGATTGGAATTCAATAATCTCACCTACACCGTGACAAAGAAGATTAAAAATGATAAGGGGCTGAGGGTAAAACAAGAAGTGGACTTGTTGCATAAGATTACTGGTTATGCACCTAAAGGGAGCATTACCGCAGTTATGGGTCCTAGTGGTGCTGGGAAGTCGACTCTGCTGGATGGTTTGGCTGGACGGATTGCCAGTGGGAGTCTCAAGGGTAGGGTGTCCTTGGATGGGGAAGATGTAAGCCCAAGTTTGATCAAAAGAACTTCTGCATACATAATGCAAGATGATCGCCTGTTTCCAATGCTTACAGTTTATGAAACTTTGATGTTTGCCGCTGATTTTCGGCTGGGGTCCGTCTCCAGGACTGAAAAGTTGCGACGCGTTGAGATGCTGATTGAGCAGCTTGGTTTGGGGGTAAGAAATTAATACATCAACAGTGCTTAGTGACTGCAGTAGCCTAGCTGCCACAGAAAGGCTAGTTTTGAACAAAATGGTGTCTTTCAAGATATTTTAAATAATTTCATTTGCACAAATTGATAACTGGGTAGTACTTTCAAGCTATATATATGGTGTTTTGCTAATGATTACTAACCATGGTATTTATTGTCTACTGAAATTGTAGTCAACTCGAAACACTTACATAGGCGATGAAGCAACTCGAGGAGTGTCTGGTGGTGAGCGTCGTAGGGTCTCAATTGGCGTGGACATCATCCATGGACCGACGTTACTCTTCATTGATGAGCCTACATCAGGTCTGGACTCCACCAGTGCTCAAAGTGTCATTGAGAAAGTCCATGACATTGCGCGCTCTGGAAGCACAGTGATTCTCACAATACACCAACCTTCATCGCGAATCCAATTGCTTCTTGACCATTTGATCGTCCTGGCTCGAGGTCAACTCATGTACCAAGGATCTCCCAAAGATGTGAGTCTACATCTGGGGCGAATGGGACGTAAAGTCCCAAAGGGGGAAAACTCAATCGAGTACCTAATTGACGTGATACAAGAATATGATCAGTCTGACCATGGAGTTGAGGCACTAGCTGATTTTGCTCTAACTGGCATGAAACCCCCGGTACTGTCTGGGGAGGAGATGTCAACGACAACGGTCCTCCCATCTCCAACACCACCTCACCATTCACGCCATCAGGGGCAGGATCCCGCTGGCAAGGGTAGCTCCAGGAAAAGGCTGTACTTACAAACTGATGCACACAATGACAGAGATTTTGATAACAGTGTGAGGAGTCCTTGGAATCAATCAAGGACATGGAGTGCCCGCCAAAGTGGGATCATTCAAACACTAAGATTTACACCTTCTAGTCAACGTACTGATAATAAAGCTCATAATCCCATGAGGTAATTTAACTCTTTTGATTTCACATCATAAAACCATGGTACTCCAGGTTCCAATTAATATTTAGCTTAAAAGCACAAGCTTTTGTAGAACCTAAATGACTTGATGTTTCTCTTTTTGATGTATTCTTGGTGGTTCTGCAGTTCATCCCCAAGCTACTACACCTCCTCCAGTGAAATCCTAGCTGCAGGCACTCCAACACCACATAGCAGTGACTACACGGTCAACGAAAATGACTACCTGACCCCCAATATTGCAGCTGCCAACATGAAGTACCAACATCTTGGCCCAAAGTTTGCAAACTCTTTCTTCTCAGAGACTTGGGTTCTAATGCGCCGCAACTTTATAAACATCAGGCGCACCCCGGAGCTCTTCCTCTCTAGGCTGCTGGTTCTTACCTTCATGGGCTTTCTGATGGCAACCTTATTCTTGAATCCCAAAAGCAATCTCCAAGGAATCACAAATCGCCTCAGCTTCTTCATTTTCACTGTCTGTCTCTTCTTTTTCTCATCCAATGATGCTGTCCCAGCTTTCATCCAAGAACGCTTCATCTTTGTCCGTGAAACTTCCCACAATGCCTACAGAGCCTCATCATACACCATTGCTGGACTCATTACATACCTTCCTTTCCTGGCAGTTCAAGCTGGCGTTTATGTAGGCATTGTCTGGTTTCCCTTAAGGCTTCGTGGACCATTCTACTACTTCTTGATAGTACTATATATGTCTCTCCTATCCACAAACTCATTTGTAATGTTTGTGAGCTCAGTGGTGCCAAACTACATATTGGGTTACGCAGCAGTCATTGCTTTCACGGCTCTCTTCTTCTTGTTTTGTGGGTACTTCTTGCCAAGCGATGATATCCCTGGATACTGGGGCTGGATGAACAAGGTTTCAACCATAACATATCCATATCAAGGGGTTTTGATGAACCAGTATCAGACATCAGAGGTATTTGGAACGAATCCCATTGGACAGAATGTGACTGGGTTTGACATTCTAAAGTCACTCGGTGTCAGTACAGAAGAAAATCAGAAATGGTATATGATTCTCGTAATGCTGGGTTGGACTATTCTATATAGGATTTTGTTCTACTTAGTTATTCGTTTCGCTTCAAAGAACCAGAGGTCATAGAGATCATCAAAGGGCTGATCTTGAATTTGTTCTCCAAACATTATATTTAGTTTAAATGACCCTCTTAATATTGTTCTTTCTTTGATGTTCATATGATAACATGTTATATATACATGCTTGGATTGTTTTGTTACTACCAGTCGAGAAGGTTGATCTACTGGCATAATTGTGAAACGATATATTCCTGTAATCAACTCAAACAAGTTGATATATGGTTTCTTCTATTAGAGTCTAGTCTTTTTCTTTCATTTTGATATAAATTATGGAGTTGATTAACGATATTGCCAAATCTCATGGTTCACTCATTGAGATCCCCGAGGAAGAGGATCAAGTTGACCTTCAAACCTTACAACTCTTTTCAACCCTTAAGGTTGAAGAAAATCATATAAATATCATTTTATTTTCATCCTATGTGCTTCCATAAAAAAATGTCAGTACATCAAGTTTTTCACATGCCTAATATCAGAAAATTCCTTTCTTTGGAATCAAAATATAGAGGAAAAAACAGAGGATCTGAGATATTATTCATCAGCAGCACATACGTTCCAAATAATGTTGTAAATACAGTAAGTTTATGCATCAAGAATCATCCTGATAAGACACTATACTCGAATCAAAATATTGTTTTTTTGGGGGGGGGGGGGGGGGGGGGGGCTCACTTATTTTAATCGCCAGATTTGTTTTCTTTTTAAGTTGCTTAGTTCATTGGTTTTGTAATTGGAGAAATCATTGAAAATGAAAAGTTGAGACGGATGCTAATGTCTTAATGTTGAAAATTTACATAAGGTTGGTGCTTGGAATATGCCAACAAATAAAAGCATATGCCAACCTAGCTACGTTGCAAACAATGAGGTAAATCTAGTGATTCTTACGAGTCTTATTGTATACTCTAAATAAGTACGAGATATATATATAGAATACAAATCATTATAGCTTCAACAAGAAAGTAAAATATAGATTGAGATCTTGTTTGTTTTTTATTATTCTTTTGGCTGGCGGGGGACATGGAGGTGCGGAGAAAGATGAGTGATTTTATACCGTCTAAGGGAGGGAGGGAGGGAGGGAGGGAGTAGTCATTATAAGTTTATAACAATGATGATATACTAATTCTTGTGTGTATCTTTCCCAGTGCATGAAATAAAGTTTGAAGAAAAAGTCACAGTATGAAAAACAAGAAATAAAAAAATAATAAATGAGCTTAAAAAATAAGATAGACAAACAGTGAATGCTGTATTAAATATTTTGAGAGAGAGTAGAGAGAGAGAGAGAGAGAGGAATTACTTATATAGGATTAGGAATTATAGCTAGGGCATGCAGACGGAGTTATAAGTCAATATTGACCAATTTAAAGTTAAGTAGATGAAATTACTCTTCTTCATTTGAATACAAGTTCAAAAATGGTATACATATATATATATATATATGTTTCTCCATTAACATTTACTTGAGTAGTAGTTTCCGAGCGAGCATGTACCTGGAGTGGAGTTATAACTTACAACAGGTCATACAATTTTTCAAAAGCTATATCTATCTATTAAATATTCTCTGACTGTTTCTAATTGAATCCCAGTCCAAAAGAATCTTGATTTATTAAACTGTTAAAACACTACTGTACCTTTAGGCGTTGACTTAAATTCTTATATGCCAAACAACACTGGAGGGAGGGCTACATACCATATTTATCACACCAACCAAATTCAGGAAATCCATACTTAAATTCGACAAGTTTATCTCAGTCGCAACTCAAAACTAATACTACTTTTTTTTTTGCTAATCTTTCTACTAAAAAAAAGAAAAAAACTAAATTAATTATATTAGTCAACTGAAGAACGGCACTGCAGAAGCGATTTTCACCCGCACTTATTATTTTGTAACCTCCTCTTTATTTTTTATTTTATTTTTATAAAAAAAACCTTATACCATTACATTTCAATTTTGTTTTTGCTTACAGTTTCTCTTATCTCCCTCGCCTTCTTTTCATTTTCTCTTCGTTTATATATATATAAGCATTTAATATTTTATTTATTATATTTATTTATTTTTATCTTTTCATTTTCCACCTTGTTTTTCTACTTTTACTCTTACATGTGGGATTCATTTTCAGCCCACTCAAACCAACTAGATTTGGGCTAAAAAGGATTGTTGAATTGAGATCATAGCTTAATTGCTTTCAAGTCTCTAGAGTACTGTTTAACCTCTTGAATACCTTCTGCTATTAAATATCATAATTTGTGTCTTTCAGGTATTATTCAACCCAACATTTGTCTGCAAAAAGTGATGTCTTCAGTTTTGGAGTCATGCTGCTTGAAATGATAAGTGGATGAGAACCTCTCAACGTAAAAAGGCCACAAACCGAGTGGAGCTTAGTTGAATGGGTATGGTCTAATTTTAAGTTTTTTAGTTCATAATAAAGTCTGATGACAACTACAGTTGAAAATTGATATAGCCTTTTTCTTTGTTTTGGTTTTGGTAAGTACCAAACCACATTTATCGTCAAAATAAATAAATAATCAAATAAAATAACCTAAAACAGCTAAAATTTAAAATTTTCTATATCGTTTATAAAAGAAATTACTTCCACATGAAAATATGATATTTTCATATAATTCTCTCACATAAATATTAAATAATAAATGAAACCTACATCCGTCTGAAATTCATGTGAAAATATAATATTTTCTTGTGAAAATCTCGATTCCATATATAAACTAATAATATCTCCATCCTACAAATATAGGCACCTTCGCTTTGGGATTCTTTTGGCACAAAATTCAAGACAGTGCCGAATATGTATGTTTGTATATATACATACATAAAATTATATTCTAACTATTTTTTAATATTATATTTAAATATACTACATACAAAATATGTATAAAAAGACGTTTCGGTAAGTCTAATACTCCGTATCAAAAATAAAAGAGAACAAATGGGCCTATCTTTGCAGGACAAAGTATAACACAAACAGTTTATGATTTTTAAATATAAATAAGCTAAGGTATGAAATTAGTAAAGTCACTAAATTTCAAATTAGAAAAAGTTGTCATATTCCATGCAAGACCAAACAGAGCTGTATGCTTCTTATGCATCACATGTCACAGTTCTGCAAATGACTGTAATAAGAAAATAAGAAATTAATCGGTAGCTTTAGGTGCTCTTAATTATTTGTAGCTTCAATTTTAGTAATGAATGATGAGCTTAACATATCATATTACTAAAACTTTTCGTTCCAGATGGGAAACAGTTTACATGTCAATGTTAGCTAGCCATTTTCCAAGAATGCTATAATATTTTATGTTATTGAGTATTTACATAGTTTTAAGTTGATTCTATTTATTTGTTGTATAATATTTTATGTTATTTAGTAGTTACATAGTGTTAAGTTGATTCTATCTATCTGCTGTATAATATCTATAGCTTAAATAGATGCCCTTTTTCCAAACAGGCCAAACCTTATATAAGGAACTCACGAATTGATGAAATAGTGGATCCTAACATGAAGGGAGGATACCATGCAGAGGCGATGTGGAGGGTGGTGGAGGTAGCTTTGGCATGTATTGAGACCTTTTCTGCATATCGACCGTGCATGGTCGACATTGTTCGCGAGCTAGAAGATGCTTTGATCATTGAGAACAATGCATCTGAATACATGAAGTCCATAGACAGCTTTGGAGGATCCAATCGCTTCTCAATAGAGAGGCCAATAGTTATTTCACCTACTCCAACTCCAACAGAACCTTCCCCAATCCTTTCACAACCTGCTCCTCAACCAAGATAATGACAAGGAGAAAATGGGGGTGATTCCACATTAAGCTTCTATAAGACTTTGAAACTTGATGTCCATTCAATATTTTTAAGGCCAAAAAGAATCTCGTATTATGCTGCATCATTTCTATGGATAAAAGGTAGAGACATTATTGCAATATATCCTATATGGTCTACCATTATTACACATGGACTTCATGTATAATTACTTCAGTTATTACTCTTGGTCACTCAATCTTGGATCTTGTGGGCAGTCAAAAATACATGAGCAACAAAAGTCTAAAGATCCAAAAGAGCTGATATATCAGGAAGTAGCACATGAAGGCCTTAAGAAGATCAACTTTTTGGCTTAGTAGAAAGAAAATATTGTGTCTATATAGTATAATCAGACTTTGAGAAAATAAAGTACCTTATATAGTGTTTTGAAAAGTCACTAATAAGAGACTCAATAGAGTTTTGAAAAGTCACTAATAAGAGACTCAGGTGACATCCCCTCAATAGAAGTTAAGCACTCCAAAAAAGTCATACCCAGTGCCCGCAAATAGTACGGTCTGGGAAGGGTCAGATGTACGCAACTTTACACACAATGTCCAGTGTCCACACACAAGTATCAAAGATAAATTTTCAGCCCGATCAATATCGACACAAAGAACTAGACCCTATATATTTTCTGTGTCTTTTTCTATCAAATTCTTAAAGAAGTACTTATTCTCACAATTTTCTTAAGAATGTCGCAAAAATAAAGCTGTTCACTCGACTCGGTATTTCCAGTTAAAATCAACTATGACAGTCTAGACATAAACTAGGGAAAGATGTGAGAATTAAACTTTCAATTGGAACACTGAAAGGATCAGAGGGCCTAAAAAAGATGGATTCTAAGTATTTAGAACTTCAAAAATGATCTTTGGTCCAACTAAAAGTTACTGCCCCGAAAATCAGCTTCACCAAGTAAATTGGTTAAACAAACTTAAATATCCGAGACAAGGAAGTTTTTAATATAAAAATTCTGGGTATAGGCTCATAACCATGTCAAGCTAAACTATAAGTTATGAATATTATAATCAAAAGATACAGATATAACTATCTTTCTAGAATTTGCAAGAACGTCACGGGTAAAAATGATATTTTCCGGATCTAGGTTACCTCCATAGCTCCACGGCTCCACCAGACTAGCCATCATGACAGACAGGATTCTCACAATATAGGGCTTACTTTGTTTCCAAACATTCATTGAGCTTCCGACAGAACTTTTCATATATTCTAAGTAAAGGAGGTTGAGAGAGGACAAAACCAAAAATTATGCAGAGCATAAAGAAATCAAACAAGAAATCTCAAAATGTTAGAAGGGGGTCATTGAATTGAGCACTCTCAATTTGATCAGACTATTTCATCTCGGCAAGCACCAATTCAAATAGTGATCTGTACATCACATCGATTAACAATTTAACATATTGAACATTCCATCATTTAGCAAGAAGACCATAAACATACAATAAATTTCCATTTTATTAAATCGGAAGCATGACAACTTTGAGTGATATCTAGTGACAAAATAACATAAACCCATGAAAGCATGCAGTATATGGCATCTAACTGGATAATAGAACCAAGCAATCTGTGCACTGTCGAAAGGGTGCTTACAAGTAAGCTTTTTTTCTACACTGCCATTATCCAGCAAAATCAGGCCGTAAATAAAGATGGGTTTGCTGTTGCTGTACCAACTTGGACTTCAAACATTTCTAGGTGACATTCCAGGGAGTCAAGTTTCTCGTTCAATGATGCCAATTTGCTCTTCGTAGTGGCCTCTGAAAGACAATAAATTGACTCGATAAGAGAAATTAAGAATTTTCCAATCTGGTATCCAATGTTATGTGCGGCTACTACTCTTAAATGACAAAAGTATATATGAAAGTATTAAACATAAACTCAAATAAGTTGATATATATATATATATATATTGACTTTTCTTAATGAAAAATTAGACAACTCCAGACAATGTGTCACGAAGAAGAAGAAAATAACAAACAAGGAAATAATGATAGGAAAGGAAATAACAGAATTGAAATGAATTGAACTCAGATAACTTTTTCCATGCCAATTACATTCCTACTACAGGCTTATATGCCTCCATTGATAGCAGAATCCAGCAAGGCCTAACAGCTCTCTCCACTAAAAACATTACACGTGTCTCATCAAATAAAAAGATCTAACAAATGACTACTGAAACGATGCCGTTAAACTACTGATACTAATTAAATGGAACGATGTTATTAAGCAAAATTCAGAAGAGGGAACTTATGAAATGAAACGCAGCGTTTAAGCCCTCCAATTCCATTAACCTCCTCCAACGGCTATTTCGGTTAGTCCCCTTTGACACAATGGTCGCCGTAGACTGGGTCATCCAAATGATGTTTCTTTTTTACGCAGATTTTTATGCATGTCTAGGTGGGCGACAAACTTGGGTGATTTGATTCCTCGGGTTAACTTGGTCTTACAGCTCTGAGTCAGTTAACTCAAATTGAGATCACTTTATTATTAGTAGTATCAACACCACCAACATGTGATTATTCTAAAAAAATATACACATAAGTTTTAGCAACAAAATAATATAATATAATTCATAAAATATAATAAGTATAGACCAAATATAAATGCATTCTCATCAAGTAATATGATATTTTTATTTATAATCTGTCTTGGCCTCTTATTGACCTTACCTCATATTTTTATAACTCTCACCTTCATCGTCAAATCATTTTTTCCTTCTGTCAATTCACTTAGTAAAATATACATTTGAGTCATTTTTTGTTAAGTTTAAAAGTATAATAGATAATTGAATATGTTACAATTAGGATAGAAGATGGGATATTTATACAAATTGTAGCTATGTATGTATTAAATATTTTTACAGAAAAGTGATACATGAATTTGGAATGCTATCTGAACAGTCTAATTAGTATAACTATTCGATTTTTCAATCTAAATTCGACAATAATTGAACTTATGACCAAAAACCAAATACTAATAAAATTGACTCCTAATTAATTAAGGATCAACTCATATTGGGACCACTCACGGCGTGCTATATATTAGTATTGATATTATACAAATATATTAAAATTATATTATAGATCAACTAGTTATATTAAAACAATTTATCTCACATGAGTACAGCTAAGAACTAGATCGACCATATTTTAAACTAGAAAATCAAAATATACAATTGAGAGAATATGGGAAGCACGACTGGGTCCAAGAGTCAGATCAACGGCCTTTCAAGCAAGTGTTCAATTAGTAAATGCCCTATTTCTTTGTAAAATTATAGAGGGTGTTAATGATATGAGATTTAAGAAGGCACAGAAAGGGAAATCGGTACCGAATTGGACGAGGAAGTCAAAAAGGCGACGGACATCGAGGGAAATACGAGAAAAGTTGATGGAGGTGAGATTATAACGGCGTCATTACCGTCTTTACCAAAACTTTGAAGCCAAGCTTCAGACGGACAGCCAAATGAGCCAATCATCAACAATTCACCTTACTTTCCATTTTCTCATTAAAAATTTGATATATCTCTTAACGTAAAACCTCCTTTTCTTTTTATCTATTTTTTGGTGTAATTGAGTTACATTTTATCATAAAAAAGAGTTTAAATAATTTAATTATATTTATACTTGTCAAGCAGTTATTATTTTCATGTACACTCATTTACTCACACGCGTTAAGCGCTTTTCACATATCCCTTCTACCATTTTCTAAATTCAGAATTATAGACGGATAAAACTAATTTACACATTTTTGTTATTTTAAATAAATTATTTTATACTTTAAAAATTTTATATTGCACCCACATCGTGTGCCCAATTGCTAGTAATCTATAATTTATACTAAATAACATGCCTTCCACACAAAAAAAAATAATCAAAGGCACAATGTATTTTCACCATTAAAATCTTGTTTATCGTTTTTCTTTTCCAGAAAAAAGAGAGTGTCATTATTATATTAAATACTTAATGATGACAAACGGGAAACAAAAGAACATATCTTAAAATTTTAAGATTTTATAAGTAAAATTATTTCTATGAAACAAATATAATTACAAATTCTAAAATATGATTTCATTCAATACTTACTCTTATAATTATTAAGTGTTTAGCTTAATACTTGATAACATGACAACCGAATTATGACGATGAATTTAAAAATGTTGTGTTATTTATAGTATGTGATCTAGGCATCCAGTAAAAATTGAGTATATATCATCATTATTATTTTTTTGAAATCATTTAAACTAGTTTAAGCTTAAAATAGACTTGAATACATTTAGTTTTAGTTAATATGATGATAAATATTATAAATAATAATAAAAAATTCTACTATTTATAAATTTTATCATTTTATAATTTTTAATAAATCACGCTAATTTTAAATATTTTAAATTAACTTTAAAAAGTGTGACAATATACTTTGGAACCGATGGGAGTTGATTACTTCAATTCCACCACTATTAACCATAATGTAATTAGAATTGAATTGGCAAGAATGTTGCTTTCGGATGTCCGCCAATCTCACTGTAGTAATAATAAAGTATGTCACATCCCTGATTCAAAGCATGCACATCCAGTGCCATTCTAATTTTTGTTGAGAAAATTGAAAAATAATTGATTGTAATAATTATCCCCCTGTCACAATCTATTTTAATTTTTAATATACCTTTTCCCAAACCTGCATTGCACTTGCTACTTTTTGACCCCAAGAAAGAAACAAAAGAAGGAATAACCCCACCTATTTTCAATATATGAAGCCTGTTCTAAATTAGGAGTACAGTGTGTCCGCAATAAAAGATTAATCAACTGATTATGCAGAATGCTAGAAGTTCTAGCACTGCATTAGGAACAAGGAGAGTGTTTAACAATACCGGGGGTAAATACCATGTCATAATGGGTACTGGCGGATAACAGGAGAGATGATGCCCTGGACTAAGAATCAAATAAAATAATTCTATGCACCACATCAACTGAATGGAAACTTGTCAATAAATTTAAGCAGAGACTGCCAATAGGCCATTGTGCCTGAGTAGGGGCTCAGGAGATGGTTCCCGCCCTCTGAATTCCACAAAAACCTGGAAATAGCACCCAGCATGATGATGGTCAAGATTTACTAACAAGAGTTGGGGATATATTTACAAATATCAGTACAGCTAGAAATTGAGAAGAAAATTAATATGCAGCCACACCCTAAAAAAGTTGGGGTGCAAATCTAATATAGAAATATGAAGAAGGAATTATCCCTTGATCTTAACTTACCTCTAGTGGTGCTTTGCCACCTCCAAGAGCAAGTATGGTTTCTCGGAACTTGTGCCCAGTTTCTTTCACAGCCTGTTGCAATACAAATCCATAGTTTCTTGTAAATCATCTGTAACATGCTAACTTGTTTTGACATAAACCAAAGCTTGAGTAAGAACTGCATAAAATGAATCAACCTTTGCCACATGCACAGTAATTAGTCTAAAATTATTCTTTACACATTTCCTATTCAAAATGCTAGCAACTTGGAAAAGAATTATTCTTCAATGAATCTGAATTGTTCACCTATCAGATTACATAAATATGAGGATAGCAATGGATTAACACTTGTCTGGAAATGATACCTTTTAGAAAGCTTAATAAGGAAAGGAAACTTGAAAACTCAAGGTACCATATAATGAAATAGTTTTAAACAGTTTGCCATACCTTGTCGTCATTTAAGCCAGCATCTTCAAATGCAGAGAAAGCATCCGCAGATAAAACCTCAGCCCACTGCACAACCAGATATTTGATATTAGGAATGTCTGTCAGAAGAAGCCTAGATTAAATCCATTCCAAGATTTAACGCATCATTTTTTTAACTTCGACTTTGTTCTCAACCTTGAATAAAGTTGAAGGCTTTCAGCAAGACTCCAACTAGACAGAAGTATTACAGTTAATATTTTGGTGAGCAAGTGAAACAAGTTTACAGCAGTCATCCACAAGATATCAAATATCAATCACCTATCAGAAAGAGTGACTGCCAACGGAAAAAGGATAGAGGGAGGGCAGGTAAAGAATGCGTACACAAAGTTTAGATTACTTGGAAAAAAGTGACAATTTTTTTTTTTTTTGAAAAGGCTAACAAAAAGTTATAACAATATACAAATGACCAACAGTAAATCCCCTACATGCAACCCCAAAAATCCAAAGAAGGGGAAATGAAAATATACAGGGGAAACAGAGAAAATAAATTAAAATCTTACCTTGTAGCTGTAGTATCCAGCTGCATATCCACCTGTTAATACAATTCAATCCCCCCGACCCCAGAAGAAAATATTAAACCGGAAGGAAGATGAATAGACAAATTTAATTAGCAAAAAGTTTCAGCTTGCAAACTAGACACTACTGTTGACGATCAAAAAAGTAACATTACTAGCAAGAACAAACCTGCGAAAATGTGGCTAAAACCGCAGAGAAACCTATCCTCTGGAAGTGGAGGGATCACTTGTGTTTTTTGGCTGACCCTTTGATCAACATCATAGATAGATTCTGACCCACCGGGCACATACTTTGTATGCAGCTCAAGATCAACACTAGCAAATCTTATCTACAAATGAACATAAACGACGCAATAAGAGATAAAAACTGAAATTAAGAATAAGTCCCTATTTCTGTGTCTTGGTTGTTAAACTATCATTATATATTTGTATTCTCCCCACAAAACCACAGCCCACAGCCTAAACTTGATCAAGACATGGCAGCACATAAAAGCTGGAAAGCTACAACTTCAATTTCATAAATTAGACCAAAATGAGTGCAGCACAAATTGACAAACTTCACAGAAACTCTTTGCTGGTATAAATGTTTGGAGTTTTCAGAAAAATCTAGAAAAGAACGTAAGTCTACTAGATGAAGTTGATAGAACTCAAATTCAACAGAATGCCAAAAATATTTTTAATATAATATTAAGCAAACGAATCCGCAATGTGCTCTACATTGCCTCGCTGCTATTATTATTCCATGTTGGCTTTAGAATCTAGACAAGGACGGGCACAAATTTGGCCTTTGGTTTTAAATTACTTTAAGTGGTTATTTTAAATTACTTTATATATATATATATATATAGTATTTAAAATATCAAAATAAAACTTGGCAAAAAATAAAATGAACAACCATCGACACTTATTTTCATTATTATTATCGATAAGAATAGGCATCAGCCCTTCTGAAACTAATCTGAAATAACTTTATGCTTAAATTCCAGCGCACTATTAACTTTCTTATATATGTTCCATATCTCTTCTTTTTCATTTTTTTGCTATGTAACCAACTTACATCTCTCGACAAGGGGATAGACAAGATAAAAAAGAAAAAGAAAAAACCCAGCCAAATATACACCAATGAGTTTTAACGTCAACATAGGGGTATTCAAAGATTAATATTTCTGAAATATAATACGAAACACACAGATAAGAATCAGACAAGAAACAACCATGTTTCACTTACCTGGCGAAGACTTAGGGAGCCTGCACGGAAAGTCCTAGCTGCAAGAAGTTTCAAATATATATCTTCTGGCAGACTCTCTCCAGTTTCATAGTGCTTGGCAATGCTCATCAAGGTATCCCTGAAATAGCCAATAAGAAAACTTGGTAACTGGCAGTTAATGCTTTCATGATGCCAATTAATTTCCATACATCTGCCAATTGCATAATACTCCAACTGCTTTATATGTTATAGGCAACGATAATGAAGTATGAAACATGTAAGCCCATTTAAATCATTTCAGCTCACATAAATGATAACTTCACATCAAATTTTACAAAAAGCTTTAACTAACAAACCCCCAAAGGCATTTTGAATGTCAAAACCAAAACTATTATCCTGCTGTTAACAACTCATCTTATCAATTTTCTTTTTGAGTGTGATAACTTAATTGTATATATGGCAATAATGAAGATGACAAACCTAAAAGCATATCAAGAATATTTAAACAAGACAATTACACCTGTGGTAACACCAATTTTCCATAAATTGTGAAGGCAGTTCAACGGCATCCCACTCTATGCCCCGTATACCAGCTACCAAACCCTCATCTTGCTTAGTTAACATATGCTGAAGTGCATGACCAAATTCATGGAAGACAGTCTCAACCTGCAAATTAAGTAGGCAATTGACGAAATAACTATGGTAGCACTATTAATAAAAGGAAATTAAAGACGAGAGAAAGAAATGAAAGATACAATGCATTCCAAAATATCCCTATTTTTCCTCAATAATTATGAATAACATGGTGTTAAGCTCTAAGTAAATCATTTACAAGTCAACTTTATGATACCTCACATGGTGTTAAGCATGAAGTTTATTGTTCACATTATGTGAACAATACAATTACTTTGTTTGAAAGATGTAAAGAACAAAATTACTTGTCAGAAGAATATCCCGCACATCAGAAATCACAAGGCACTGTACAGTTACTTTAAAACCCTAATAATTATTTTGATCAAAAAACATCCTGCTTTATATACCAAGAAGTCCAAGTCCATATTCAGTTTTAATGAACGTGCTGACCCAAGTCCATTATTGCCATCCCCAAAATTGATCAGATTTTTCCACCCTAGGTTATTCTAAAGATTGCACTTGATTTTACTGAATAAATACTGCCTTTATCAATTGAATCTTCTTACCATCATAGAGCATTAAATTATACAATATGTTACGCTAGCAAAGATCTGTGCAAATTGAGATGAGATAGGCAGGAAATAAGAAAATAAAAAAATCATTTCAATTGTCATTGGGATGTTTATATTCATCCAATAATGCCACCAAAAAATAGAAACTGGATGAGATTCACCAACCACGCAATCAACTGTATTCTAGTTTCAGGTTTTAATTATCTAAAGGTCCTATACTTTAGGCTCCTAAGCCAATTAAGCATGCTTACCTCACGAAAAGTCATGAGGCTTGGCTTGTTTCCAACAGGAGGCATTTGATTGCACACCATGTGGGCAACAGGCAACCTAGCAGAGGCACCATCCTGAGACAATACACGGCTTCGAGCAAAAACCTCATCCATCCATGCACCTCCACGCTTTTCAGATGGACGAGAATATGGATCAAAATAAAAGTATGCAATAGGACTGCCGGAAGAATCCTTGACGCAATAAAATCTAACATCATTGTTCCAGACCTAAACAATAAAAACAACGTACCATCACGATGCTATATTGCAAAAAGAATACCATAGTAAGATGAAGAAATCAATACCGGAGCTAAACCATCAGCTGGCTCAATGGTAATTTCAAAGAGCATCTTCGCAAGGTTGAAAAGGCCATCCATAACTTTAGGCAATGAAAAGTACGGGCGTAATTCCTCCTGTATAATTTATAAAAGAACCACATAAGCAAATACATGCAAAAGGTAAAGAGTTTATTCATACAAGAACAAGAAAAAGGAAAGCAAGGATGACATATAAAACACCTTATGTAAACTTCCCCCAATTCTCATTGAGTCAGACAAGACATTCAAAAAGTAGCCAACTATCAAAATGATGAAATTGAGTTAAAACAGTTTTAAAAACAGTGCAAGTGTACAAACTCAAGTTAAAAGACATAAAGAAGAGGTTTAGAAATTTCGACCACAATTAGAGACAACAGCAGGTCTCAAGTCTGTACAAACCATGGTTTCAAAAGCAAAAGGATGAAAGTCATGGAATGATGGACACTCTTGATAGCAAATACTTGCGTAAAATAGCTGCGTTGCTTACAAAGGTGTTTGGGATTTTTCTAATAAAAACTACTTAGTGCTTTTGCTTTTAAGTAGTTTTGAAGAAGTTGTTTGTGTTTGGAAATGGAAAACACTTAAAACAGTAAAAAATGATAGTGTTTGGTATTGAAGAAATTGCTCATCACTTATTTATAGGGAATATGAGGTAAATAAATATATAATAGTAATATAGTAATAAATAAGGGATAGGATAGTAATAAAGTAGGGTTAGAAGTAGAAAAATAATATATTTGGTCAAATCTGCTTATTGGATATTTGCTTATAGGCAGAAGCACTAGAATGATGCTTCTACTTATTTTCATTTTTAAAATGCAGTTCACCAAACTATTTTTTCTTTCCAAAACTGCTTATACAAGCAATCCGAAACACTTTCACAATCTAGAAGAATATTAAATAATTAATTCCACAAACCCAAGGTCCAAAATTTCAGTATGAATTAAGTTCATTACCAACAAAATTGTTGGAAAAAAAATCTAAAATATAGCAATCAAGAGGCAGGAGTTGGTTCTACAAAATTTTTTATCATTACCATATTTATCACCATCGGCTGTGAATGATGCATGAATATGATATGATACATCATGCATTGGCTATGGAAAAGGCCATAGGTATCGCATCTTAACTACAATTAGTATCTAGTTTTAATATTGTAGTTTGTAATATACATTTTATAGAGAGGGAGGGAGAGAGATCCAACCTCATTTATTTCATATTTTGATTCACTAAGTCTCTCACTCCAAAAGCTAGTATCCCAATGGTTCAAATCATTAGCTTCTGGAGCACCTTGATCCTTTGAGAATTGTTTCAGTTCTTCCAAATCTACCAACATCAAAACAAGATCAGCCCCAAGAATCGCTGTCTCAGCTCAAATGGTTAGACAAGAAGAATTCGCAGCTAAGATTGTGGCTGTGTACACATGTAGAGAGAGAGAGAGAGTTTAAACAAAACAGAATCAACAACTTAATAAAAACTAAACTTTGGAACTCCCAATTAAAAAAAAAATTGGACCAAAGAAACTTGCTTTCATATTTCTGTTGTTGGTACTATTCTTATTATTATTGAAACTTTAAAGGCATCTACTTGGGAACAATCAGTAGGTCGTACAGTGTATTTAATTTGTAAAAATTGAAGCAACTAATTAATTGGAGTGAGCATAGCTGGTGATGACCATTGAGGGAAATCATTAGACCATACTGTCTCATCACACTTTGACAATTTACTACCACAACTACTTATGAGAAATCAGTCAGTTGTACCCTGTACCTGTAAATTTGTAAATATTGAAGCGACTAAGCAATTAGGAGTGAATTTGGGTAGTGTCAACAGTTCGGGCAAATCATTACAACGACATACGGTCATCACAAGTTGACAATTTACTGGATAACTAGTGAGATCTTTCGGTACAAAATATAAGTCACCAAGCAATGACACTAAAGTACAGCTTACAAGAGAAAAAAATTACAAGAAGTTAGATTTAACTTCAAATGTTAGTTATAACATTTTATCTCTATTCTTCCCCCTGAACCCCCATTGTCACTCGTTAAAGAATTACTTAGAACCAAATAACTCTATTGAAATTATATCCTACATAGTTACCTTTAACTGCAGCATCCCAGGAAGCAGCGCGAAGCTTTTCAAGGAGCTCTTCAGCTTTATCAATAGTAGCCATCTTGGTCGCCATGCTTACCTGATAAATGCACCTTAGTAAGCCTATTAAAAGGAGTATTACTATTATAGGAGAATAAAAACTATACCTCAGCATAGTTGTTGTAACCGAGAAGTTTAGCCTTTTCCAGTCTAAGCTTTAGAATTTGGTCAATAATTGATGTATTATCCAGCTCACCACTAGAAGCACGGGTTACATAAGCAAGATAGACTTCCTCGCGCAAAGCTCGGTTTTTAGCATGTTGCATGACAGACATAAAACTTGGAGCGTCCAAAGTTATGACCCATGGCCCATTTTCAGCAGTAGCATTTTCATGCCCCTAGTGTATATACAAATACACATAATGAAATACAAAGCCAACTGTACTAATAACACATGCAACTATAGAAGATGTACAAGCCCTGTTTCAGTGCAGATTACCTTGGACACCGCTGTTTGTGCGCCCAATCCTAGAGCAGTAGCTGGCAATCCTTCAATAGCTTTCTTCTCGGTTATTAATTTTTCAAACTTCTTTGTGGCATCCAAAACGTTCTCCCCAAATTTTTCAGTAAGTTTTGCCAATTCCTGCAATTGAAACCCACATTGAAAGACAAACACCAGCATCAAATTCTTGTTTTGCAAAATTCCATTTAGTGAATAAACATTGCCTCTCTATTGTTTTCAACGAAGAAGAATATCGACAGAACTCTAAGAAATTTATTTAAAAACTTTCATATATATGTGGGATATAAAATGAGTTCCATGTTCACTTCATCTTTATTGTTGGAAGACATCTTCGTATAAAAATTAAGATGGCCTACATCACCCACCTAGCACCCTAACTTTATCTAGGCCTCAAAAAAGAAAGAAGGGAATATGACATACCAATACTTAAAAGCTTTCATGATTGAATTAACTAGTAGCTATAATTTAAATTTTGACATGTATCAAGCTAGATGGTATGCATTATTGCAGTTCAGATGCGAACAAGATACTTCCTGGTTGAATGCATAATATGATACAAAAGTTTACCTGTTCAATTTTATTAAATTGGTCTCTTTTGTCATCTTCAAGGGAGACGCCACTAAGAACAGCCTCCTTTATTTGAGCTGCATGGGTACAAAAGTAGTTGGTCATGTCAAACTCAAGCATGAACTAAAGTTCATTTGTAATAAAGAAACTGAGAGCAAGAACCCCAAGGGATGGGGAAAATGGCAGAGACCTTAAGGAATAACCTCAAGGTCACAAGTTCCAAGTTCCGATCCCCATACTTGGGGCCAAAATTATCTATAAAGAAAAAAAGGAGAAAGTATAATACACATGCTGAAGCGTACATGTGGTTCAAAGTCCCTCGGAAAAGAAGTGTACAAGATCACGCAATTATTTAGGGACGGGCACCATTTTCCTTCAATGTATAGAATTACTTAGAAGGTAGAAGACAGTCTATAGCATATGTCGAAATATATGCACGAAATAGAATACAGAATCTCTCAAACAGCATGCATAAAAAATTTACAATTAGAAGAAAACAGTATAAAGAGGAAGTTACAGCAGACAAAGTCTTGTATAATAATCACAATCGACAAGATCCGAGTACTTGGGTCAACAGACTAAAAATCTACATGTACAGAACTTCTCAAATAGCATATAACCTAGGTCTCTTAGTCACCATGGACTTAGTTCAACTTCCAAAAGAATTGTAAGATACTTACATTCAACTATACGCTTACGAGCAGAACTTAGTGCTTCCCAATCAGGTGATTCTTTGATAGCCTTAAATGCATTATAAATCGGTTTACTTTGTCCTAGCTTTAGCTCAAACTTAACTTTCTCAGGCTGCAAACCAAAAAAAATTAAAAAATATTAGGACCAATAACATCGGGGAACAATGACTTGCAAAAATACATAATTCTCCCAAAATTAAGACACCGTGGATCAATCAACAATAATAACCTTTTGAAGCAGAGGAGACAAATGTGTACATATATAATACAGAATCAGCTATACAATAAAATCACTTTAGATCAACTTCCTTGAGAAAGATGGTATATTTAGTCTAAATTCATGTGTTTATTAGTCTTAACAGTTGGATTTTCTAAATGAAGCAATTATTTTCCTTAACTGAAATTTCATTGGCTTATGTTTTTTAAAGTAAGTAAATAGTATCTGCAAAAGCTCCACTTCATCACAGTAATTTCCTATATCGCAAAAACCTAATTTTTACATGAAATTTACAAATCTGATTTACAATGTATCTCTTAATTAAATACTTGTTCAGCCAAAAGAGATTGAAATATCTACACAAGTCCGTAGGAGTGTCATTGATAGATTATTTATATATAAATATATACACGCCCACAAAGACGCATAGAGAGCACCTGAACTTCTTCAATGGCGGAACGGAGTTCAGGAGTATCTTTGACAGCCTTAAGATGATTAACAGCTCCCCAAACCACCGCCAACCGATCTATAATCTTCTCCAACGGCTCCACCAGCTTCGGCCACGACGGTTCCACAGTACTCTCCAATTCAGCCAATTCTCCCTCCTAGAAAATTAATTTTAGAAACACTCCTAAACAACTACGTATGTAAACATAATAGTTATACATATATAGATATTTGATACTCTACTTACGAGTTTTTTTAGCAGGGCACGAATACCGGGACGGACGTGATCGGCTTGAACGCAATCGAACGGCGGAAAATCGAAGTCCTTCGAGAGAGGATTATCGCGGAGGGATTCGTCGATTGCAGCAGTCATTCTAAGACGAACGGACCGGTGAGATTGGGAAACGAGAGTTTGACTTGCGGATGAGGCAGAGAGAAAAAGAAGAAGACCAGAGAGGACAGAGTCGGGATTTGGGAAAAATGGTGAGTGTAGGATGGGCGTCGTCTTACGTAGCCGAGGGGTAAGGAGCGAGAAATAGCTGAAATGCGTGTTGCCATCAGGCGCAATGATTATAATAATGGATCCGATCAATAAAGGTGAGCGATCTTGGGTCTGAACCCAACTTAGTTAAATTTCAGTCTGGTTAAGGTTTAGTGCGATTTGGCCCGATCTGACCTGGCACTAAAAGGTCATATTTTTTTTTTGGCTCAAATTCTATTTAACTTGGTCTGCCAATAAATTCGGTCTGACCTAAGGCCTGATCTGGCCTGAGGCCCGGCCTAGTTCACTCAAAGCCTACCCCGGCCTACTATTTTTTTTTATTTGTTACTTCAATTCTCCTATTGCAAACGAAAATTTCCTCTTTATGACAATTCATTCAATAAACTAAGTGAAATTAGCGTCTTTCAATACATTCATTCATACATGTTTGTTTATATACGAATAAATAAATTCATGAAAATACATTAAGTAATGTAATATATAAGAATTTTTCTTACCTAGCTAGCAACCAACATTTTTTGTAAATCTTTCATTGCATCTTCATTTTAATAAATACTTAACTTAAAAACTAGAAAGTCATTTGAAAAAAAAAAATATATATATATATATATATATATATATATATATATATATATATATATATATATATATATACTTTTTATAAAAACATAATTTTATTTATTAATGATAGTATAAAAAAATAATATATTTAAAATAATATAATATTTTTATTCATTATTGTAATTTTGTAAGTTGTAATACATTACTTTTAATTAATATAATAATTAAGTTTAAAAATTTAATTGGTATTTTTATAATATTTAAAATTATTAAAAAAAATGAATATATCGGATCGAATCGTCCTGGTCTGACCTGGCTTGACCCAAGACCTATTCTGCAAGCCCCTTTTTAAGTACTAAGTCCTGCTTGACCTGATCGATATGTCAAAAGTCAAAGATTTCATCTTGACTTGGTCAACGGTCAAACCTGATAGGGCCCAAGATGACCTATTATGCATAAGTAAATACTACTCTTCATCTTGATTATTAGGCAATGAAACTGGGTGTAAACATGGTGAACACTTCGGTAATGTGTCTGAATATAATCGATATGGTCCCCCATCCACACCCAATATTGGACGGTCATGGACTAGAGAAAAAATGGGTCGGCCTTGTCTTTTTATTTTAGTCCAAGATTTTAGTATGACGGGTAAGATTAAAACAATGAAGAGTTTTGTACAATAAAACCTCGACAAAAATGAATGTTAAAAATCTAGCTTAAATAATATTTTTTTTCAGTCCCGACTTGAGCAATGTGTACTAAAGTAATGACCTCGATAAATGTATTAAAGTAATAATTTTTTTTGAATTCTTAAAGGTCCAATGAAAATATAAATTAATAATTACTAAATTTAATACAAAAATTTATATATATAATTAATGTATTCTTGAACTTTTTGTAATAATATCTATACAATAGACCTAAACTTTTCGGTAAATAAACAATATCTATATAAAAAGTCATTTTTTCTCAAAATATGCATCTAAAGTTCCTTATTTTTATTTTTACATCTAAAGTCATTTTTATATAAGTTTCACCAATTCTCTTTAGCTTCTCTAGACTTAAATTAATACATTAATTATTGTCTCTTGATTTTTCTGACCACATACATAAATTGAAAAACTCTCTCTAAAATAATAAATATTAATTTATTGATAAATGAATAAATTATTCATTTATCGATAAATAAATAATCTCGCTAAAGTAATTTTTTTTTCGGTCCCAAAGATATTCATTTATATAAGTTTCACTGTATTATCATGTCATGAAATTTTATTTATAGCATTCACAAAATTATTGGCTCTCCTAGTAAACAAAGCAGATACGCACCTAGCCTATTCTTAAATGTTTGGAATTTGCCAATTTGGCTACAAAATGTACCGACCTATATTGTTGAGAGTTGAGACATCCCTCTTCCAATATAAGCTTCTAGTGGTTTTACATTTCAAGAAAACAAACGATATACTTCATAGTGTCATGTTTAATGGAGGGAGGGAGGGAGGGAGGGTGGAATTGCAAACAAAGAATCAACCATATTTTGGAGAGGAGCTAATAGATGTGATCATGTGCAGATAAACCCAATCCTGTTCTTTTGAAACCCTTGCTTGCACACACTTGTGGGATGGCCGCCCCATTGTGCGATCAAATATTGTTTACTGCTAGTATTATTTCCCTTTCTTTACCCCAAGAAGATGAAGAAGAGTGCATCAACCATATCCATCGCAACAAAGTGAACATATTGAAATTATTGACGAGTTTATTATTGATTTGCAGAGAGTCATATACATATACACTGTTGAAAATGTGATTCCACATTATGTACTTTATACATGAAAATGCTCTGAAGACACAAGTCCCATTCTCAATGTGCGGCCCTTTACATAGCTTATATCCCCCCATTCACTTCTGTCAAGCGGTAGAGTTCATTATATCTCACGTTGTGGTGGCTGTTCCAGACAAGCAAGTGGATGATAAAGGCTTAGAACATAAGAAGATAAATAAGTATACCGTTGGCCACATGCCATTAGTAACAGACGGAGTTACATGTCACGTAAAAGTAAGCATGAAAACTTCCAAACGACCATAATTTAAAAGCTTAGTTTTATGCATCAATAGTTAGAAATCTCTACTTTGTTTGACAATCTAGTAATCTCCTAACACATTTCTATATAAAGAGAAAGGTTACTACAAACATGTCTTCCTACGAAGTAAAGAAAGCTATGTTTCATTCTTTTGGATTTTTCGTTGCAAAACCAACTTTTTCCTCTTCACATGTTGATAATTACAAGTTTTAATACGTAAAGAGTTGCATATTAAATTGATTAGTATAACCCCTTGTCTGAAAATGAGAGTTTTGTTTGGCTTGTTGACTTCTTTTTATGCATATTAAAATTAGCCTACAACACACTAAAAACATAATTTTCGAGTAATTCTTTTAGCCCTTAGAATTTCATATGGCAAAAGCTAAATTTGAGCCTGTTATAAACAAATATTAGTATGCATACCAATTCAAATAAGAATCTTAAATACCAAGGGAGTTTATACATTTTTAGTTGATTATACAAAACAAACACTGCACGGTTGAGATGAGTTCCTTCAAGCACATCACATTTTCCTGCGTCTATTTTACATGGTTGAGTTGCAGCATGTGAGCAAGTATAAACATTATTACCAACATATATCACATTTTGAGCATGACAAGTGGCAAGATTTAGTGGGTAATAGCAAAATAAAATGGTAAGTGTTAACGCCAATTTTTATAACCAGTTGAAAATCACAAAACAACTAAGTAAATTAAACGTCAAACACCAATAAAACAGGAGAAAATATTATTGAGACACAAGTATCCTTTTTGGAAACACAACTGGGAAAAAACCCCAGATCAGAGAATAATTTTAGTGATGGATGGTCAAGTGTTTACAAACTTTCTCAAATATAACAAAGAGCTTTTTTGCTGGAAAATATTGGTTCTGAATATATAATTCGTGAGGGCGGTTTGATAATAATATCTACCTCCACTCCCATGCAAGCCTCTATATATATGAGTGTACAAATGTTGGGAAGAGTGTAGGACCAAAAAAAAGCCTCAACTTGTAAATGGACCTATAATAAAAAGAAAACCCAAGCCCCAAGAGAGTCCAATACTTGGTTTATGAAAGAAATAAAATGCTGAAAGGAAAGCCCAGCCCAAGCCTTAATCTAATACATGATCCCAACAGTAAGGTTAAAGTTATGCAGAATATTATGACTAAAACATCCTAAAGCAGGATTACCTGGCAAGTATATTTCCCTGCTTAGTTTTTGTACTTCATGGTTTCTTTCTCAAACCCAATTGTTGGGAATTGTTTTGCATATTCCTCCACCTCGTGGCAGAGCTTTGCAATCTCGGATTGGATGGGAACACTGGACTGCATTGCAGTCAAAAAGTCTTTGAACTTTGTTCCTGGGTCAAGAAAACAGCAACAGGCTCCATAATTTATAACATGATACCACTAGTGCGCATAAAACATGACGATGAATTATGAATATATTCATAAAAGTGTCGTCAACCAGACTCGAGCCTGGTGAGCATGACGATGAGTAGTGGATAACTTCAAACCATATTACACAATAGATGTATTAAAACTGAAAATATATAATACCAAAAGATGTATGTAGTAGGAGACAAGTACACTGCATACACAAAATACACGAGAATATATGTAAATACGGTTAGGAACCTTTAGTCTCAGATTTTATCTTCAGAGCCAAATTTACAGCACTGTCAAAGAAGTCCGCAACTTTAGCAAAATCCTCTTCAACAAATCCCCTAGAAGTGAGAGCAGGGGTTCCTAAAGCACAAAAGTTTGTTCAGGTACTTGGTTAAGGAAGGATTTTACAACTGAAACCTAATCAATAAAAAAGTCTTTACCCATTCGGATGCCACCAGGAACCATGGCAGACACATCTCCTGGTACAGTATTTTTGTTGGCGGCTATGTGAACAGATTCTAGCACCTTTTCAACCCTGGACCCATCAACGCCCTGTAGATAGAAAAATCTATATAAGATTTGGTGCCAATCGCTTTCCATGATAAATGTCATAAATCCATGACTAGAATACTGAACATTGTTTTAAATGCCTGATGGGATTCAACAGCAAAACAATTTTTTCAGATGAGTTCAAATGAGTAGAACTGAGAACAAAGGACTTGTAATCAGTGGCGTTCAATTTCTGAAAAGAAAATTTGAAGCACAAAAATATCTCTATATAGCCTGAAAAATAAATAAATAAATTTTCTCCTTTACCTTGCTTTTCAAATTCACCAAAACTAAGTGATTCTCGGTTCCACCGGAAACAAGTTCATAGCCCTTCTGAACCAAAGTCTGTAAGGATAATTTTAGCACTTAATCATATGGGAAGATGTTGGACACAATTGTATATTGAATCAGTAGCATCATGATTATAAGCTTAAGTTTGAGAGAAGAATTTTTTTAGCTATTAGATCTTTATCCAGCTACAAGTTCAGACGTAAGAAATTATAATTTAGATTAGGCTCCAGCTACTAGTGCAGAGATCTCACTCATACCTTTGCAAACTTTGAGCAATTACTGAGGACTTGCTCTTGATAGGCTTTGTATTCTGCAGTGGTCGCCTACATTCATATAAGAGCAAGAGAATGTGAGCACCGAATGTAACAATCATATTCTATACTGACAAAATAGTTGCTCAGAGTCATTCTTCTATAGAAATTCTTTCCAACAAAACTCAATTCTACTGTGCAAAATATGTTTATTTTGACCTGTTGAAATATGTGATTTACTGAGTAGTTTTGAAATCATATAATTATCCTTTACATTTTAAGAGATCTAAAGGAAGAAATTCATGATTAGAAGACTATATGCTATAGGAAATCCACATTCAGATTATTTTACCAAAGGCACGACTCCATTGCCCACAGATCGATGCATCAAAAGGAAATACTCAATCCCACTTTGAATATAATTCAGAAAAGCTTCAACTAGTCAGTATCAAACCTGTTTCAATGCAACGGCCAAGCCAGTAATGGTGTGGTTGTGCGGGCCACCTTGAAGTCCAGGAAAGACGGCCATATTGATTTTTTCTTCATAATCATACAGTACCTTTAAGATGAAATCGGAATGTAAGTGTTTATCTTGCATAGAACAGTACACGTAAACTTCAGCTAGTGTAGCTACACAACCCCAAGCCTCATAATAAATAACACTGCTGGAAAATTAAAAGAGCTGAAAGAGGAGGTGGATGGTTATATAAGATTTAATATTCAAACATTTAACCTCTTTGCCTTGCTTGTCAATCTCTTTCACCCCTTTCCTGAAGAAAATCATGGCACCACGTGGCCCACGAAGTGACTTGTGTGTTGTGGTGGTGACAACATCTGCATAATCAAAAGGTGATGGGATGACACCAGCTGCAACCAACCCACTGATGTGTGCCATATCTGCCAACAGAATTGCTTTCTGATTGTCACAAACCTGTCATACATTAATTTTATAAACTTGAGTTATAGTCTGTCAAGTCTAATGGTGTGCTCCCATAATGCATATTAACTTCAAATTCTGAAGTAACTGATGTTTTATCTAGCATAATGTACCTTGCGAATACGTGCGTAATCGTAGAGTCGTGCATAAGCACTAGCACCAGCAACTATTAATTTTGGTCTGAAGAGTGTAGCACTTTTCTCCATCTGCCATTTTCAAGATTTTATGTCATGACCCTTTTATAGATTAATAGCTTACAAAGTTTAGGCACAAGGTTAAAATAAGTTAGCTCCGATGCACTGGTTTTGTTAAAATGTTAAATATGGTGACTTCCCAATTGCCTACATACTCACTTAAGTAACCAGAAGAAAACAATAATTTAAGGGGAGAAAAGGCCTCGTTACCCAGTAGCTGACGGTGATAACATTGTCAATGCCACACAGTTAGTATGCATGTTTCATTCAGGTGCGAACTGGGATAACAGTACCTAATGGATAACTTGGAAAGAATCCAAGAATTTGAACATAAATCACACTACTTTATGTTAAACGTTTTCTGGCTAACAGAACGAAGCTTTTTCTACTGGAACAGAGAATCCTAATTTTGCATGTCACTCCTATGTCCTGTGGTGTTTAACTGTTTATTATGTTACATGGATAGTGCTCCATGTAATAGTGCATCTATGTATACCACTTATATGTAATACAAAAATTCACACCTTACATGTAATAACTAATAACAATCCATCTCTTCTTCCCAACTCATTCCTTCTTCATTACCTTGTATCATTCCTTCTTAACTTGGTGATTTTTCCAAGTTTCGGAAATTTGTTATCTTTCCCCTTCGAAAAGTCCAGTTATTCTAATAAGCTTGGTTTCCACTTCTCCTTAAATTTCATTATATTAAAAACTACAAAATATCAAATAATAAAACTGACTTCGAGTGATGACAGTAAATGATAACCCGAAAGTCCATCGAAAACAAAAAGAACCATCATACAATACGAGCTTTACGAACAAAAATAATAGTCGTTATATAAGGAAAGTGGAAAGCTACCTGGTCGTAATCAATATACCCAGTGCTCTCATTCAATCTGTAGGGCATTGTCTCAAAAAATATAGAAACTGCTGATATCTTCTTTGAGTCGGTCTGTGAAAAATTGAATAAAAAGTCAAATCACAGAGACCACTATAACATTGTTAGAAGAAGATGATGTATTGAACTAAGAGAGTCTGCAAAATTATAGTTTCGGTACACCTCAATGATTACATTATTATTAGAAGATGATATTTAAACAAGGAGAGCTCTGAAAAAGCATAGATACACTACAACTCAACTATAACATTATTAGAAAAATATGATCTTTTTAAACAAGAAAAGCAGGAAAGCTGATAAAGTAAATCAGACATATACATTTAACAGGGACAAACTTTTGATGCATTTATAAAATGAAATTATGAGAACACACACCAAAGATACAAACTTTGGAGGGAAAAAATATGCTGTACAGAGTTATATCTTAGTTTATAAAAGACAGATCATGATTCAGAAGCAGAATAGCAAGAATTGTTTAGCAGATCAAACCAAAAGAAGCTGTAAGCACCTGATAACCGTGTGAAAGATGGCCACCATGAGGAAGATCAAGTGCCATGATTCTTTCATGAGGTTTCAATAATGCAGTGTACACTTGAAAATTAGCTGGAGACCCTGAAAGAGGCTGAACATTCACTGCAGCATAAATGATGTTTATAAATGTGGTGTCAAAACATCTCCAACAGTTACAAAAGAATTCGTATTCAGCATATAACTTAATATTTCTTTTGTTTTCGCGGATAAATCAGATGCTTTACCTCCCCATTTTGCAGGATCCAACCGAAATGCTTCCAAGGCACGCTTCTGACACAAGGATTCTGCCATGTCAATGTACCTAAATAACAGAAATGATCAAGATTTCATAGCAAAGAACTACCGGAACGGCCAATTCAAGAGGAACTGGATAAACCATATGTATATGCTAAAGCTAACCCCAATATTAGAGGCCAAAAACTATTTACATCAATCCTGTAAATCAATAAAATATTAGAGGGAAAAAAAGAAGTAGAGTCTGCATACTCATTTCCTCCATAGTATCTAGCACCCGGATATCCTTCACTATATTTGTTAGTCATAACAGATCCAACTGCTTGCATGACAGAGACGGAAGTGAAATTCTCTGATGGTATAAGTTCCAGTCCCTTTAACACAACACGCAAGTTTCAGTAAGATTTAAGACATTCAATCAAGGCAAAACTAAGATTGCAAATACCATCTTCCTGAAGTCTTATCCCGGAAATAAGATTAGATGGCATGTCAGCTGTGATATATTTATAGAGAGAACCTTCCATTGTCTTGCTTTCTCGAGTTCAATAATGTCAGCGATCTCAGGATCAACGACCTCGATTGGAGCATTCAACTGCTTCGGCCACTGTAAATTTTTTAAAATTCTCTACATTAAGAATTGACTGAAACAACAGACCAAAATCACGTAGTTGAATTTGAAGGGGGAGGAAAGGGTATTACAGTGACGCCAGATTTTTGTTTCTCATAGACAGCTTCGCTGGGCAAAGATTACTACAAAATATACAAAAATTAATGAGCCAATTGAATAATACTCTTAAGAAAAAAATTAATAAAATAAAATCTCAAACCATGTAATAGAGAGAGCCGAGACATCGTCGAATTGGTTTATCTACTACAGAAGAGGTAAGCCTACGAAGCGCCGTTGCCATTGCCATCCTCCTCTCTTCTCCTTCCCTCCCTAACTTTCTTCGATTTTTGTTATGTCTAAAACCCCCACTCCTTCTCTTTTTTGGCTAATCTTATTATTTTTTAGTGTCAATATTGGATCTTTTTTTGGCCAATCTTATTATTTTGTAGAGTCAATATTGGATTATGGCTAGGATTTTGGTGGTGGAAGAAATTTCTGTAATATTTCTGGTGCCCGTCGGTTTGATCCTTTTTCTTTCGTAACATTGTTATCCACCTCGGAGTTTCAAAAGACCAACGGCTACCAGTAACTGGTGCCCACCATCTGCAAAACCAACATCAGTAGATTATTATATATTATCGCCTACTAGCTTAAAACTAGCTCATGCGAATAAATAAATAAAATACAAACATATAAGATTATAATATTTTATTTAAATATTAATATAATGTTTTAGTTAAAAATATTTTTTTCTCAAAATAAATTTAAATTAAGGTCTCGTCAGAGTGTGACGACATAATATTTTTAAGTAGGACATCTAATTAAATACCACACAATTATTATATTTTAAGCAGATGTCTAATTAAATACTAATAACGGGGCCTTCTGGATAACATAGAAGTAGGCCATTGAATTAAAATTTTGATAAATATGTTGAATATTAACCCTTGTCAATTTTCTTAGAATTACTATTAGTTAACGCACATTGTCGCGACATCATTGAGTCTTAAAATCAATATATACACATTAATAATTAATTAATAACTATATATATAATAAAATATTAAGAGATCGTATGACAATAATTTTATGATTTTATTGAGATATTTTGATTGGTTATAAGTTAACACTAAATTATTATCGAGTCTATTAATTTAAAAATCTCTATTTTTTTATAAAATATATAAACTTTTCATATCGCATAATATATATATATATATAATGATTAGATATATGTAAATGCATGCATGACATAATTTAAAAATAATTTGTGGAGAAGTAATGAACCTATTAAATGTTATCTATTATTTTGAAGTTTATATATACATAAATAAGTGCTTTCATATAACATATAAATTTGAAATATATAAATTTTTTAAAAAGTCCGTATCTTACAATCTAGATATAGAAATTTCAAATTAATATAATTATTTAATAATACGAGAAGAATTAAAAAGATGTGTGACATAAAAATCTCAAATTAATATAATTATTTAATAATACGGAAAAAATTAAAAAGATGTATGATAAATTAGTATTAGGGTACCATAATATACGGAGTGTATATTAAAGGGAAAGAAACCGTATTGATTATTTATTTATTTTTATTCATGATCTCATTTTATTTTGGCTGTATATAAAGAGTAATTATTCAAGATTTATAGGGCAGGGTCAGGTGATGTCCTCACCAATCACATACTGTTATTTGTGTGAGGTTTGTACAAATTTCATATCTGAACCCATTAGTTTGCTAAGATTTGCACTAATCTCATTATAAATAACAATATATAATTGGTATGGGGCATCAGCTAACCCTGTCCCAGGATCAGCTAATATTTTTTCATGTATGAGAGTTGCAGCAACTTTACCAAATCCAACCAAAGAAGGCCTATCTAAATATTCACCATTCTAAGTTCTAGGCCACAAAGAAATAACTGATAGAGTTTGTGAGTGAGACAAATGTCGCCACCTATTCCTTAGATTTGTTTGTCCTACCCAACATACTTTTGTGTCGCTATCTCGGATACATTGACAATGGGATACGGACCTTAATGAGTCCATACCAGGCGAAATTTGAAAAGCTAGGCCCATTAGTTACTAGCCGCTTTACTTGGGTCAGGTGTAGCTGAAATTTGATTCCCAACGGCCTCTTAATTTAATTCATGCTGCTACTACTGAATATCTAAAATTTTTGTTGATTTGGCGGATTCAGAATTTGTTGCATAGATAATGGAATGGGATTGCGTCTTGTTGCGCGGTTGGCGAGAAGACAATCGTTATGCTGATTTTTTGGCCAAAAGTGCTTAGCAAATGCAAACAGATCCTACATTACTCGTTTGAGGTGTTATGTGCACTTCTTAGCAGAGATGTTACTGAAGTTACTACTCCTAGATTAAATTTTGTGTGTAGTCTTGGCTTTTATCCTCCCTTTTTCCAAAAAAACAGAAAAGGAAATATATTGATGTTTGTGCAATGTCCCAAGCAAAAAGACTACTGAGTTGCAACTCAAACAACACTTGATATTATCACAAAAGTAATTCTATGTACATAATATGCATGTATATAGACCCATCGGCACGAAGTTGCTTAAAATTTTCTGGCATTGGAAGATAAACTTTCTGTTCAAGCTGGCTCTTCGTGCAGTGTGTTGAACTGAAAGAAGAAGAAAAATAGATTTCTTGGAAATATTGTAGTAAAGTACTTTGTTGAAATGGTGCTAATTATATAAGTGCATGGGACAATATTGTTATTTTGCTTGGGTCCTGCATAAACATCAACCTCAGCAAACAGCTTTATATAACACACTTTTTTATGGCCCAAATTGGTAGGTAAAAAGAATTAAAGCCACCCTTATATATGAGCATATAGCTCAGTTCGAGTTGGTAAAATAAGCACAGTACTTAAGCTGCATGAATCTTGGAAACCCCTTCAAACAATGTCCATTCTCTTTCTTGATGTGGTGTAAATGTTCTATGCTCGTCACCTGTAATCAAAGGAATTATTTTTAATACCTCAAGTTTATGAATATTAATTAGATGTATCAAAATTATAACTAATTAAACTGATTCTACTGAACATACTTTCAAGAATATGGGAAATTAAGTTGTAAGTACCTGGTTTTTGTGACTCTTCCTGGTAATTCAAGACTTTGTGGCTCAGGCAGGCTTAGCTGGAGATGGACAGGAACCTGTGGATCCTCCAAAATTCTTAACTCGCACGGAATGGAGGTGTTCCCATTTGATATTGCATCTCTTCCATAAACCTGAAAGATGATGAATTCTCATTTTTGGTTTTTTTTTTTTAATCAATGTTGTGGGTACAAGGACGACTGTAAATGTAAGTTCTTTAGTTAGTAATTCGACCAGAATACCTCTTGTTATACAATTCAATTTTTTCTTGACGAATGAGGTTTACCTTCTTATAGAGTTCTACATTTTCTTGATGGATAAGGCTTCCCTGTACGTAATAAGTCAAACAATTGCAATGCATGTCATGACTGATTGCATAATCATTCACAAACAACAGTAATATAATTGTTCTGGAAAAAAGACCTTTCGAATTAGCTCTTGTATCTCATTAGTTAATATCTCGTCCTGCAAAATTAATAATCACAAGTTGAGTAACGTGCATGATATAGATCATGGAAAATTTCGTATAGACTACAAGCAGATCAAATATAAAGTGATGCATCAAATTTAAGTTGCCTGACCTTTTGCATTCGGACGCCCCGTAGACTCGTTTCCAATTGGTTTTCAAGATTTTGCAGGCCTTCGACACTCAAGCCGTAAAGTTCCTTTCCCATCAGTTGCCTGTCTTATTAAAATGGTCATGTAAGTTCATCACCGTGTTTGATTTGTGAGGGGTATATGTATTTATTAATACAATAATTAAGAATTAATTATTCTCTGTGAAAGGATTCATATCCTTAATTTTTTGTTACAGACTGCTTAGAGACTCTTATTGTTTTTTTTTATTTAATTAGTTTGGCAGGTAAGGTGACTATTCCATGACCTAAGCTTTTCTAGAAGCACTATAGGAGATGGTGTCTCATTGTTACACCCGTAAAGTATGGGCTTAGAACAGTACTTGCAGTCTTATAATGTAATCACAAACTTGCAGATGCTTGTAGATTGAAATAGAAGACGAAAGCACAGCAGTAAAGGTTATGTTTACTTGTGAAAATAGTTACCCATTTTGAAGGCCTGTACGCAGGGTTGAAACATCCCAAATTTGTGTCAAGAAACCAAATGCATGGGAGAGCAATGAACACAAATCAACTGTATTCAATGGGCAGACAAAACAAATGGAAGAAAAGAGATTGGAGATGATTAAGAGCTGGAAAGCGATGTCAAAAATCAAAACATTTTACATATAAAGCATATTATAACATAGCCAGTTACTCTGTCGATCGGTTTTTTTATAACTATGATTTTCTCTTTTATGTTTGCCCCTCTTTTTATACCTCTAAGGTCAAACTTCCAAGCTTAAGGAGCGAAAATATTTACCGATGGTTTTCTTGCAAGATCTGTAATTGTTCCCTTAAGATCGCTGCCTCCTTTTGCCAGAACTAGCAAGTACAGTGATTCGGATTAAGTGCATGCAGTAGTCATAATATACTTCAACATTAAGAATACGTACACAGAAATAGATTTATCCTCGACTTCGTTTGTAAATGTAGTAAGCTAGGAGAAGATAACCTTGCTCAACAAAGCGGGCAAGCTATAACTAAAGTGTTACGTCCTTTCCAATCAATCTTACCTTCCCAATAAAGTACGACATTGAATAGGCAGTTAAAGAATACCAGTAACTAGTAGTGAAGAAACTTTCTACTAAATGCGATAATCATTTAGTGTTAGCTTATTACTGGGAGACCACAGGTGGCATAATTTATATGCCCATAAAATATCTTTAATGTCACATAACTTATATTCCATGAGTACCTGTTCAGCCAAGACAAACGAACCATCTTGTAATGGAATTGTGTGTAATAGGAAGGGAGTCTTTACCACTTGACATGCGTGGATTTAGAATGTTGTCATGTAATAAGTGTTAAGTACTCCATCCCAAATTAAATGCCCAATTTTAATTTTTTAAAGTTAAATTGACCATTTTTAAAATTAATTTTTATATTCTTTTTACCAAAATATAGATGAAGAGATTATAATCGATAGAAAATATATACAATTTATTATTAACCCTAATTTTTATAATTTTAAAAATATATTTATATATGTTTAATTATTAATTTCAAAAATAGTCAATACTTTAAAAAGTTAAAACTGAACATTTACTTTAATTTGGGACGGAAAAAGTATAAGCCGAGGAAATGTACGAGTTTTCATGTTTCTTGCTTCTTAAAACAAGATGTTTGTGGGACGGACCCTAGAGCTTAATATAGAACAGAGCCATTCAAAAGATGGCAATTGGCGGAAGAGGCTGATTTGGAAATAGGCAATTTTTGGGGTAGTCCAAAGACTTCTCTTCCATATAAACAAGCGCAGAAGGCTGCTTTCTTTTCTTTAACATAATTCCATTAAAAAATAGTTCGTTTCTCTTAGCCAAACAGGATTTTGGAATATCAGTATCCATTTCATTAATTTGCTCCTGATGCATTTCAAGCAGTTTATGATAAAGCAATGTTCTGTTCATTGCCAGTGCCATTAATGGCTTCCTCCCAACAATTTTTATAATACCTCAATTTGACATATGTAAAATATTTTGATACGTGTATAAAAACTTAAACTATTATTATTAATATATCTAATTATTCGTGAAATTTTTCCTTCCGCCGTCCGTGATAACATAAAATAAAGTTGAAGTTAATTTGTAGTTCAAAAAGGTTAATTAAAGTGACCTAACCGATCAACCTAAATATATGAATAAATAAAATACCGACTTAGTTTTATTAGCTTATAAGCATTTATACACCCGGTTATATTATTTGTCTTATTGGAAATATTTTATTGGATCCTAATTATATATTAATAAGGCAGGGACGGAACCAGTGTATGACTGGAGGGGGCCACGGTCCCCCCCAAGGTTTGAAAATTTTGTAAAGTCCATGTGCTGAAAAATAAAAAAAAATAAAAATACTACATGTGAATATAGAATTTGAATAACTGTATATTATAAGAGTTGAAAAGTAAGTGTAAGTAGGGATTGATTGCAAACTAATTTTATTATTAAATTCATTATAATTGCATGCTTGTATAATTGGGACATAATATTGTATATGTGTTATTCCAATTGAATGATACATTTGTAAATAAGTAATCAACTAAAACCTTTATTTAATTTTTTTTATTCTTTGTTAATTTTTTGAAACTTGATATTTTAATTTTTTAAAGTTTAATGAGTGATCATAATATTGTATATGTTAATTTCAATTGCATATTCAATTTATTTTTCGGTAACTAACTAAAACCCTTATTTATTTAATTGTAAATTTATGAAAATTTTATTATTAAAAATTTCAATGAGTGGTCCAATAATATTGATTAACTCATTCTTGTACTGTAGTTAATTGAATTTTTTATTTTTTGTTTTAGAATCTTGAGAAAATCACATACTATTGATTTATTTTTCAAGAGAAAACAATCAAATCATGCTGACACATCTTTGCTTACCTATGAGCCTAATTTCAAATATCTCTGCCATGAAGTTTTGTTATGTTCTAAAAGACTTTTTCTTACTATGTTTTGTTGTCTTTGTCAAAACAAATTCTATTACTATATCATATTTATTTTAGTAAAAATATATTTTATAATTGTGGAACTTTACTTTTTAGAGAGGAATATATATTATGTCGTTAAAATTTTTTTTGGCCCCCCCAAAGATTAAATCCTGGTTTCGTCCCTGTAATAAGGTGTTTTCTATCAGCAGGCTTAACTTTAAATGCATGCAGTTAGTTATTTGTTTCTTTAGCAACAGATTGTTCCTTTTAATATTCACCAACTTAGCTTGTTGGGAATCATAGTCTGAGAACTATTTGAACAGTCTAATTAATTATCTGCCACGCTGTCGTGGAGGCATTTATTTCTCAAATACTAAAGTCATGTTTACACTTGCGATTGTATTATATTGATTTTAAGTTACTTGTTTATTTTAAAAATTAAAATTGGGGCTATTAATCTAGATATAACATAATGACTTGGAATGGAGAATTATTTAAGAGCATATCGTCTAACCAGGTATTATAATCTTATTATTTGGAATTAAAATTTGTGAACAAAATTACCACTTACCTTATTTTGAATGATTTGTATATCTAATTCTGTCTATTTAGACTCACACTACTTAGAATACGACCTTTTTGTTATTACTAGTAAGAGTAAAATAGCTCAAACCGATAAATTTTGAAGTTATCTCCTGAATAATCTCATTCTAAACAAACATGTGACTAGAACTATTTAATCCTAATATTAATTAGTAGTCTTGAGATTATAATTCATGAAAATATAGTCTTAGAATTATAATCTTAGCAAACAAACATAGTCTAAAAGTTGTTTATTTTCCTATATATGCTCAGGCATGCAAACAAAATTTCAATTTTCAGTGAAATCAGATATGCTATACATTACTGTGCGTTTTGGAGAATTAAGCTGCAATGGAAAGACTGGATAATGGGAAACGTACGTACCTTGACTTCTGATTCTGGATTCTGTAGCTGATGATGTTCCCCTTTTGACTTATTATATCGTTCCATCACTGATTTCATGCTGATTATAAAGATGAGGAAAATAAATTGAAGGAAAAAAATAAACCCTTCAGATATATTTAAACAGTTGGAACTATACAGAATGGGATCAAACTTGAAGAAACACAGAGGAATCATTGTATCAAACCTTCAAATTCATGTCCTAGATCTATTTGGGATTACAGCTTTTATTTTATTTTTTATATAATAGCTTTTGTTTAAATAATTTTTTTTTACTTTAAATTTGAATGTACTAAAAAATGACACATGCAGCTTTATATTTTTCTAATGAACCAGGCGATAATCCTTCTGAGAATTACCATGGATACCACTTTATATTATTATCTGGCTCTAACACAGCATACAGTTGCAAACCAAATGGAAAAGTGAGTTAAAAGATAATTTTGCTCACTACTTTTTGCATATTGAACCATATTGGATATATGCAAGGCAACGGTTAGGCTAAGAGGAGGGCTTAGTAATGCTGTGCATGCATCAAAAAGTGCCAGTGCCAAATAATACTGACAATTATATGAAAACTTTGATGTGCGTTTTCCTAATGTGATGGGACACTACCTTTTTCTATCAAGAAATTAAAGGAGGGAGTACTAGCTAGTAAGATAATGTTAATTAACATGTCTATTGACCAATCAGCTAGTTATAGCTTCTAGGGTATGTGGTGATTATGGAACTTTACCTAATTTAATTAATTAACTAGCTAGCCTCTTGAATGACTATGTTCTTGGTATTGAATTAAAGCACGCTGAGAGCCCATACTTACAGTGCTAATTCTTGTGAGCAGATAATTAAAGCACTTTACTTTTTAAAACATTTGTCATACTTTTAATTAAAGCACGGTAAGAAACCCCTTGCGTCAAAAGAAGCTGCTGCCTTGTCCCATTACCAAACAAGGCTACCATCATCAAAAAGAGACGGCAAATTAAGATGCATGCATGATTATCTAAACTCTAAAACTTACTTCTAACAAACAAGTGGCGTCACAAGTTTCCATTACAAGCTATTAAGGATTTTATTCTCTTCTGCTCATCATATATACACTCTTACATTAAGGAGTTGGAGTATTGGCCAAAATATATATGTACGTACCTGTAGGCCATAGCTCTATTTTGCATAACTAAATTGTACCGTAAATTTTTTTTAGACAATCACTGATACGTATATGATGCAGTGAATATTGGTTAAATTATAACGTTTTAACATAAATATGATTTGAAGGTTATTGTACAAACAAAAACAGAATAGAAACTCTTGAATTCACAATTAAGGAAGATAATAAACTCACAAAGAGAACAAAGAATAATAATCTCAATTAATGAATAAACGTAATCGTTCACAAGCCTTAATAAGTATATTTATAGTCCTAAATTATTTCTCAACATCAACTAGTATATGAAAAATTAAAATAACGAAAATTAAAAAAAATTATTCTAGTTTGACTAAATTTTGACCTACGATACAACTGCTTTAATAGATTTTTCGGGTTTAAAATGATGTGCATCATGGCCTAAGGCAATGAGTCTTGTAGGGCTCATCGCTAGCTTTAATTTAATATATTATAGACCTCGTAATTTTTCTTAAGTTAAAAGTTATGTCACTTTTAAAACATATCGATCTGAAAGGTTATTTCAAATCCAAATTGAATTCTTCTACCGTATCAGTGTACATACCTTCTGAGTTCTAATCATAATATATATATATATATATATATATATATATATATATATATACTGATTTATTCTTTAGAAAGGGTGGAGCCAAGATGCTCACAGACCAACCCACTAGCAATATATGATCTACTGCATATGAAAAACACGGGGATGTTGAATACTTGAATTATATTCCCTTCTTGCTTAATCACATTTCTCCATGGCTCAAGTGTGGACGTAATGTGAGAATATAAAGAAATCTCAATCGATCCCTGAAGGTTTTGTTCCACCAAGTTTAGATCGACAAAACATTACTAACATATGTTGATGACATAAAAGAGAGATCAAATCATGAAATTATAATATGTTTAAATTTGGTTGCGAGATGATAATTGATGACTCCGTAGAAGGCTTTTGAAATTTTGTACATTTGTTGTGTTGATTAGCTCTTAGCTACAGTTGGTCCATTTTTCATATTTAATTTTTGTTAATCACATAAAAGATCTACGGTTGATATTGATAGAATAAAAATATTGACGTTGTCAGAGCAAAAAGTATCATCACTTAAAATGTTAAGTGTCACTAAACATATATTTTTTATAGCAGCATAATTTTTGTTTTGTTTAACGTCCTTAATATATATGAAAAGATTTACCGACTTAATATATTTCATCTATTTTTGCAATGTTTCAAAAAGTATAAATTATAATCAAGAAGGTGCAAAAAAGTTAACAATGCATTGTCTATTATTGATGGTTTCTCAGCCTATAAATTAATATTCTTTGTGTATTATATGAGAGAATAAAAACATTAATTATTTCTTTAGATAAATGCCTAAATTTAATTAAGGGGATACGATTTAGGATTCTTAACTGGATTACGAGACCACAGTAACTGTTTACCAATAAGTGGGGAGGCACGTTTTTAGGTGCAAATTCATAGACATTATATTTGTTTCAAAAAACTTCCAAATTTTTCTGAATTTTTTTGTATATCTTCAATCATGTTATTTCAATTCCATTCTATTATATATTACACTTTATTTTATATTTTTGTGACTTATTATTTGTCATATTTGAGTTTGATAAAACTCTTTTGTGGACATAATTTAAGTAAGTATAAAATGTGTAACTTAATGTCCTTTATGTGGAGAATAAGAGTAATTCACTTGGTTCAAGTTGGAATCACATGACTTGTGTTTATCAATGACTTAAGTGAAACATTTGATAAGGTGCAAGTTATTTTTAAAAACTAGCTTGTCTTGATTCCATAATGATTAATAAAAGATTACTAGTTGCTTTATAAGCAAAAGTGATATAATCTTATTTAATCATATGAAACAAAAGAAAAGAAATCCAATATATTTTGGATTTGACAATTAGTTAATCTTTCAATGCGACTCTCCATTTTTTCTATTTAAATTATATTATTATTATTAATTTGTAACTTACATCATTATGACTAATGTGTAACTTACAACATTATATTTATAATAATGAGTAATTAAAATAGAATTAATAATAGTTGTTAGTATTATATATGTATACATATATATCTATATGTGTAGGTATATGAAGAGATATACATATATGAGAAATGGAGAATACTTGCATTATAAGAAGAAAACTTGCACATGAAATTCTCTCTTCTCTCGGTTAGTTTTTTCTATAAACATATAATTATTATAAAGAAATATTTGACTAGAATATTTTGTGAATTGCTATAACAAAATTGTTCAACTCTGAAACTTAGCATATATCTTGGAGGTATATTGTTTATAACTTGTAGCAAACCATTCGTGGTAGGAGCGATAAAGACCTTAAGAATAGGAATCACCCGTGTCATATTCTCCGACTAATTTTCTATTATAACTCTACGAAACTACGGTTCTAACACATTCACTATAAGGTTTTCAGCATTAGTCACTAGTGTGGTTTAGAATTTTAATAACTGTCTAACTTTTTTATATATCAATCCAATTATGCTCCTTTAGACAAAAACCCAAGATTATAATCGACGGCCTCATATAAACTCACATAAGTTCAACTCTAGCTAGCTAGCACAGTTGGCTGTCTACATGGTCGCTGCCAATTATGTTATAAACCTTCAATTTCTAATTTCAGATGCATAAGCAAAAGCATACATCTTCCAAATGATACCAGTACATTAAACTAAAACTGGGTATTATTCTTAATTCTAAGCAGCAACTATAATACTTCTAAGCACTGATTACGATCTCGTGATGGAATACGATAACTAGAAAATACATATAAAAATGACTAAACCTTTGTTCCTCAATCCGTTTAGATCGATCCTTTCAGCATCGCCAAAAACTTCTGTGGTCTTGGCCAGCATGTCATCTTATATAGGGTTCTCAGGTCACATCTTGAAAGAGTTATAAAATATATATATATATATATATATATATATATATATATATATATATATATATATATATAATATTGTCATTTGAATTAATAATTACAATTAATTCTTGGTGCTAAAAGAAACATAATCTTTTTTAGCTTGATCATGCCATGCAAACCATGTTAAAACTAGAAACCAAAATGTTTCTAGTCTTTTGCATTAATTAAAAAGTTTATCATTTTAATTCTCAATGAGCTAGGTTGATATAGTGTCAACAGGTGCTATAAATATACAAAATATTTACTGCTGGCATGGGATTCTAAAAATAAAAATGAATCACCTTAGAAATATATATACTCAATGAAATAAAATGAAATTAGTAGATCGATGTATGCATGAAATATGTCAAGTAATAATGAGAAATTGATTAATTTAAATATTAACCTGGTGCTTGAAAATTCATAGAGCTTATCAGTGCTGGAGAAAATGACCACACCAACTTCAGCATCACAAAGAATTGCAAGCTCCTTTGCTTTCTTCAACAGCCCATTCCTTCTCTTAGAGAAAGTCACTTGCCTGTTTGTCGAGTTGTCGATCCTTCGGATTGCAATCTTTCCTCTCCCCATCCCTCGCTAGCTCGATGAATCCTTAAAAAAATAATATTGCAGATTAGTTCTATAGCTAACTAGGGTTTCCTTAATTAATTGTGTTATATTCAAGATCAGTTAATTAGATCTTAAACTAATTAAGATGGATGAACAAAACAGATTTATTAGCTTATTGTAAAGAAATAAAAAGAAAAAAGAAAAAGAAAAACAGAAAACCTTACTTGGTTAAGTGATTTGATGGTGGAAGAGACTTTTGTTTGATAGCTGGTCCTCAAAGTCGAGCTTTTTTATAAGTGAATAAAAGGAGTGATACTATTTCTAGGTGGTTTTGGACGTTGTTTTAAGTAAAGCTATACAGGAGCGGTTTGGTATCTTAAACAGCTCACAAATAGTGGTTTTTAAGCTAAGCAGTACTTTTAAGAACTTCTTTAACTATGAATCGAGTTGAAGAGGTCGAGGGACGAATAGGCCCTTTTCTATATTTTTAATTTTATCTTACTATTTTTACACATACAATAATATTTTATCGCGCCGTATTAGTCACTGACACGTGGGGAAATGAGTCTTTACTTTAGAATTCCTATAAGAGGTAACCTTAATTCGATCTCAAAATTTATTTCCACCTGAAGTACTTTTGGGTAGTAACAATACTATTTCGGTACTTTAAATATGGGGTTAATTACACATATGTTATACCAAGATTCATCATTTTTATAATTTGGCTCTCTAAAATATTTAGACTTATAATTTACTACATAAATTATTTAATTTCACATAGTTTGACCCTTGAAAATAGATTCCGGCCAAAATTAGACGAAGTACTCGACCTGCCCATGACTCCGAATGGGTCAACAATATTTTATACCATTTGACCATATAAATATACGGGTTAATTACACTTGTATTATATCAAATATTACAAAATTTATAATTCAGCCGCCAAAGTATTCAAATACTAATTGACTAGTACTTCATTGAAAAAATTAAAATAATTGTAAATACAATTAACCCCAAAATAAAATACTTGTAAATACAACTAACTCCAAATTAACATACTTATAAATACAACTAACCCCTAACTAAATCAAACAAAAGACAAGTTTACATACATAACATTCAAGTACAAAATCAAACATTACATCCATCTTAACTATTAAAACATAAAAAATAACAAAAATTTCAGTGTGAAGCCCTACTTTTTAATTGTCAAGATCAATTTTGCATTTGGATGTTGTGTACTTATACTTCTTCTCAAACAAAATATATAATTCAAGTTAAATAATTAAAACTCACTAATTAAATCAAATAAAAAAATATAATTAAAATAAAATAATTAAAAATCAAATACTAACTAAATCAAATAAAATATATAATTCAATTTAAATAATTAAAACTCAAAAATTAATTCAAATAAAACCAATAATTAAAATAAAATAATTAAAAATCAAATACTAACGTAATTAAATAAAATAATTAAAAATACTTAACTAAATCAAACAAAATATATAATTTAAGTTAACTAATTAAAACACACTAATTAATTCAAATAAAAACAATAACTAAAATAAAATAATTAAAAATCAAATACTAACTTAATCAAATAAAAAATATAATTCAATTTAAATGATTAAAACTCACTAATTAATTCAAAGAAAAACAATAACTAAAAAAAATAATAAAAAATCAAATACTAACTAAATCAATAAAATAATTAAAAATCAAATACTAGCTATATATATATATATATATATATATATATATATATATAATTCAATTTAAATAATTAAAACTCAAAAATTAATTCAAATAAAAAATAACTAAAATAAAATAATTAAAAATCATCTACTAACTTATTCAAATAAAATATATAATTCAATTTAAATAACTAAAACTCACTAATTAATTAAAAAACAATAACTAAAATAAAACAAATAAAAATCAAATACTAACTAAATCAAATAAAATATATAATTCAATTTAAATAATTAAAAATCAATAGTTAATTCAAATAAAAATAATATCTAAAATAAAATAATTATAAATCAAATACTAGCTTAATCAAATAAAATAATTCAAAATCCTTAATTAAATCAAACAAAATATATAATTCAAGTTAAATAACTAAAACTCACTAAGTAATTCAAATAAAAACAATATCTAAAATAAAATAATCAAAAAACAAATACAAATTAAATCAAATAAAATATATAATTCAATGTTAATGATTAAAACTCACAAATTAATTCCAATAAAAACAATAACTAAAATAAAATAATTAAAAATCAGATACTTACTTATTCAAATAAAATATACAATTCAATTTAAATAATTAAAACTCCCTAATTAATTCAAATAAAAACAATAACTAAAATAAAATAATTAAAAATCAAATACTAACTTAATCAAATAAAATATTTAATTCAATTTAAATAATTAAAAATCAATAATTAATTCAAATAAAAACAATAACTAGAATAAAATAATTAAGAATCAAGTACTAACTTAAACAAATAAAATAATTTAAAATCCTTAACTAAATCGAACAAAATATATTATTCAAGTTAAATAATTAAAACTCACTAATTAATTCGAATAAAAACAAACACTAAAATCAAATAATTAAAAATCAAATATTAACTAAATAAAAAAATGTATATAATTCAATTTAAATAATTAAAACTCACTAATTATTTCAAATAAAAACAATAACTATAATAAAATAATTAAAAAACAAATACTAACTTAATCAAATAAAATGTGTAATTCAATTTAAATAATTAAAACTCACTAATTAATTCAAATAAAGGCAATATCTAAAATAAAATAATTAAAAATCAAATACTAACTAAATCAAATCAAATATATAATTCAATTTAAATAATTAAAACTCACTAATTAATTCAAATAAAAACATTAACTAAAATAAAATAATTAAAAATCAAATACTAACTTAAACAAATAAAATATATAATTCAATTTAAATAAGTAAAACTCAGTAATTAATTCAAATAAAAACAATAACTAAAATTAATTAATTAAAAATCAAATATTATCTTAATCAAATAAAATAATTAAAAATTAGTACTAACTAAATAAAATAAAATTTATATTTCAATTTAAATGATTAAAACTCACTAATTAATTCAAATAAAAATAATAACTTACATAAAATAATTAAAAATCAAATACTAACTTAATCAAATAAAATAATTAAAAATCCTTAACTAAATCAAATAAAATATGTAATTCCCCTTAATAACCTGTTTTCGCTTTATTTCCTTCATCATCACCTTTTAATAGCTACGTTCGCAGATAAGGAAGCCATCTCCACCAACTGTTGGAGGATGCCAATAATGGCAGGTGCCGACGAAAATGATTAGGTTTTTTTGGGGGAGCATAATAGAGGAATGGGGATAGACGAAAGTAACAGAAAGAGATGGTCATTGTAATTGATGATGCAAAATTAGGGGAGAGAGATGAGTAAGGGAATCGGTGATTTGATTTCTAAGTTGTGATGGTGATTAAATGGTAATAGCATAGGAATGAACGACGTGGATAACTGCCCTTAGAGCGGAGGCCAGTGGCGTAAGGCGGTCGGAGTTTCTGGTTTAGAGGTTATGGAATCCTAGGAGAGAGAAAATTGAGTAATGAAAATACATGTATTAATTTTGTTTTAACTTTGGGCGCCAAATTATGAATTTAATAGTACATATTGTAACGTATTTTTAAGTGAGACCATATTATATACGGTTAAATCGTATACAAAAAAAAATTTGGCCGACATTTGCATATTCTGACCAATTTTGGCCGGAATCTGCTTTTAGGGGTCAAACTGTGTGAAATTAGGTACTTCATATAATAAATTATAAACTCAAATACTTGGGGGCCGAATTATAAAAGTGATGAAACTTGGTGTTACATATGTGTAATTAACCCTTAAATATACACTCCAGGCTGATTAAATGTTTCTCTTTCCTAATATGCCACCCAATTCATAGCTTTATTATTATTAAGTATAATTCATCCACTGAATGTTCTTGGACCACACATCAGCATAATTTTCTTTCGGATGATTAAGGGTGAAAATAAAATGACTCATTCTTATAAAATAAAATAAAAAATTGTGTTTAGTTGCTACTCCATTGAAATGGAATGAATCATTCATATTCCTCCCAAATTTATGAATTTTATTTCTTGTGGGAGGGTATGGAATGACTCATTACAGTTGAAATGAAATAAATAATTCCACTCTTAATTCTAATCTCTTTTCTGTTTTAATTTTTTACCTATTCCATTTATTCGATCCAAACGTAACATAATTTCTTTCTTTTAGCTAGGTTCATGGCATGCATAATAGGAATATAATTTTAATACACACTTGATTTTTTATTTATTTATTGGTTATACTTAATTCATACCCAATTTTCGGTTGATGTTGATGCAACTTAATATATTATTTAGTAAATTATAAAATAAGAAGATTTAACCTTTAATTAAATTAAGGCTCTCCTTTTAGCATGTAAGATCATAAATTCGAATCTATCCCTCAATAAAAATCAAAATAAACTACCACTCCATATGAAAATGACAACTTTTTTTTAAGTTCTCCCTAATTTTCTTCGTGCCCCCTTACCAAGTTCCCTCGTAGACCCCTAATTAAGTTGAAATTTCTAAAATTGAATTATAATAGTATAGGTTTTAAAAATAATAATATTAACTTTTCAATTAACTTCAACAATGCTCATTTATAATATAATCAAGTGCACAAGGGTTTACAGAAAGATACACAAATAATTTGCTGCCCCCCTTCATATCTTTATTATTATTATTAAAACGAAGTTCATCCAATGAGAATATTCCTTTGGACCACACACGAGCATAATTTTCTTTCCAATGATTAAGGAGTCATAATCACTATTAGTCTATCACTAATTTCTTTCTTTTAGCTAGGTTCATCGTGGCATGCATAATAGGAGTATGTCTTGAGCAATGATGCATACATCCAGCTAAGTTATAATTTTTCTCAAGTTTAATCGACTTATGCTCAATTTTCCGTTGATATTGATGTGACAACATTATATTTTTCACAAAATTATAAAATAAGTAGATTTTGCCCGTAGACCGGCAATTAGTAGCATCATCATTTAATTTTCTTATGGTCGTCAATTTTCATGATCAATTGTATTCCATCAAACATTAATTAATCGATGACAATCTAACAAATTATTAGAATTTTTGATTAACCCCTCCAAATTCACCAGGTAGCATTGTCAGGGCGACACAAATTATGATACATCTGACATACACGTGAAATGAGCATCCGCCAATCGAGAGAAGCCTTGGCACGCCTTCATCAAGCTCAACGTACGTACCCAATGGCAAACAAGCCACCCGCACTTCCAACCATAGGCATGTGCGTTTTTTATGCTAGCCTGAAGTTCTACTTCTGTTCTATTCTAATTTAAGATATATGTGAAAAAGTACAATTTTTATAGATAATTTTTTGGGTACTATTTTACAAATGCTAAAAAAGTACAACACTTCATATTAATTAAAAATATTCTCCGTCTCAACTCTTACTTAATCAATGGAAACGGAATGTTAACAGTCTCAAAGTTTCCATCTCAAATGCTCGATTTTTTTTTTCCGTTACTAATTTGACTCAGACACTCAAACACCTATACTCATCTTGGCTTTGCCAAAAATTGAACCCCCAATCTCATGAATATCATGAGTTAGGTAATACCACTCGGGTCAATGACATTCGGTAAATGCTCAATTTTCTAGTAGTGACATATCAATATTTAATATTTAATTTTTAATTTTGGAATAAATAAAGAAAATGTATTTTTAATTTTGAAAGAAGTATATATTACCTCTCTAGCAAAGTTCATTTTTTTCATACATAATCTTAGTTTTAGTAGTATATTCTGTATAACATTTGAAACACATCCCTCCCACCAATTAATTGTTGGGAGATGATCCAAACGCAGGAATTGTCATACTAAAGTTACCCTAATTGTCTGCATAGAATGCTTGCGATTGGCTAAAGCCCACGTGAAGGCGCACGATTAAACCAATGAGATTCCTTGTTAATTACCACTTAGCTACTAAATGTAATTATGGGCCATGCAGGTTTCTTGATTTAAGCAGACCCCAACATCAAGGACTAGCTAGTTAAGATTAGAGTAAATATAATTAGTTTCATGTCGATCTCCAAGGAGGAGCTTAGACAGGTGTCAATCATAAGCAAATCATAGAGATACGGAAACCAAGAACACAGTTTGTCAAAGATACAATTAGGGATAGTTTATCACTCCAACAATGGAAAATGCCGCTTTACTGAGTCATCATCCATTCAATATTAGTTTGTTTAAAGTTTTGAGGCTAATCATGAGATTAAATAAACATCAAGTATACATATCAGGAATAGGAGATGAGCCTTTTTTGGAAGGGGAGATTTATGTCCCTTCTCATCATCCATCTTCACATGTTAAGATCGATATTTCTACAGCTACAACTTGCTAATTTCCCTTGCCTTAATTAATTACCTTGTTTGCCAAAATCTACAGTACTAGCTAGGTTTGCATGGTTTATTTTCTAATTCATTAATTATGCAAAAAAAGTAAAAAAATCTCTTTGTTTACAACACCGAAGTACATAAATAAAAAGATAATAAAAAAAGACACTGATATTTCAGTCTCAAACACTTTCATCAAAAGACATAACACTTAAAGTTATTATCAAACTAAGTACTAACGTCATGACTTTTTGGTAAATTTGTGGTGGATTGGATGCGTACATATATGCATTGGTTCATTAATCATACTATTTTGGTAGATCTGTGGTGGATTAGATGCGTACGTATATGCATTTGGTTCATTAGTCATATTATTTTGGTAGATCTGTGGTGGATTGGATGTGTACGTATATGCATTTGGTTCATTAATCATACTAATTAATTAATACAACTTCGATTCAAACACTGTTCTTTTAAAAAAGAAATCATTATATAATACAGAGTTAATTTTATAATTAAAAGACTAATAAATGGAAACAGTTAGTATAAAATACACTGCATATATAAAATAAGGACTAGCTAGTCTTCTGCATGTTAGATACAACATATCTAATTCTGTTGCTTGGCACCTTTTTTACAGCCTTGAACATCTTTGTTAACTAGTATTGTGGTAAAGGCGGTTAGGATGTCTTAAGAACTAGACATAACGTAATACTGGCTGTTTGGTTTTTTAATACTTTCAACTGTGGGTGGGGTATTCAAATCTTTTGAATTTGCAACAGTTGTACTTCATCTTATGATTTTTATGAAAAATATATTTTCTCATTAAAAAAAAAGTAATAAAATTAACTACTTGCTCGATATGATGAGGGCAAAGGAAATCAATACTCAAATCAGTGGCTTGTTCTTCAGCTCTTCAACATTTTGTTGGCTACATTTGGTCCATATATTACCTATTTGAATATGTAAAAACAAAACAAAAAGGACTTCTCTCACTCTGAATTGTTGACTTGATTTGCAGCCGTACGGCATCTTTTCCGGAAGTCGAGCTCCGTTCTTTCTATTTACAAAACTTTATAGGGGTAGCTGCTTAATTAAGTTTAGAAAAAGAAAAAAAAGAGAGAGAATATTTTCAAAGAAGAGACAACTTCAATTAACTTCCGTATGTATGTAATTTATTTTATTGTTTCTATTTTGAAGAAATAATATTATTACTAGTACGTACTATACAACACCATATATGTAAAACATCTCCAAATGAAACATTATAATTAAATCGCATATTTCTTATATATTGGAAAAATCTTGAATTCATCAGTTTCGATAGTTATTTAATTAAACAATTTTGCTATGAGTAATGATTTGGTCAATAATCCATGCAATGATCTTTGTAAAAAATGATGAGACCCGCCACTTACATGATGGGTTCCATCATTTTTTATAAGTAATGGGTCTCACCATTCTTTACAAAGGTCATTACATGGATCATTACTCATAGCATTTTTCTTAATTAAAGAGTCATATCTAATGCTGCATGTATGTACCTATAAAGCTTGCAAATGAGTGGAATTGGCCGGGCTAGAAACGACGACCCAGCCAATATAAGTGGACCTCTGAGCCCGTCTGATTTTCTCTTTTCATATTTTGGGTTTTTGCCCATATTGATCAGGACTCATCTAGACCGTCACGTTTTCACCCAACAAGGCAACAACTAATGTGAACTCCCACATAAAATTTATGACGAAGCTCAAGGGGTTGGCTTGGTGGTTAAAAAAGTTTTCTTCTAAATGAGGATGAGATTACCACACGAAAAATATCGATCCCAATCCTGTATAAATCAATCCTTAAGATCGTCTGAGACGAAATTTAATTTTAATTAACACATAAATTGGCTCGAAAATACATAAGATGAGGTATCACTCAAAAAAATATCAATCCCACGGCGAAGGGAGAGTCTAACATCTTACTTAATCCTAATCCTGTATAAATCAATCCTTAAAGTTGAAATATCATATCAGATCAGCAATGTGAAATATTGATTAATTGAAATAATATATTTGTTACTTGTACTGAGTAATATATTTTCAGCTGATTTCGATTAAGAGTGGAAGCTCGAATAGGATATCTCTCCGCAACAATCGTCAATCAAGTATATCATATGAACTCATTGGTAATCGCATACTATTTTCGCAAGATTAGAAATTAGTAATGTGGCTAAAACTAAAACCAATTCATAATTTAATACCCTATATTTTCTAGTTTTGGCCCAATCCCAAGAACAGAACAAAGCCATGTCCAATATTATCTCATTAGAAATCTTTTCCTCGTATCTTTTGCCACTGACCTAAATAAATAAATCAATTGATGCATAGTCCTGAATTGGTGGTCAAGATATGAAAGTGATAAGTTCCAATGAAGAATTCAACCACTCTGCTCTGCCTTTGATGTTACGAATTAGGGTTAGTCTAAAAATATATACAGAAACAAAGACCTTGCTTTAGAATTTAAAGCATTAGATATGGTTGGAGAAGTCGTAGACATCATGTAGTATAGACTATGACTTTTTATGTTAGGAAAATTATACATGAATATATTAGAATTTGTCTTATTCTTATTCTTTAGTATTATGTTATTTCACAGTAAGAAATTGGATGCGTAGCCTGAGAATTGACTTTTTATGTTAGTTTTTCTTTTTCCTAAAGAAAATTATATATGAATATGAGTTAAAACTGATAGATGCATTATACAGGTATATTGCTATATTCACAAAGTCTACGACATTTGAAGTAATTGGATGATAAAGTTCAATTTTATAGTGTTGAGGCAAGTCGCTAGAATATAATTGCTTCTTCTTCTTCTAAAATTTGTTTAACATTGAAATAAAATTGCTGTGCCCTCCATGGTATTAAAAGCTTATCATTCTTTACATTTTTAATTTTTCATAGAAATATGCTTCACTATCAATTATTAGACTATAATATATTAAAGCTGGTATCAGCAGAGTATAGAAACTATTGCAAATATCAATTTAATTAGTTGGAAAAATTGATCTTGACATTGTTTATTATGTGGCCAATGCTATGAAGCTCTTGGATATTAAATTAAGCTGATAGATGGTAACCTGAGCATCAAGAATTAGACTTAACATACATGTGTGGAATCTAACTTGATCCAAAAGCTTAAGTTATTAATTAGGTCTATTCATGTATATTAATTTTCCACTCTTTCATTATTTATCTGATATAAGACTCCAACTTACTTGTGATATCCTAACAATCTCCTCCTTACAAGTCAGTTCACCATGTCAAAATCTCCCACTTAATTGAACACCTTCTCTTCAATTTTCCCATCAAGAGTCAACAGTCTCTTGTTGTAGCTACTAACCGGATGACAAAAAGTTGGGTCAGGGAGGCTTTGGCTGCGATTCGAGGGAGACCTCACATACCTAAATATCCCAATTGCTGTGAAGAAGATCTCAAGGGAGTATAAACAAAGGAAGGAGTACATAACAGAGGTCAAGATCATTAATGTTGGGAACAATTACCTCCCACTAGAACCGTTTGTGATAAATTAAATGATAAACCACGCCAAATAAATAATACTGTTCCAACTATATAATATCTGCAGAAAATAAGCCAAACACACAAGACACCAAATTTACGTGGAAAACCCAATTGGGAAAAACCACGGGGAGAGATCTCAGAAATTCACTATGAGAAAAATATACAAACTTGAGAAAATAATATCACTAATTATTTTCTCCCTCTCTATATCTAAGAAAATAAAATCACTATTTATTTTCTCTCTTCCTCACTTTCTTTCTATAACTTAAATGAGTTATTTTTCCTCTCCACACTTGGAACTCTCGGATGAATTCCTCTTGTTTTCTCTGCTCTCCGCACCTCTCTGCTATCCCTTTTCTTTTCTCTGGTGCGTCACAATTTGCATTCTACCGGGTGCATTTATTTATAACCCCCTTAATGAGTAAATGGACGCGTCTTACAAGCATTTAACATGGAAGAAAAATGCATGTGTTCAACTGTGAAAGTCAAGTGCAGCAAACACGGCGTCGAAAGCAACAAGGAGAAAAGTAAAACATGCAGCTGCTGGAAGTAAATGCAATTAGGTGAGGGATTGGACCCAACAATCTCCCCCTCCAATCCCATTAGAGAGGGTTTCCACCGTGACCCAGTCACTTGGAATCCATTCCTGCCAACTTCTTGCAAACCTCGAGCTTGTCGCGAGTCACAACCTTTGTCAACATGTCTGAAGTGTTTTCATCAGTATGAACTTTCTTTACTTTCATCAGCTCATTTTCCATCACTTCTCGAAGCCAGTGATAACGAACATCAATGTGCTTGGTACGATTATGATACGTGGCATTCTTGGTCAAGTCAATTGCACACTGACTATCACAATAAATCACATACTCATCCTGTGTAACTCCTAACTCTTGGAGAAACCGTTTTAACCATAACATCTCTTTGCCTGCTTCTGTAGCAGCAATGTATTATGACTCAGTTGTAGACAAAGCAACACACTTCTGCAACTTAGACTACCATGACACAGCTCCCCCTGCAAAAGTAAACACATACCCTGAAGTAGACTTCTTCTCTTCAGAACCTGTCATGTCTGCATCTGTAAAACCCTCCAAGACTGGATTCGAATTACCAAAACCCAAACACAAACTAGAAGTAGCTTTTAAATATCTGAGAATCCACTTAACTGCTTCACAATGTTCTCTACCAGGATTTGATAAATACCTGCTCACAACACCAACTGCATGAGCTATATCTGGCCGTGTACAAACCATTGCGTACATAAGACTCTCCCTACAGCAGAGGAGTAGGGAACTGCTGCCATATCATCTCTTCCTTCTTTAGTAGAATGACTCATATGCTTCGTCAACTTAAAATGACTGGTCAGTGGTGTGCTAACTGGTTTAGCATCACCCATGTTGAACCTTACAAGCACCCGTTCAACATATTTCTCTTGTGACAACCACAACTTTTTGGCTTTCTTGTCACGAATAATCTTCATGCCCAAAATTTGCTTGGCTGGGCCTAAATCCTTCATATCAAAGTGGAAGCTGTCGTTATCACTCCAAAATTATTCCTTACTTTCACTCTATCAATATAAAATTGGTATAATAGCAAGCAAGAGTCGAACCCACGGGAAGTATATTTTATGATTTATCCGAATGTTTCTAACAGTAAATAACAAGTAATAAGTAAAGAGGGGATTTTTGTAACTATGATTCTACTAGAAAACAAGAAGTATAAATTAAGATTATCCAATGATTTGCAAACTTCAGTTCTTCAGTTCAGTATCATCTTTTCATAAATATGATATAATTAAGTTGATCAATATCTTTCCTTCAATGAAATTAATAACCCTAAGCAACCACGGTCCGCGTTACCCGAAATTCCCCTTTGGTTTTAAATCTAATGTGACGATCGCCCCCACTAGACCCTAATTATCATACAACCTAGAGCTATCAGTCTAGATTTAATATGACAATAGCATTAAGAATTAGGGAATTAGGTTATTCCAAGCAATAATCGTACGATCGCAGAATATTTAACCTGTCTTCTTGATATCATAGCAATATTCGAAAGCTTGACCACAATCAAATACCACTATTCGCTACTTATGATCAGATATAACATCGTTTGCTTAATATTATACCTTAATCTAGCATATGATAATAATCAAATCAATTCAATGGGCCCTTATCAAATTAATCAAACCAATCATCATTAAACAATTCTAATAGATCATCAAGAATAAATTCCACATACGAAGGAAGAAATACTAATAACTCAATTAATTCATAGATAATAAATAATATTCAACATCCCTTAGAACTGAAAATAGAAAACTTAGCCTAACATAGTTGAAAACACCAATCAATCTTCAATGAAAATCTTCCTCTCTAAGTTGTGTTAAAACCATTCTAATCCTATCTATTTATATCCCTAATAACTCTACTAAGTACTCCTAACTCGTAGCAACTTCACAATCCTTCTTTTGCTCAACTTCTGGAAACACCCGAACTCTTAAAATAAATTCCGCCGACCACGGCCCCGGCCACGGATTCCTTTGTAAAAGCCGGCCCCGGCCGCGGTTACTGTTCACAAATTACAAAATTGCCATTAAGCTCCGTTTTTACCGTTTTGACCCTCCAAAGCTATTTTCTGCAATATAAACATAAAAACAAGTAAAATGCAAATAAAAATACTCAATGATAGCAATTAATTAAGCCCAAGAATATCGATTCGTAAGTATAAACTACACTCATCAAATACCCCCAAACTTAAGACTTTGCTTGTCCTCAAGCAAAAATACCAACAAGAAAAACAACTACATTAACTATACTAACTACATGAATGCATATGCATGTCCAACTAATGCCTCGAGCAATAAATCAACACAATTCATAAAAATCCAGCCTCAAAGATCCTTAAGTAAAAATTCAGCAAAATCTCAAATTCATGCATAATCAGAACTCCAACGTATCACCAATTTCATTCACTACCAACCCTTGTGTGTGTGTGAATTCAATATATCAACTCAATCAAAATTTTAATACAACTCATGAACCAATGTGACAAATAAAAGATATCAACTCAGAATTTTAATCCCCTCCATACACTTGTCTTCACATTTTTTCTCATTTTTTTCCTTCTTCATATTACGAGTGCGTTTTACGCTCCATCTCGTGTAATATTAACTTAGCATGTGCAATGTCCATTTTTCTTAGGCTTTTCAAAATTACCCATGTAGCGAACTTTCCACCAGTGACTCCCAAACCAGTTGGCTTTAGGGCACTGAATGTAGAGACACTCCTAAGGGCTTACTTGTTCGAGCAATAGAGGCCACAAAAACAGACTAGCTAAGATTCTGCTCATATCTGTCTACTCTTCTTTATTTATTTTTTCCTTTATTTTTTATAGTAAAGACAGACATCGAAGCAATTATGTATTTCACTCTTATATCATACGATCCAACACAGTATAGAAGTCACCACTATCTTCAATTAGCACCTAATCCATTAAATTGAACCAAAATTCAACTGACTTAATATATTGAATGTGCAATGAAAAATTAAGGGTCTCGAATTCAATAAAACTAGCAAATAGTTAGAATATCCAATTTAGCAGTCCTTATCCATCTTACGTAAAATTATTACAAAATTCATCAAATTTTTATCATCGGCCATCATTAAACTTCATGCATCAATTACCGCTCAAGTTATGCAATGAAATATGATCCTAAATGCATGCAACAAATTAATTAACACTAAATATAATAAGAAAAATATTTTTGTGATTTTTTTAATTTTTTAATTTGTTTTATATTTTTATATTTTTTTTAAAACTGAGACAACTAAATGCTAAACCAACTAAACAATGTCCTAAAATATGCAAATGCAACATAACAGTAACAGTCCTAAAACTACTATATATATATGCAGAGTAAATGTTTTTCCACCCCCAAACTTAAAGCAGACAATGTCCTCATTGTTAAAGAAATAAAGAACCGAAAGAATAAGAACAAGAGGACTCCCCTGACAGTTCAATCGTCGGAATCGGAAAAGGGACTGGAGCGGTCATCATGGTCATCAGGAGGCGGGTACACCGGCAATGGCTGTGGCTCAGGAAAAGGAACTGGATCGGCCGTCGGATTCATCCTCGCGAACATCTCAGTCAAAGCATTGTTAAAATTAGACTGAGAGTTAAACATATGAGCCTGACGTGCTGCGAGTCGTGCATTCTGCCGTTCTAAGCGATCCATCCGATTATCGACCCACAATTGCATATTTCGGAGCTGAGTGCTGAATTCGGCCTTACGTGTACTGCCAGAAGTAGATGGTTCACCAGTTTCAGCAACAGGGTCGTTCGGGATGATAAAACCTAAACCACGGGGATGCGATTCACCACCGTCCCAGACTTTATAGCGCGAAATCAAGCCATGATCCAACAAGATCAATGGCTGCTGCGTAGATTCATCGGACCCCCATCTAACACCTGCTCGCCTACATAACCCACAAATGAGCGAAGGATGTGGCAACCCGCTTTGAGTAGGACGTAGATTCCTCTTAATAGAGGCTTCAATCACATTCCCCACATCTATGTGTTTGCCCGTGACTATAGCATAGAGCAATACCGCCCGTTCTTTGGTGACATCACTAACGTGCGTAGACGGCATCAACTTTGCACAAATAAATGCATACCAAATCTTCCCATACCGGCTCAAGCAATTAGACGGGAATATCATGGAACCCTGATGGCCTCTAGTGGTCCAAACCGTCCCAGGCTTGCACAATTCGCGGATAATCGTGTCGTAATTCGGATTCTCGATAACAAACTTCGCGTATTGGCAAAAGACGGGCGGCTCGATGTTATAAAACGCATTAATCGTAGCGCCACTAAAAGACACCAACTTTCCCCGAATCATAACGGTACACCGCGTCGTATCTTCAGCGTTTGCGTAAAATTCCTTGACCAGTGATATCACGGCAGGATCCGGTTGATCCGTGAACGAATCCCATCCACGCTCCATTATCATACGAGCCATATCACCATCAACTAGCTCCTCGGGACGAAGACCACGCTCGGGAGTTAGAGCTTTACCCATCAAATAGTGATCAAATTTGTCCGCCGCCTCCGGACTAACGAACTTTTTCTTATCATACGCACGGGTTGACGGTGTGGAACCTTCACCTCTTTGAAGTTGTGGTGGTGAAGATGGTTTCGGAGTGGAGAGAGAGATGGAATCCGAGTGGAAGAAGGGTTCGACTGGGAGGAAGAGAGATGGTTTCGGTTAGGAGGGTGTTGTGTTTGGGTTGGGTTCCCGGCTGGTAGTTTTCTGATGTGAGGAGGAGGGAGTCTCGGGTGGACTAGGTGAAGTGAGTGTGTGGGTGGTTCGACTGGGAGGTGTTTTAAAAAAAAAAAAAAAAGGGACCCAATCGCGTTTTGGTGTCAAAATTTTTTTTTTTTTTCGTTTGATGTCGTGCACGGCTGGGGCCGTGAAATTGTGCACGAAATCTGGCCGGGGCCAGAGGTGACTGAGAAGATCCGGCCGGGGCCGGGACTGGCAAGGCAAAAATCTGGCTGGGGCGAGGATTGGCCGAGAGGTTCCGGCTGGGGCCGGGATTTCCTTGGCAAAACTCTGGCCGGGGCCGTCTGTGGCTGCAAGGTCGTGGCCGGGGCCGGGAGTTTCTAGGCTTGGAGCCGGCCGGGGCCGTCTTCGGCTGCGAGGAGCCGGCCGGGGCCGGGCTTTTCTGAGGTAAAATCTGGCCGGGGCCGTGTAGTCTGTAGCAGAAAATTCTTCTGCTTTTCGTTTATTTTTCCGCTGTGAGTTTTTGCAACGTAACTCACCCATACCTATAATGAAACAGAAAATTCCCACGGATTAGAACGGTTTAACATGGCGTAATATATCCTAAGCTAAATAACTTTAAAAATCCTAAATTAACTAAATTGAACTAAAAGACGTAGAAATTAAAAGAAACGCATGAAATGACTAATTTAAAGTCGGGTTGCCTCCCGAGAAGCGCGTTTGTTTAATGTCGTTCGCGCGACATGTTGCTACTCAAGTGTGATAAACGGGGTCCAATAAGTCCACGAGCTCGACGTCCTCCACTTGATATCCATCGTAAAATGGTTTAAGCCTATGACCGTTCACTTTAAATATCCTTCCCGTGCGTGGGTCGTTAATCTCTATCGCACCATGGGAGGAGATGTGAACAACCACAAAGGGTCCTTCCCACCGAGAACGCAGCTTTCCGGGAAATAGCTTCAAGCGGGAATTGTACAACAGAACCTTTTGACCAATAACAAACGTTTTTCGCAAAATTTGCTTATCGTGAAACGCCTTTGTCTTTTCCTTGTACAATCTTGAGCTTTCATAAGCTTCATGGCGTAATTCTTCTAACTCTTGTAATTGCAACTTCCTATGTTCGCCAGCTTCAGTCATACTCCAATTGCATCGTTTAATGGCCCAGAACGCCTTGTGTTCTAGCTCGACGGGTAGATGACATGGCTTTCCGAAAACGATCCGATATGGTGACATTCCGATAGGAGTCTTGTATGCGGTGCGATAGGCCCATAATGCATCTTCTAGTTTCAGACTCCAATCTTTGCGGTTAGGCTGCACTACTTTCTCCAGAACGGACTTGACCTCACGGTTTGAAACCTCTGCTTGGCCATTGCTCTGCGGATGGTAAGCCGTTGAAACTTTGTGCATGACATTGTATTTCTTGAACAGTGCTGTTAATGTCCTATTGCAAAAGTGCGTTCCTTTATCGCTGATGATAGCTCTAGGAGTTCCAAACCTGACAAATATGTTAGATTTGACAAAATCTGCAACAACTTTAGAATCGTCAGTCTTGGTGGCTTTAGCCTCCACCCATTTGGAAACATAGTCAACAGCCAGAAGAATGTAAACATAACCATAAGAGACAGGAAATGGCCCCATGAAATCAATGCCCCAAACATCGAAAATTTCAATAACCAAAATGGGTGTTTGTGGCATTTGATTCCTACTGGATATGTTTCCGGTCTTTTGACAATTAGCACATGATTTACAAAATAGATAGGAATCTTTAAAAATACTAGGCCAGAAGAAACCGCATTCTAAAATTTTACGAGCTGTTCGTTTTGGTCCAAAATGACCCCCACAAGCGTAAGAATGACAGAAAGTTAAAATGGATGAAAACTCAGAGTTAGGGACACATCTTCTAACTACCTGATCAGCACAGAATTTCCATAAATAGGGGTCATCCCAGACATACCGTTTCACATCGCTCTTAAGCTTCTCTTTCTGCAGTTTGGAGAACTCACTAGGAATATAAGCGCTGACTAAATAATTAACAATATTTGCGTACCAGGGTGCAGCCTTATCAACGGAGAATAAATGTTCATCTGGAAAGGAGTCTTGCAGTGGAAGTGCTTCTTCATCTTTAAGCAACCTGCTCAAGTGATCTGCCACTAAATTGTCTGCTCCTTTCTTGTCCTTTATTTGCAAGTCAAATTCTTGGAGCAGCAGGATCCATCGTATGATCCTTGGTTTGGAATCCTTCTTTGTAAGCAGATACCTGAGAGCAGCATGGTCAGAGTAAACTATTACTTTAGTACCAAGAAGATAAGATCTAAATTTGTCTAAAGCAAAAACAACAGATAATAATTCTTTTTCTGTTGTGGAATAGTTAATCTGAGCAACATTCAACGTCCGAGAAGCATAATAGATGGCATGTACAGCTTTGTCAACTCGTTGGCCCAAAACAGCCCCTACTGCATAGTTGCTGGCGTCACACATGATTTCGAAGGGTAAATTCCAATTCGGTGGTTGTATCACCGGTGTGGAGGTCAATAGGGTCTTTAATTTATCAAACGCCCTTTTGCACTCATCGTCAAACTGGAATTCTACCTCTTTTTGCAGCAACTTACACAACGGCATAGCTATTTTGGAGAAGTCCTTTATAAATCTTCGATAGAAACCTGCATGACCAAGAAAAGAACGAATCTCCCGCACGCTTGCGGGGTAAGGTAAAGCAGCAACAATTTCTATCTTAGCTTTATCCACTTCTATTCCCTTAGCTGAAACTACATGACCTAAAACGATACCCTGTTCTACCATAAAATGACATTTTTCCCAATTTAGAACAAGATTCGTCTCTAAGCATCTATCCAACACACGAGTTAAATTATCTAAGCATGCATCTAACGAATCACCATGAATTGTGAAATCATCCATAAATACTTCAATGCAATGTTCAAGAAGATCAGAAAATATACTTATCATGCATCGTTGAAACGTACTGGGTGCATTACAAAGTCCGAAGGACATCCTACGGTATGCAAATGTACCGAATGGGCACGTGAAAGTGGTCTTTTCTTGGTCTTCAGGTGCAATCACAATTTGGTTATACCCCGAAAAACCGTCTAGGAAACAATAATAAGTATGGCCTGCTAATCTTTCTAACATTTGGTCAATAAAAGGGAGAGGGAAATGATCTTTTCTAGTTACGGCATTCAACTTCCTATAATCAATACACACTCTCCATCCTGTTTGCAAACGAGTAGGCACTAACTCATTATTATCATTTTTAACGACAGTTATGCCAGCTTTCTTAGGAACTACTTGAACTGGACTGACCCATTGACTATCTGAAATAGGATAGATAATACCTGCATCGAGTAATTTCAGAACTTCTTTCTTCACAACCTCCATCATAGGTGGATTCAGTCTGCGTTGAGCATCTCGCTTTGGGATGGCTCCTTCTTCCAGAAGAATGCGATGCATACACACAGCTGGGCTAATACCTTTGATATCTGCAATTGTCCAACCAAAGACTTGTACGTGGTCCCTTAAGACTCTAAGCAACTTTTCCTCTTGGACTTTGGTCAGATTATTCGCAATTATCACTGGCAGTGTTTCCTCTTGCCCTAGATATGCATATTTCAAGTGGATTGGTAGAGGCTTTAATTCCAACCTCGGAGCCTGCACAACAGAAGGTAACAACCTTTCATGAGTCACCGGTAATTGAATGGACGATACGGCATACTTATCTGAAATTTTCGGTAACGAGTGTAATGCGGCTATGGTATCCTTTAATTCCGCATGTTGTTCAATCTCGTCTTCCTCTTCCAGCTCCAAACTATTCGTGATAGCATCCTCCAAGGTTTCCATGTGTAAATGGTCGAAAGATTTCTGCACCAAGGAATCAAGGACATTAATAGAAAACACAGAATTGACATCACTAGGGTACCTCATGGCCTCGTAAATGTTGAATTGAATCTTTTCGCCATCAAACTCCATGGTCAAGGTCCCATTGTGCACATCAATCATCGTTCTTGCTGTTTTCAAAAATGGCCTCCCTAGCAGGATATGAGAAGGATTTGGAGATGTATCGTCCTCCATGTCCACAATATAAAAATCTGCGGGAAATATTAGTTCATTCACCTGCACCAAGACATCCTCAATTACCCCTTCAGGGTATGTGTTAGTACGATCAGCTAATTGAATAATGACACCAGTGTTTTTCAAGGGACCTAGATGCAAAGAAGCATAAATAGATAGTGGCATGACATTAATTGATGCTCCTAGATCTAGCATAGCTCTTTCAAACCTGATATGACCTATCTTGCAGGGAATGGTAAACATACCCGGATCTTTACATTTTGGAGGCATTTTTCTTTGCAGAACCGCAGATACATTCTCACCAACTGTTACCTTTTCATTGTCTTGTAATTTCCTTTTATTAGTGCATAATTCCTTCAAAAATTTTGCATACCTTGGAACTTGCTTGATTGCATCTAATAGAGGAATGTTCACCTCTACCTTTCTAAAGGTCTCCAGAATCTCTTTCTCTTGCTCGTCCTTCTTTGAAGTTCTAAGATTCCTAGGAGGAAAAGGTAATGGGTTAGACTTAAGCTGAATAGGAGTTTTAAGGATTACCTTTGAGATCTCTGCCTCCTCCTTAGCTTTTTCCTCATCAAATTCAACCGTAGCCCTTGGTGTGTCCATTTGTTTTCCACTCCTTAAAGTAATCGCACTTGCGTTTTCCCTCGGATTGATCATTGTTTGAGAGGGCAACTTTCCAGAGCCTTGAGAGTCCAATCGTCCAACTGTGGTAACTAATTGGCTCATTTGATTTTCTAAGCTATGAATGGAAGCCTTTGTATCTTGTTGGAACTGTTGGGTTTGATTCATGAACTGTTGGGTATGATTCATGAAGGTTTTAAACATATCTTCCAAAGATGCTTCAGATTTTGTAGGTGCTGCTTGTCGAGGTTGATATTGCTGTTGAGCTTGTTGAAAACCTTGTTGTCGATTTGGAAAAGCATTCGACATTGGTGGCCTGTTTCCTCCGTAGCTCAGATTAGGATGATCCCTCCATCCTGGATTGTAAGTATTAGAGTAAGGATCATATCTTCTCTGAGGTTGTCCTTGAAAATTTCCTGCTACGTTGGCTTGCTCTATGGTGCCATCTTCTTGCAGTGTAGGACAAATATCTGTCGAATGATCCGATGACAAGCAGATTCCACAAGTTCTTGTAACTTGCCCGTTCCCCACAGAAAGTTGACGAACCATAGCAGCTATCTCCGAGAGTTGTTGTTCAACGTTGCTCGAACCAACTTCATTTACTCTTTTCGGTGCATGGTCCATCCGAGTTCCGTATTGCTGTGAGTTAGCCGCCATGTTAGCAATTAAGTTCCGTGCGGCGTCTGGAGTCTTATCAACCAATGCTCCTCCACTTGCAGCATCGATCATACTCCTATCCATCGGTAGCAATCCCTCGTAGAAGTACTGAATTTGGTGTTGATCGTCAATTTGATGTGGACAACACGAACACAGCTTCTTGAACCTTTCCCAATACTCGTGAAGAGTTTCGCCACTAAATTGTCTGATGGCACATATCTCCTTCCTTATGTTGGCAACCCGTGAAGGAGGAAAATACTTCTCCACGAATAGCCTCTTCATATCATCCCATGATTGGATCGAGCCGGAGGGAAGATAGTACAACCAATCTTTTGCCAAATCTGCTAAGGAGAATGGAAAAGCCCTAAGCTTTATGTGTTCTTCCGATACTCCATGTGGCCTCATTGTGGAACAAACCACGTGGAATTCCTTCAAGTGCTTATATGGATCTTCACCTGTAAGACCACGAAAAGTAGGCAAAAGGTGAATTAAGCCAGATTTCAATTCAAAAGCAGCATCTAAAGCAGGATATTCTATGCATAATGGTTGTTGGCGTAAATTAGGAGTAGCCAACTCCCTCATAGTCCTATTATTTGGTGCAGCCATTTCTTCCTCTTCCGAATCGCTAGAGGAAGTCAGTAATGCGAGCGCAACGTTTAAGCCTGGTGATGTAGTAAAAGCGTCTTCGAACTCCGAAGTTATGTTTCGTGCTCGACGAGTCTCCTTCCTTATTCTTTTTGCAGTTTTCTCTATCTCTGGATCAAATTTTAAATCAGGAGAGTGAGAGGATCGAGTCATAAACTGTAAGAAAACAAAGAAAATTTATAAAAACAATCACTTCCCCGGCAACGGCGCCAAAATTTGGAAGCTGTCGTTATCACTCCAAAATTATTCCTTACTTTCACTCTATCAATATAAAATTGGTATAATAGCAAGCAAGAGTCGAACCCACGGGAAGTATATTTTATGATTTATCCGAATGTTTCTAACAGTAAATAACAAGTAATAAGTAAAGAGGGGATTTTTGTAACTATGATTCTACTAGAAAACAAGAAGTATAAATTAAGATTATCCAATGATTTGCAAACTTCAGTTCTTCAGTTCAGTATCATCTTTTCATAAATATGATATAATTAAGTTGATCAATATCTTTCCTTCAATGAAATTAATAACCCTAAGCAACCACGGTCCGCGTTACCCGAAATTCCCCTTTGGTTTTAAATCTAATGTGACGATCGCCCCCACTAGACCCTAATTATCATACAACCTAGAGCTATCAGTCTAGATTTAATATGACAATAGCATTAAGAATTAGGGAATTAGGTTATTCCAAGCAATAATCGTACGATCGCAGAATATTTAACCTGTCTTCTTGATATCATAGCAATATTCGAAAGCTTGACCACAATCAAATACCACTATTCGCTACTTATGATCAGATATAACATCGTTTGCTTAATATTATACCTTAATCTAGCATATGATAATAATCAAATCAATTCAATGGGCCCTTATCAAATTAATCAAACCAATCATCATTAAACAATTCTAATAGATCATCAAGAATAAATTCCACATACGAAGGAAGAAATACTAATAACTCAATTAATTCATAGATAATAAATAATATTCAACATCCCTTAGAACTGAAAATAGAAAACTTAGCCTAACATAGTTGAAAACACCAATCAATCTTCAATGAAAATCTTCCTCTCTAAGTTGTGTTAAAACCATTCTAATCCTATCTATTTATATCCCTAATAACTCTACTAAGTACTCCTAACTCGTAGCAACTTCACAATCCTTCTTTTGCTCAACTTCTGGAAACACCCGAACTCTTAAAATAAATTCCGCCGACCACGGCCCCGGCCACGGATTCCTTTGTAAAAGCCGGCCCCGGCCGCGGTTACTGTTCACAAATTACAAAATTGCCATTAAGCTCCGTTTTTACCGTTTTGACCCTCCAAAGCTATTTTCTGCAATATAAACATAAAAACAAGTAAAATGCAAATAAAAATACTCAATGATAGCAATTAATTAAGCCCAAGAATATCGATTCGTAAGTATAAACTACACTCATCACAAAGTAACAGAACATATAGTAACATATCATCATATAGTAACAGAATAATGAAGTTACCACATGGGAATTTTTTCACATACACACAATGATCTGCAACTGTTCTGAAGTAACCTTGATCCATCATGAATGATCAAACTTCTTGTACCATTGCCTTGGGGCTTGTTTCAGGCCGTACAAGCTTTTCTTTAACTTGCAAACTAAGTGTTGTTTCCCTTTAACTTCAAATCCCTGTGGCTGCTCCATGTAGATTTCCTCCTTCAAATCACCATGAAGGAAAGCAGTTTTCACATCTAACTGTTCAAGCTCAAGATCCATACTAGCTACTAACCCCAAAACTACTCGAATCGAAGTCATCTTTACAACTGGAGAAAAAATCTCATCAAAATCAATACCTTGCTTTTGAGCAAAACCCTTGACGACCAATCGCGCCTTGTACTTCACTAGTTTTCCACCGTCTCTTTTTAGCTTGAACACCCATTTATTCTTCAATGCTTTCTTGACTTTTGGAAGTGTAGTCAACTCATAAGTGTGATTCTTGTGTAAAAAATCCATCTCATCTTGCATTGCTCCTAGCAAATTGCTCTTCTCCTTATGAGTCTCGACTTCTTGAAAATTCTCTGGCTCCCCCTGCTCAGCAATTAAAAGATATTCTGATGAAGGATACCTGACTGATGGTACATGCACTATTGTGGATCTCCTGAGCTGAGGTTCTTCAATATCAAGATGAGGGGTTGCTCCCCCTGCTCAATACCCTCTACATCTGACCCATCATCATAATGTAAATCTGTATCAGTCCCTTCTTCATTCTGAACTCCTTCTCCACCTATGACATTTTGTAATGGAGAAGAAACCCCGCTGAGGCTTGGAACTCTATCATCCCTGGGCTGTGTGATGCTATATAAATCCTCATAAGTCTGGTGCTCATGAAACACCACATCTCTGCTTCTGAATAATTTTTTCTGAACTGGATCCCATAACCTGTAACCAAACTTTTCATCTCCATATCCAACAAATACACATGGAGTAGATTTGTCATCAAGCTTTGATCTGTGCTCCTTGGGAATATGTGCAAAAGCCTTGCATCCAAATATTCTCAAGTAAGAATATGACACATCCTTACCACTCCATATTTTCTCTGGAATTTGAAAATCCAATGGTGCTGATGGAGATCTATTAATCAGGTAGTAAGCAGTACGAACAGCTTCACTTCAGAATGGCTTAGGCAGTTTAATCATTCTCAACATGCATCGTACACGCTCCATAATAGTACGGTTCATTCTTTCTGCCACACCATTATGCTGAGGGGTGCCAGGAACTGTCTGCTCATGTCGAATACCATGTGTATTGCAGTATGCCGCAAACTCCTTTGAAGTATATTCCCCTCCGTTGTCACTACGAAGACACTTCAATAATTTTCCAGTCTCCCTTTCAACCATAGCATGGAAACTCTGAAAGTACTGGAACACCTGGTCTTTTGTTTTCAACAAATACACTCACACCTTCCGTGAAGCATCATCAATAAAAGTAGCAAAATATCTATTGCCACTTAGGGACTCAACCTCCATGGGACCACAAACATCTGAATGTACTATCTCAAGTATCTTAGATTTTCTTTTAGAGGAGCTACTAAAAGAAACTCTATTTTGCTTACCAAATAAACAATAATCACACGAGCTTAAATTAGTACCTTTAGCAAAAGGAATGAGGGACCTTTTTGCTAACATCTGCAACCCTTTTTCACTCATGTGCCCGAGCCTTTTATGCCACAGGTTTAGTGAAGATTCACCTTCAACTGCATTCAACTCATTAGAACACACCTTCACATGAGCTTTGTACAATGAACAGCAAGCAACACCTCTTGCAACAACCATTGCACCCTTGGTAAGCTTCCACTTTCCGTCGCCAAAGTGATTATCATAGCCTTCCCTATCCAAGGCCATACCAGAGATCAAGTTGAGACGCAAATCTGGAACATGTCTGACGTCCCTCAGAGTAATAGTGCAACCAACATCTGTCTGAATGCAAACATCACCAATTCCAATAATCTTGGAACGATCAGTGTTACCCATTCTCACATGGCCAAAGTCTCCAGCTTTGTACGTCATGAAGAATTCTTTCTTAGGCGTGGCATGATATGAAGCACCTGTATCAATAACCCAATCAACTTTTTGATCATCAACATGTAAGCATTCTTCTTCACCGAATGAAAGAATCACAACATCCTCGGTAACCATAGCTGCAGTATTTTTGTCCTCAACTTTTCCTTGCTCACCAGTTTTCTGCTTATCTAACCAGATCTTGCAATTTCTTTTGTAGTGGCCTTCCTTGTTACAATGGAAGCACCTGAAAGTACCGCCATCTCTGGTCGTTGACTTGCTCCTATGATTTCTGCTTTTGCTGTGATGCGAGTTTCCCTTGTGAGATCCCCTGAAATTGCTTCTACCTCTGTTTTCTGCTACAAGTGCTTGTGTCTCAAAATTCATACCCTGCTCCTTTCGCCTTGTTTCTTCATTATGTATGCTGTCCTTGACCATCTGCATAGTTATTTTTCCTTCCGGAGCTGAATTGCTTAGTGACACAACCAACGTTTCCCAACTGTTGGGCAACGAACTGAGAAGCAATAACGCTTGAATCTCATCATCAAGATTCAATTTCATGGTAGACAGCTGGTTCACCAATCCCTGGAACTCACTCATGTGCTCGGATACACTGCTACCATCTCTGTACTTCAGGTTCACGATCTTCCGAATCACAAATATTTTATTCTGTGCATTCTTCTTCTCGTACATGGACTCTAATGTAGTCCAAAGAGAATTAGCATCCGTTTCTTGCGAAACATGGTGGAACACACTCTGATCGATCCACTGTCGAATATGACCGATAGTCTTCCTATTCATCTTTTTTCAATCAGCCTCAGATTTATCCGCTGGCTTAACTCCTTTAAGCTCCAACGGTTCATACAAATCCTTACAATAAAGGATGTCTTCCATTCTAAACTTCCAGATCGAAAAATTAGATGATGTCAATTTAATCATGACACCACTTGATTCCTCCATTTAATTTATCATAAACAACTAAGCAATGCGCCTAGCTCTGATACCAATTGTTGGGAACAATTACCTCCCACTAGAACCGTTTGTGATAAATTAAATGATAAACCACGCCAAATAAATAATATTGTTCCAACTATATAATATCTGCAGAAAATAAGCCAAACATACAAGACATCAAATTTACGTGGAAAACCCAATTGGAAAAAACCACGGGGAGAGATCTCAGAAATTCACTATGAGAAAAATATACAAACTTGAGAAAATAATATCACTAATTATTTTCTCCCTCTCTATATCTAAGAAAATAAAATCACTATTTATTTTCTCTCTTCCTCACTTTCTTTCTATAACTCAAATGAGTTATTTTTCCTCTCCACACTTGGAACTCTCGGATGAATTCCTCTTATTTTCTCTGCTATCCCTTTTCTTTTCTCTGGTGTGTCACAATTTGCATTCTACCGGGTGCATTTATTTATAACCCCCTTAATGAGTAAATGGACGCGTCTTACAAGCATTTAACAAGGAAGAAAAATGCATGTGTTCAACTGTGAAAGTTAAGTGCAGCAAACACAGCGCCGAAAGCAACAAGGAGAAAAGTAAAACATGCAGCTGCTGGAAGTAAATGCAATTAGGTGAGGGATTGGACCCAACAATTAACAAGTTGACACGCCGGAATTTGGTTCTACTCAAAGGTTGGTGCCACGATCAGGGTCGGTTCCTACTTGCCTATGAGTTCATGCCCAATGGCAGCCTCGACGTTTCACCTCTTTGGCAAGAAGGGTTCTTTGTTTGGGCTGCTCGATACAAGAGAACACTCGGTCTGGCATCTGCTTTGCTTTATCTTCATGAAGAGTGGGAGCAATGTGTGGTGCACCGAGATATCAAATCTAGCAGTGTACTGCTAGCTTCAACCTTTAATGCCTTGAGGCTGGAAGTAGTGCTGATAAAAGTTTATCAGAGAGTAATAACCTCAAGGCAATGGTTACGGCTCATGCGTTAAAAGGAAGTTTCATTAATATATCGCAAATGACTGCCTGCGTGGGGCAGTGTTGAGGGAAAGCGAATAACCATACGACTTCATTGATCGGACTCTTCCTCATTTCACCAAGGATGGCTATATGGACCTGAAAGTTATGGCTTTGTAGAGAACTTTATCTGTGAGGGTTATAACCCCTCAAGAATTCTTTTTTCATGCAATGGGTGGTAAAGAAGGTTTGATTGACACTACAGTCAAACCTTCTGTGACTGACTATATCTAGCGGCAACTAATAAAAGCTATGGAAGATATTATGGTCAAGTAAAACGCTACTGTCAGGAACTCATTAGGGGGTGTTATTAAGAGAATGCGTGTAGTGTTTATTATATTGAGTGAATATGTAAAGTGGTAAGAATTTTATGCTTAATCCGTCCGCTAGACATACTAGCGGACATGGGATCTGCATTTTCTAATCTCAATCGTTTAATATAAAAATATACATATAAAATATTATTTGTCCAATTTTGATCTATAGTAAGTAGTTTTCATAGATCGCCCTCCATATATATATATATATATATATATATATATATATATATATATATAGACAAGCATAGCTGTCTTTAATAATCAGCCTCTTCTTTAACAAAGTAATTCGTCCTTGATTCTTCAATCAATTTGGAACCATATGACACAATTTATATATTGGAACCACCTTAAACAATCATCTAGCTTTTCATCACTCAGAATATATACGTTTGTAGGTAGGCTAGGTAGCTAGCAAGTGCTAATATGCATGTGTGCCTCTGGCGGAGGATATAGTGAGCAATGCCTTCCAACAACTAGCCAGACTCTTCTTTTGAACCATCATCTCCGGCCTCATCTCCGTCATTTGTTGGTGGCTCGGATTCTTGCACAGCAAAAAATTCCTTCCCCCACACTCCCCTATCATTTCACGTGGATTCAGAGCTGCATTAATTAACCATACCAAAAACTAAATTTAAGACCACCACCATAAAGGGGGAAAAAAAATGAACCAAGTTTTCATGCTGCCGTGTCATTATATATATATATATATATTCTGACGACAGTATTAAAATAATAATGACAACGTCACTTTTGTGTGTTAGCAGTGTCATTGCAATTATTTTTTTAACTAAAAAAATACTATAAATAATTTTAAAAAGTATGTAAACTAGAGAACTATTGTGCATAAAAATATTAAGCGCTGTAAAAAAATATTTTAAAAAGAAAAAAAAACTAGCAAATACCACCTGCTACTGCAATATTGGAGGGATAAAGAAGGCATTTATTAACGTCAGAACCAAGAAGCGGGAGGCGGCCGTGGCGGGCATACAACTTTAAAGCTATACGAATCACCTCTGCAACGCTGTCGTCCCCGTTCACCACGTACTTGATCGGTCCGGCACTCCCTAAAACATTCACAATAATCAAGAACCGATGTTTCTTCACACTACTAGTAATTGTGTTATTACTTTCATTAGTCTTCTTTTTCTTTTGCTTTTCTAACACTATTTTCTCCGAACCACTAATTCTCATCATGCTAATCAAGCAACAAGAAAATAAGGATATAGGAAATAGAATATCTATATATATGTGTGTGCCTGCGCTCGCGCGCGGGGGCGCGGGGGCGTGTGTGCAGAAAAAAAGGGAGGAGGAGATGAAAAGAAGAAAATGTAGAACTCCTTCGAGGTTTTACATAGATATATAAGGCTCGTTAGAGAGTATGATTCTGCCTTTGTTTGGTGGGATGTGTATATCATATATTCATATATCAGTAATTTCATAATATTATATTTTTAGATCAGTTGACAAATTTTCGTTTAATTAACTCAATTTTTTAATAAAATTATTGATACTTCCTGTATTTTAAAATAAGAGATACATATTTAAAAATGACGATTTTAAATAAAAAATTTATTTTCTAAACATATACTTAATATTAAAAGAAAAAGAAATACAGTTTTAAGATATAATAATAATGATATGATAGAAATTTCATGTAATTTTGTAGTTTAAAATTATAAATATATTTTTAATTTTAAAAATAAATTAAATTAAAAATATATTTTCAATTTTGACGAAGGGGGACAAGTTTAACTTCTTCTTCTTTTTTTAATTAAGGGACAGGTTTAAGTTTTTTTTTTTTAAGGATAGGTTTTGTTCCTTAACAATTCGTGGGAGTGCTCTGCTTATTACGTTTTTTCTCAACTCCACAGCCATTGATTTGTTTAGACCATTCATAATTTGGAATAACACGTTGGTAGGCTCCAAAAAAATTGAGTTCCTCTTTTTTGAATAAGGGTAAAAGCTTCATTAAGAAGAATAGGATTCTTTGATTATAAGCCTTACATGTCAAAATTATTGGGGCTGAATTGAAGTTGATAATTTAGGTTTAGTGGCATCCCAATTATTTGTTAATTTACGTCCAAAGAATAGGCCAGAACGTCTTTTGCTTAATCTTCATATATTTCGAAATCTTGACACAAACAAATCCGCTATGTTAAAATTTGGCTAATTAGAATTTTTGGCTCTGCCCATTAATATTTCGTATTTAAGTAACAAAAGAATTCTTTAAATATGTAGTGGGTCAGATAAATATAAAATTATTAATTGGTCTTGAGACAGGATCAGTTGGTGCTCCACATCAATCACATGTTGACATTTGTATGAGATTTGTGCAAACCTCAGCAAACTAGTGAGTCCAAATATGAAGTTTGCGTAAATTTCATACAAATGACAGTATGTGATTAGTAGGGGTACTACCTGACCCTGCCCTCAGAACCCTGAATGATTACTCCAGATAAATGTACAGGACAAGGGTTTTCATATCTATCATAAAGTTTTCTATTTTCGTATCCGAAGCTAATTACTTCGTCGGTCTTAGAGATATGAATTAATATAAACTTGCATTGAAATTTGAAGTAATTGATTTAAATTTTATAAATATTATATTTTGTGATTAATATTATTTTTTAGATAATTACAATATTTATAATTATGTTAAATCAAATTTAAATTAAAAAGAAAAAAATAAAATTAACTTCCATAAATTAATATTAATTTTATATTTTGAAACGAAATATAATGTAAGTACGTATCGATGTATAAATAATAGTTTAAAATTTAACCACGAATGAAAAGAAGGAATAGTCTTATGATAGGTTTCTCAAAGCCTCAAACATTAATTTATTTGAGTGATGCCCATAATTAAACAGAAACTATAAATCGGTATATACTATTGTAATCGCATTATGCGTATATTGAATCATTTGCAAGCTCAAGCTTATTATATAAAAAGAAATGAAACCTAATTTCATAAACATAATAATCTGGGGATAAATCTACGTACATAATATTTAAAGGCAAAATTAAATATTATATTTATTTTAACCATTAAAAAAGTGAGATATGATACGGATTTCAATATCATACTTTATTTTTTAATAATTAAAATAGATATAATATTTAAATATTGTGTAATTATACGTATTCATAATCTGCATATATTAAATAAAGCTGAAAGTGTTGAAAGCCTCAAAAGTGTAGTTCAATTGGATCTTTTCTCATGGTGAAATGCTGAGAGTGTTGAAAGCCTCAACAGTGTAGTTCAATTGGATGTTTTCTCATGGTGAAATTTTTATAACTTATCGCATATCTTAAATAAATAAAGCTGAAAGTGTTGAAAGCCTCAAAAGTGTAGTTCAATTGGATCTTTTCTCATGGTGAAATTTTTATAACTTATCAAGGAGGAGGATAAAAAGGCAAGGGGTGAACAAACAAAACTCTAATTCGATTTAACGGGATGTGCTCACTTGCTACAAGTTTTATATCTTTGTAAAGCTCACTGATTGATTGGCATAATATAAAAAGGCAAACGTCATTCTTTTTTTTATTATACGCTTGTGGTGTTCCTCCATACCACCTTGTCTTTTCATTTTTCTCTCACCTCCGTTCAGCTTATGTAGAAAGGATAATGATAAAATAATAATCTATAAATTCATTCTAAATTTTTTCGTATCGGACGCATATTCACAGCATAAATTTATACGATTTTTTTCTCAGATCTAATATTTCTTATAGGGAGGGATACGTGGGTCCCCATCCAAGAATTTATATATTTCCTTTTCAGGAAAATGAAATTTTACCTTGCTACCAATTAGCATAGGCATATTTCAGTGGATTTTCTTAAAAGAACACTCTAAAAATTGAGACATCAACGTTTACCCATCGTCATATCGGACAGGGAAACAGAGGAAGGTTTTCTTACTCTTAATTGGTAGCGGCATGGGTGTAAAGAAGGCTAGCAGCAAACCTTGATTTGCCTCTCCCAATAACTCATAACTAATGAGATTAAAAACTGTAATTCTTCTTTCATAAAATAGTGAGCAGCAGGCGAGAGTCGAGAAAAAAAACCCCAGAAAAAGGTATTTACTTTAAATAAAGTACATGGTACTGAGGAACCAATGGCAATTGCACATGCACTTTACATAAGACTACTTCACCAAACTTGAACTATTCTTCAATCAACGGGTTATTTTGCATCAACCCCTCACCTACGGTAGGGAATTCTGGTGATAATTGCCAATCCCCATCCACCAAGAATTTGATTTCGTACCTTTATTGCATGAAACAATGGGTTACATGACAGCTTAAAGCAGAAGATGAATAAAAATAAGAAATTTAGTGGTTAGAGTAAATGATACCTCCCAGGTCTCAGCAATAATGTCGCCTGGAACTTCATGTATGAGCCAGTAAACTCCGGTGATAAGTGCTCTCCTTGACTCCAACCATCAAAGGTGCCACTCTGACATCAAATGAAAGCCATTTTTTTTTCCTGAAATAAATCACTCATGTACAAGTACAACCTAAAGAGTACAGCACCAAGATATCCCAAGATACGACGTTTGACACAGTCGCAATGAAGGCGAATCATTTGCAACCTCTGTTGAGCTAGTAGGAATATTACCCCAACATGTGTCTCTAAAGTGACTCACAAATTTCACGTGTTCAATATTTCAGCCAGAAATATGCTGATTTCAAGTAACTCAAATCAGGTTTACAGTTTTGAGGATTTGAACATTTAGACTGAATGGTGACATCTTAATGGTTTAATATCCCATTTTATTCTCATCAGTCATCATACTCTGAAACCTAAATTTCATAAAGGTGTCATTAACAAAGTTAAAAACATATATTATCACGATTCACAATTAAAGAAATATTTGAGGAAGATAAAGTAGGAGTCTCTCACTGCTCACCTCTGCCATGCCACTCCAGAATAAATGCACCTCTTTTGATCGTGCAACATCCGCATCCTTTATCTGTTCCTTCACTTTTTTATTTACAGCTTTACAAAGTCAGACAAAAAGAGAGTAAGCAACACTATTTTTGCCTGAGAGACGCAGATAAACTTTTAATGACAACAATTGCTAAACAGTCTTAGCCCACTTCACTAATCTGTTCCAACCTATTCAACTTCAGACTAAATGGCCTCCGAAGAAACCATAGAAGGTTTGAACAGGAAAATGAAATTCTACTGATCTAAATAAAGCATGGTATGTCAATGTACCTTGTAGTCATAAAAGAAGGTGTCATTGAATTTATTTTCCATTAATCTTTCTTGAACCTTGTGGAATGGGAGATTTAGCAATTTCTTCGGCCAAAGACACCAAAGTCTGCCAGCGAATATGAACATTTTAATAATCTATTAGGTGAAACAAATAGCATAGAAGGTACTAGATGCTACACATTCATTCACCATGTCAATAATAATTAACAACTACAAGCAGTTAGTAATTACTTATTCAAGATATTGTCCAGCTATTTGGGTTACATATAAGAAAATTTTCAACTAGACATTTTCAATGACTCTCTTCTGATACGTGGTCCCAGGAAAACTGTAGACAAGTTTATTATTTAGTAAATCAACTATTCAGATTTGTTGACAAAGTTATTTCAAAATCCAAGAGCTAAGGTTAACATACGGGTTGAATTCAATAATAATATCATATGACAAACCCAGTTTGAATCTGCAGTTTCTTGATTTAGTAAAGCCATTCAAGAAGATATTTTGGAACAAAGAACCAAATCCAGGTAAAGTTTTAATCATATATATTAAGCCTTTAACTTCACATGTGAGTCCGAAGTCCAAACACGTTACAAGTCTAAGAGCTTGAGTTCATAGACCCAATTTAATAAGCTTAAGTTGATACGTCTTGGGCTCAACAGTATATATTAGCCTTCAACTTCAACTCACATATTACATCAACAAACCTCCTTCAGAGAAAACATATGCTCTCAACACGCTAAGGCTTGCACATTACTTGAGAACTCTTAAAACTCAACACACATAGTTTGTGCATTACTTGAGCAATTACCTGACAGCCTTTCCAAAATTGTGAACCATAACTCCAATAACAATTTGTTGGATCTTAGAAGTCCATAAGAAATGCCATATGACACCTATTGAACCTAACTTGACCCAAAAACTTAAGCTGATAGGTCTTGGTTTAACCTTATATATAATTATATAAGACCTTCCACTTCACATGTTAGATGTGGGACTATGTCCAACTCACATTTTAGTGAAATCTTTTAAATGATAAGAGCACGCGATAACAACTTTACCACTTCATGGCCAAAACTTCTAGAAAGGGATGCAAAGTCAAGTTTTTGAGACAAATTGCTATCACCATTGTGAAGGATTCCATCTAGCTACAGGTCTACATTAGGTTCTTGTTCCATATCTATTCTTCATTATGAACCCTCCTACAAGAATATTCCCCTTATCTGCATAAGTATCCCTCAATAAGACTTTTGGCACTTCTAAGCTACTACATGTATTGGACTGACGTATTAATGTTGCATAGCTACGAGTTCAAACCAGTGTATAGAAGTACCAAAAACACAGAAAGGAAAAAATTGACCTTAACAATCACATATTCGCAAATGCCAAGTTTTCTTTGTCCAACACGGAGTTCAATATTCCACTTATATTCATCAGAAGCTTAAATTGGGAACAATAAATGTTAATCTCTCTACAGAGTTGCAAGGTGTAAGTCAAAATTGAAATCTGACTTTGTCAAAGAATCCCTCCGTTCCACTAATAAAAGAGTCCCATTTGCAAAAAGATTTTGTTCCACAAAAAGAGTTCTATTTTTTATTAATAGTAATATAAAATAACACAATGTTCTCAAATTTGCAATCAAAATTTCATGTTGTCACTACTAAACTAACAACTTATTATATTGGGAGTAAATATCGAAATGAAACAAAATACATCCTTAATGTTAGCACATTTTGCAAATGAGACTTTTTTATGGAACGAAGGGAGTAACACATATAATTACTCATGTAGGTTAGGATGTTACATTAGAAACTTCATTTATTTGTTATGAACAAAATACATGCTTAGTATTATGGAAATAGAAACATTAGAATGAAGCGATCAGTGAGGGTAGACATAACCTGAATTTCGTGATCCATGATGGCTAGCTTACTTTTGAAATTAACCAGGGCATCCTCCTTTGCATGCAACTGTGGGTAACAGCAAGAGACTAAGTTCATTAACTGAAAGACTGAAACTAACATTTAACTCTGCCAAAATGAAGTAGATTCTTTTAAACAGGCACACTGATTTTGTTTTGAATTAAATAGAATTATCAACTTAAAAAGTCTAAGCCTATTTGGTTTCTGTTTCTGCTTAAATTTTCTGCACGATCTAGATCTCTTTGCCTTGTTTTTGTTTTCTTTAATCGTGGTATATGTTCAGTTTATGTTTTCAAAAAGTTTCATTTAGTGATAATCTGTGATTTATAAAATTATCTCGTAAACAAAATCTCAAACTAAAATATATTCAAGTATTTTTGTACGTAAATTACTTTATCCAAGACTATAAACAATCGAAAACACTATAAAGATGGTGTTTTCTAAATTGGGCTGCTTCGGAAATAATTTCTTAATACATAAACAATGCTCAAATGCGTTTTCTGAAATTTTCGGGGAAAATGAAAACTAGTTTGAAAACGCGTACCATAAAAGATAAAAATAAATATATATTGGTCCTCATTTTCAAACTAGTCACGTAGTTTTGGTAAATAAAATGGTACTCCCTCCTTCCAAATTTACTTGTCGTGATTTTCTTTTGTAGTTTGTCCAAATCTATTTGTCCTTTTTTATTTAAATACTATTTGTGACTTTAATTTTTTAATACTACCCTCATTTAACTTTATTAAAATTTTTTATTAAAAACAACATAACATATATTAGGAAAAAGTAAAACTATTGACTTTGACATTTGAAGGACAACCACACACATTTTTCCCTCTCTCTCCTATATTTTATTATTTCAAGAAAGAGAAATAAAGAGTTAGGAGATTAATTAAAACAAACAAGATAATAATAGAGTACTTAAAATGGGTAACTTGAAGATAAATTTTTTTAATAAACGTGTATTTTCAAACTAAGACAAGTAAACTTAGATGGAAGGAGTAAAATACAACAATGCAGTTAATAAAATTGGTTAAATGACATGACTACCCTTATTATAATACTTGGGCCACAACTAGATAGCCGTGATGACCACAACCTAATATATATATATATATATATAGCTGTGATTCATGGCAAATGTTAGATACAGACACTGTTTCAACTAATACATCTCCTTCCGTCTAAGCTAAGATTCAACGCTCAGAATTATGTTAAAAACATACCTTACAATTATGCTAAAAAATACCTTCTGCTACTCTTAGTAGGGGAAGGGGTAATGTCCTAAATGCCCCCGTAACATTTTAGTTAAATTTAAATAGATTCAATATATTTATTTATAATGTAATTTATATTAACTAAATCAAATTGTATTATGATATGTTGTTTAAATTTTAAAAAAACAAATTGTCACAATAATTGACAATGTTAATTTTTATTATTTAAGAAATTATTTATACAAATAAATACATTGAATAAGATACGATTTTAAATTTTATAACAAGCAGCATATTCGAGAAAAGGTAAATTCTTCCTACTTTGGTAATGTGGTGGATGATATTTGTCATTTGATAAAGGGACTGCAATGGTCTTTCGTTTGATGTATTAAAAGGGGTGGGAATCGAGTAGCTCATATGTTGGCTCAATATCCTAGACACAATTTAGTTGAGGATTTCTACTTGTTGGAGGAATCTCCTCCACCAACCTTGGATGCTTTGTCTTTTGATTTGTTATCTCTTTAAGTGAATGATAATTTCTTGGTTTCAAAAAAAAGAAAAGGAAAAAAAAGAAAAGGTAAATGGACAACCCTTCAGTTTTGAACGAAATCCGATGTTCCCGTTCCACAAAATGCATCAATCCATAATGTAGCAGTCTTCCATTCACATTTTCTCCTATTTCTCCTTCTGTATAAACAAGAGATACAGAGTGAGCCCTTCAACTTAGCAATCACCAAATATACCAAGAAGGACGCTTAAAATATGCCAAAGCTTTTGCATCACTTACACCATATCCCCTTCATACGTTCAACACCAGCTAACAGTCTTTGAAAATTTTGTTATTATATTTAGGATTGTCATATGAAGGGTGTGAATGGGTGCCTTAATACGGCTACCCACTGGGCCACCTGTTGAGTGTTGAGCCGTTCAAAGTCAACTAAGAAAAATCCTATCCAAGTGAGCCTTTTGATAAGATTTAAGGATTGTGTGATTTTGGTTGAATAGAGTTGAATGACTGAATCAATCAGTCATTCAGTATATTTGTTTTTGGTTGAATCGGTTAATTTTTTAGGTTGAATGACTGAATCAATCAGTCATTCAGTATATTCGTTTTTGGTTGAATCGGTTAATTTTTTAGGCTGAATGACTAAGTTTAATTTTTTTGGTTGAATGGTTAAGTTCTAGCTGAATGAAATAAAAAAAAAAATACTAAAAAAAATATATTAAGTAATATTAAATAAATTTACAACAACTTTGAATTTTTTCAGAAGGGTAAAATAGTAAAAATATGTTATTCAGATGTTTCAGACATGTCACTTATCAAACAACTTTTTTCATTCAGTATTCAAAAATCTACTTTATTCAGTTCATTCAGATTACTTAAGCATTCAGAACTATTTTATTTAGTTTTTATCAAACACCCCATTAGCCTAACAAAGCAAGCCACTATTAATTTGCTTGGTCAATACTAACAGCCTGTTCGGGATCGACCCAACTTATTAGTCATTCTTCCAAAATAAGTGTTCGATTGCTACTTATTTATGGACTTATAAGTTAAAAAAATAAGTAACTAATTGTTGCTTAAAAAAATGACTTATCAGTTCTTATTAAACGTTATTTTAGTAATTTTTACATTTTATTTTAACTTATAAGTCATTATTAGCCGAACACATCTACAACTCTTACTTATAATTTCTGACTTATAAGTAAAAGTGATGCCGAACATTTTTACTTATAAATCTACTAAAATTTAACTTCTAAATTTACTAAAATTTTAACTTTAAGTCAAAAAAAAATAAGGCATTCCCGAACAAGTCTAAGTCATCTTATAAATTCACATCAAAATAATAAGAAAACATAAAAATTCAAGAGCCCTTGGTTAGGGGTTATGCTCATGATGGATGATTTGCAAACACGGAAAACAAAAGATGTGGAATAACCTCTCACTATGTGCCTTTTGCCATATCTATGCCCTGTAATTTTTAAGATGACTTACGCAAGTATGTTATTAGTATAATATTTAGATGCTAGCCACCAAGGTTATAAAACAGCAGTGAGGAGTTGCTTAATATGGTAGCAGAAATCAATAAAACTAATTAGGAGCTAGGATTTTCTATCTCACTAATAAAATAAAGGCTCACTTTGGCTTTGCTTCAGCTCCTTTTAGCGCGGTTTGGCATGTCAAGCCAAACCAATCAACTTGCTCAAAATTCAAGCCAAGCAGTTGCTACTAATTATTTACTTTTCAAATAAAAAAAATTCAATCCAAGTCGTTTCCCATTTCTTTGAAGGAAAAAGGAAGGGCGGGGGGGGGGGGGGGGGGGGGGGGGGGAGAGAGTCAAACCAAGCCATGCCGCATGGCTAAATTCTACTTGGTTTGGCTTGGCACCTCACATGTACAGCCATTATGTGAATAATATATGTCACATATGTTCCAACTGAATAATTATCAGCAGATAGATATTAAAGGTTCCTTTAAGTAATTAGACAAACTGGAAATAAGTGTCATGTTAACCTGTTGTTTGAGGAACTGATTTTGTTGATTGGCATCACCTTAGTTTCTTGGTAAGCTTTGCTCTTTCAGAATCAGTAGTCAGTGACCTTAACTGTTAGCAAATATTCATTATTAGCTTTAAAGATACTAACAAATAAAAGTAAACATCTAGCACATCGAATAGAAGATTAATAAGGAAATAAATGAAGAATTCTTTTCTTCTTCAGGAATCATCTTATCTAACACATGAAGTACTTAGCAAGGAATATCTAATTGATGATTTTGATCACTATGATTTCACTTTGGAATTAAAATTACCCAAAAAATCACACTGACCAAGACTATGGAACTATGATACCATGTTGGACAATGTTTGAGTAAGTAGAAGTTTGCATTCATATCGCAAGCAAATTCTCCATATTTGAATTTATGAAGTTTGTAACCGAACTATCTAATTGTAAGAACTCAATATATAACATGAAAATACAGGGATATAGCATACATACATAAGCAGTACAACAGTATATTTGAGTGTCAGAGTTTCATATCACAATGTGTAGAACAAATGTCAACAGCAACTATAACTATAAGAAAAATTATAAACTACAAGGTGAACGCTACAATCACCTCAGCACTACTCAATGGTTGTGAAAGAATCTTCTCCGTAGCAGCCTCACCGGCAAACTCCTCATCATTTGAATTATTTTTACTCTGTAGAGATGAAAATTCCTCCTCCAATATAACATGTGTACAAAATGTTCGCCAAGAGGTATGACGAATAGAATGTGTCCCACTAGAAGTTTGGTTTGAATAAGACACTGAATTAACTTTGTCGATATTTTTCAAGTTTTAGCTTTCTCATTGGCCATAAAACTCATCGCATGTGTTCGTCAGCACGACTATCAGAACTGTAAAATGATAAAATTAAAATAACGTATCCATGAAATTTTGGGTTAGGGTTCTATGCCCTTTCAAATGTCCACGGAAGATGTATTTAAAGTACAAGCATCCCACAAAATAAATGATCATAAGAAAACAATATTAGATGAAAACGAATAGCAAGGCAAGTAATGTGACTGGTCCAACTTGCTTGCATCCACGGATTCACTAGACTTGAAGAACTCATGGTACACAATAATGGTCATACAATTGTGTTTGTCAAGCAAACCCAATTCCAAAGCCTCATGTACACTAATTTATAACTGAAGTTTCGACACCCCTAGTAAGAGACTGTTCGGGAACAAATTATAAGTTAGTCAAACTAATTTATAACTCATTTGCCCCAAAAATCTGTTTAGCAATGACTTTTTATTTGTCTTATAAGTTATTATAAGTCAAAAAAAATAAGTAATGTTTTGTTACTTATTTTAAAATGACTTATAAGTTGGTTTTTTTAAGTTGGTAAATCCATATGAATTGTCTATTTTACCCCTCTTCTTCATTGCTAAATTACATGTCTACCCCTCCATTCTCTTTACCTCTGAGCTCGCCGTTGATCATGTCTCTTTACCTCCGAGTTCTTCACGGTGTCACAAAGCTTCAATTCCCTACTTCTACACGGATTCAACAAGGTTTGGTATTGGGTTTTCTTCAATCAAGTAAGTTTATCCATTCAAAGATTGGGAACTTGAAATTAATTGGTCACTGCCTTCATATACTGGATTATTGTCGAAGAGCATTTGCTTGAATTTATTGATCTTAATGGTGAAGATTTGATTGATGCATGTGAGATTACTAGTAGTTTATTTGATTGAGTTTTTGTCTAGCTTGGGTTTGGATTATTGAATGGGAGTTTGATAATTGATGTTATTAGGGCTTTTTCATCAGAACTGTCTGTCGATGGTAACCCTTATTTTGGAGTGAGGCTATAATCATTTTTGGAGATAACAGTTAAAAATTGATTTTAAATTGGCATGTTTACGTGCAGGTTTGTATTAGTTATGAAGATAAAAAAGCTTTTGATAACAAAGCAATTGAGAGAAAAATCATTGATAAGATGTACCAAACATACTCCTTTGAACTTACTGGAAAGAGGTTTGCATATGATGGAGAGAGGAGCTTGTACACTGGGGGACCTCTATCACAAAATAAGCTGGAGTTTACAGTGGTGCTTGAGGAGTCCTTTGCAAAACAGTGTGTATTCTCTTTATACTTTCTAATTGTTCATATAACCTCTTTGTGTAGACTCTTAGACTTGCATTGTATTCTTCTCCTATTCTCCTTCTGCTGCTGTATGAGCTGCTCTTGTGCCAGTTGTTATTACTGGGGTTGTGATTGTTTTTTTAATCCCTAATTGCTTGTTTGTTTAAATTTTAATTCATTTGAAATTATTTATTGTGGGTTTTTAATGATTTTGTTTCGGAATGTTTACAAATTTTGTTGCTGGTGCACGCTCTCTTATATTGCCATATATGTAGTCACTGAAACCCACCATGACAAAAGCCCATTTCGACTTGGACTTAGTTCCCTCCATGTTGAAAACCCACTCCGAGTTGGGACTATTAATACATGCCACAAGAGTACATGGCATACCGACATGCAAATAAAGCCAACAAAGAAGGACAAGGAAGAAACGAAATGACAATTTGCTTGCATGTTGTACGTGGAATGGAATGGAGGTACGTAGAAAACCAAAGGAAAATGTGGCCGGACCCAAACAATATTCAGAGTTCTGTATACCATGCGCCAGGGGCGGAGCCATTTATAAACAGCTGTCTATGCTGAATTTTTTCCTTCTTTAATTTTACAGTCATTATTGGTGGGTATATTTTGTCTTACTTGTTCTGAAAAAAACAAAATATATATTTTCTATTCAAAGAACAGAGAGAGAGAGAGAGCGTATTCGACTAAGAGTGTCTTATTCGGCTTTGCTTTGGACCAAAAAATGTTTCTTCTGCCTGGGCCCTGTAATTTTTGTCTTGGGTTTTTAAAATGGATGCATCTTTTTCAACCTTGGGAATTGGAATTCTGTACTAATTTACTATTTAGATTTGAGTTTTAGTTTTAGTTTTAGTAAACTTCATTGTTGTCCTAATTATAGAGGAAAATTATATTGGCTTATTGGCTGTCAATGTCACATATAAAACACTTTACACATAACTTTTTTTTTGTTCGAAGAGAAATACCCATTTTTAGTTAATTCACTGATATGGCCAGTACAATTGGCTCTTTTTATATTATTAGGAATTAGCATGGTTTGTTTCTTGATTCAATTCGTAAAATTTTAACTCTTAAAATTCTAAGATTAAATTTTTGAAACTTAATTAAGAATTTAAAAATTAAATTGTATACAAAAAATAATCCTAAATTTTATAACATGAATTAAATTGATGAACTTTTTCAAAAGTTAGTTAATAATAATATCGTCATCACGTAGGTTTATCACAAGTCGCAATCTGCCCCTGTTGTCTGTAAATTCTGGCTCCGCCCCTGCTATGTGTCATCACTAAAACCATATCATGTTAGCATATGGTGGTCCACAATAGTTTCCCATAAGAAGAAGTTGTTTTAAGAGTTATACAAGTTCGTGAATCCTACAAATAAAAATACTGTGGTAAGTTACAACTTATAGTATTTTACTGGTGAATCCAATGAGAAAGCCATTAATTACATAATCCATAAATATAATTCAAAGTTGATCGACCCGATTTGTCCGATACCCATTATCCAGGCTAAGATAGCTCTAATTTCTAACACTGAGTATTAGGTGTGATTTGGTGCGGTTTAAAGTTCAAACCGAACATGAAACCGCCTAGGTGTGATTTGACAAATTCAAAATTGCACATAAAATCGCTTATAATTGGTGCGGTGTGATTTTGAATTGTGCGGTGCAGTTTTATTTGGTGCAGTTTCGATTTCAAAACTAATTGAAATAATTAAATTTTATGTAATTTAAATTAACAATTTAGCATCACATAATATTAAATACCACTTTGATAACACACAATCACACACAACTTTACTTATAATGACAATTTTTTGTCTAAACAAAAGTAAAATAGAACATGAAAATATGAATAATGTTATCTCCTTACATATAAAAAAACTCTAAACAGAGATAATTATAATTTGAGATAATTTTAAAAATATTTGTACATTATAATAATACTTCTTGATATATTCCATTTTGACAGTGCATGGCGCGGTGCAATTTATTGCATGCGATTTTGCCTAGAAACCAAACTCAAACCGCTTTTGCGGTTTTTCAACCTACTTAAAATCACCACATACGCCATAATCGTTACTGCGATTTTATTTGGTGCGGTTTTTGGTGTAATTTGGTTCCCTGCTCATTCCTACTGAGTATTAAAAATAGAGAGAATGAAATGAAATGATAGTGGGAATTAAAGAGTAAAAATTTAACGTAGTGCCGTGATAGGTAAGGTTTCAAACGGGTCGAATCGATCCGAATTTTAAACTGTTCGAATTCGACTCGTAAGGTTAAATTCGTACTCGAATACGACTCGGATTCGAAATATATTTGAAAAACTTTACTCAGATTCGACTCGACTCGAATTTTTGTTACTCGAATTCGATTCGACTCGAATCGAATTATATTCAAACTACTCGCGAACTTCAAATTTAAACTCGAATTCGAGTTTCTACATAGTAACTAATTTTATAATACATATAATTATTAATTGAACTTATTATTTTACTTAGAAATAAAAAAATATAATTATAATTACACTTTAAATATATAAAATTATAATTAAAATTATAAATAAAAATAATAATTAATTATTTAAATTTTGTTAATTGTGTATATGTTATAAGAAAATGTATCGAATATCTATTTGAATATGTATCAATCGATTATGTAATGGATCATGATTAAAAATTCGAGTAGTTTAAATTCTAAACGAGTCGAGTATAACATTATTCAAATTCTACTTGTATTTTTTTTCGAACTATTTTTTGTGTTCAGATTTAGATCATATTATTAACGAATTCGAATCTTACTTATATTTTTTCGAGTCGAGCCCGAACTGTTTGGTTCGATTTGCAGCCTTTGTGATAGGCAGATAATTAGTGTACTAGTTCAAAATCAAACTCAATTAATTGCTGCCGTTACTCCTTACGACCGTGTCTATGACTTTGTCTGTGTATAATTAAAGGACAAGTATATATACATTACATCCGGACACAACATTGATCTCAATCATTAAAAAATAAGATCTGATAAGAATTTATGTACCAAATAATACTTTTTAATTATTGAGATCAATATTATATCCGATTATAATGTACTTAGATTTATTCATAATTAAAAGGAACCCGTCAGGCCACCAATATAGATGTTAAGTAAAACTCATCAACCTCTTTAATTTCTTCTCTCTCTATTTTTTCCCAGGCTCGTTGATCTTCTGCATCAATTCATGTCTTCTCTTTCTAGTATAGTGTTGACTGTTGAACGGAGAACTTTTTGGGTCTGCTTAGAATTCACATTCACTTAAAAAGGGATTACACCTGGCTATAAAAAGACTTCATAATTTTGTTTATACTAAATTAATTGTTAACTTTTTCTCTTATTTTATAATATAGATAAATGGATATAAATATAAACATATACAAGCCTTAAGTGTTGTTTGATTGCATCTTAATAGATCTTAACAACTTACCTCTTAATACATTTTAACAAACTATAATTTTATATTAAGAGGTCATCTGAATAGTTTAGACTCGTATTTGTATCTTAACTATTCAGAGGATCTCTTAATATAAAAATATGAACTATTAAAATCTATTAAGAAGTTGACTATTAAGATACATTAACTGGTTGAAAACAATTTGTACCAACTAAACAGTAACATATATGATTCCCAAACAATCTTGCCCTACATGTTGTTCGGACGTAGCTCTGTCAAGTACGGTTGAAGTAGTAAAAATTAAAACCACATCATAATTAAATCATAATCAAACAAAAAATAGTGTTGTCGATTTTGTGAATATTTCTAAAAGATTTTTTTGGTGATACGGCTCTTGAACCGTTGATCTTCTTTGCCTTAATTTTTCTTGTACTTTTGTCTAATTTTTCCACCCCTTGACAGCTAATGTCCCCATTTCGATCAACATAAACATTCAATGCTAACAATTCCTTTAGCAAAAGGTCTTTTTTTCTCTTGTGATTACCATACTATGCCAGTTTAAAATAAAAGATCAAATTTAAGCTTTAAAAATTAATTTAAAATTAAAATTAATATAATTCATTTAACTTGTTTTTTAAATTCGAGAAAAAAAATTAAAGTGAGAATTAGTTTAAATATCAGTGTGAATTAGTTTAACTTGGAAAATAATAAAAGTTGTACTAGTTATACTATTCATATAATTTTTATAAATATATTGTCCATAATTAAATTATTTTTTTATTAATTTTAAACTTAAAAATATCTAAAATTTATTTTGAAAAAGTAATATTGATCCAAATATAGAAATATCATGCTTTCATTTTAATACTGAAACTCCTCGTGGCATCAAATTGACTTACGTATCCATCAAATCAGATTCCTGTACTTCTGAAACCCTTAATTCACTCCTCATGTCACTTGTCTTTTACAAATCTGAGCTGCCAAAATAGAACTTACAAGTAACGATGACGTTCATTTAAATTGTTTCCCATCAAACAAAATAATCATTACAAATAATGAGATCAAGATTCAAACTATGTTCACCAATCTCATCACTGTGGGCTAGAACGATTTGCCTTGTGAGGATGCATTAATTTCAAAATTAAAGTTATTTAAAATAAATAAATTTATACATACATCCATCTTACGCATAAACTCACACTTTTTACTATTTAAAATCATTCCCTCTGTTGTACGTAATTTAATACTACTACAACGCACTTACACATACAGGTTAATGTGTTTTAATAGTACTACCGCTTCTATCTGCTTTCAATTATTTTACAAATATAATAATATAATATAATATCAAACATAATATTAATTTTAATTATTAAAAAATAGTGTTTAACGTAAAAATTTAAATTAAATTATATTTTTAATAATTATGATAAATATAATATTTAATATTATATTTAGTAGTTATATATATAGGATTATCCATCTATTTTATTATCCTTTTATTGTCCTCGCAGAATGAAAGTACTTTTTTAAAAAGATTGTCCAAACGGTGATCTGATGTTGCAATTGTGCCCTTAACTGGCAATTGTACCACGTACACTTAAAGTTTTCTTCAGATTTGGGGATATTTTGGGAGATCCTCTTTTAGATCTCTCTCTTAATTATTTTTATTTTTTTGCTTGACGTTTTGTATTCTTCCTTTAATTTGTATGGGAGATCCTCTTTTAGATCTCTCTATTAATTATTTTTATTTTTTTGCCTGACGTTTTGTATTCTTCCTTTAATTTGTATGGGAGCTAATATATTTTTTTCTCTTGAATTGTCAAATTTATTTTATAGAGTTCTTTTGTATTCTCTTGTGTCGTCTTACAAATATCCTCTTCAAAAAATAATGACTGAATATATTAATGATAATAATTTAAGCTCTTATATACAAATTCAAATATTTCATATTAACTAATGTGGAACTGAAATATTATATAAAGAATTTAAATATATTAATCAATGTGAGACTGGAGTATTATATAAAGAATTTAGATATTCGAAAATTATTGTGGAGAGTGACAAAATCAAAGTAGTGGATCGGTTATTTGATTGGAGTATTGATAGTTCATATCTAAATGATATTTTTGACGATTGTTGCTTTTTAGCTAGTGATTTTGAAGAAATTGTTTTTAATCATGTGTGGCAAATCAGAAATAGAGTAGCACACGGCTTACGGAATTAGCCCAATGTATGGAGTTCCAAGTTCCTGGATGGATGAAGTTCATGACAGTATCCTTCCTTTAGTTGTAATGATGATTCAAATTAATAAAATCGTTAGTTTGATTTTTTTTTTTTTTAAAAATAAAATAAAATTGTTTTACCATTATGGGAGATTACTTGTATTCATATAGAGAAGATCATTATTCTTATCGACGATGATAGATTTGTACAAACTTGAATATAAAATTGTTACCTGTGACATATTATTAAAGTTTTTTGTATTAAAAAATGGGTTAGAATTATAATATTCTGATGATGCTTGTAATTAAAGTTATATTTTAAGAGTTGTTATGGTGTTTTTTTTAGCTTTCGGCTACAATTGACTTATCATCTTGATTGATTTTTTAATCTTTTAAATGTTTTGATATAATTATGATTGTGTTATGTTTTTACTTGTAATTTTTTCATAAATTCTGACAAATTTAAAATATTTTAGTCTTTTTTTAAACTGTTTTGAGTAGAATTATTTAATTTATTTATTGTAGTCACGACTGTATTAGTTAAATCAAACTAATTCATAAGAGATGAAAATGTATTGTTTTAGAATACCGACTAAAAATTGAAAATGTTTTGCATAAATGCATGATTAAAGAAATCTCATAGGTGTGCAGTGTGCTATGGCACCTCAACTATAAACTGTACACCAATTAGCAGTGAAACTTTAATTAAAGTCCGTACTATAGACAGTTGATAAATGATACCGGTGTTGTACGTGGGAACTCCCCCATCCACAATTAAGAAAATCCAATATATTAACGCTCTATTGATACGGAATTAATATTGATTTTTTGAGAGTAAACTTGATTTGTTTTTTTAATTTAAAATTGATATAAATAAATTTAATTTTTAAAATATTCTTCCAACGTCTCTACCATTGACGTTCTATCATTGTCCTTTTTAGAGAGAGTTTCATTTATAAAATTCGTAAATATTAAGAATATATATTTTTTAAATATATTTTATAAAATTAATAATTTATTGATTTTATTATGTGATATGATTATAAAATTATGATAAAAAATTAAAAAATATTGTATTGTTTTGCGTTAGTATCACTAAAAAAGTAGACATTATTTGTGTTATCATAAAAAAAACATGATAAATAAAATTATTTTTATAAAATAAGTAGATGGAGTATTTTATAAAAAACTAGTTTGTTATTGTTATTACGGTATTAGCTAGTGAGTGCAAAATTGATTGTACGACTGATTTGAATATTTTATTTTTGTCATTTAAATAGATATATATGTATGCTATGCAACTATCGAGAAAATGTTGGTTCATATTTGTCAAAAAAAAAAAAAAAAAAAAAAAAAAATATATATATATATATATATATATATACATACACGTCTTTTCAGATTAAACATGCAGTGTTGCATATGATTAATATAAATCCAAGGACTCATAAATGAGATGGTTCAACCATTGCTGCATTGATCATACAATTACTTTATGACAGACGGAAAATACTCTTGATCATAAGTTTACAATTATACGTACTAATTAAAGGAGAGGTACTCGCTCGCTATCAACCATCCTCTTCCCTACAATTCGAATCTCGTGTCCTACCAACAACCTCACACTTAAGACAATAATACAAAATTAAATCAAAGTGGCTATCGACATAGCGGATTGATTTGGGGTCAAATATGTACGGTTCGGGTGGATATGCTGAACATGGACTTAATGATTCCCTCAGATATAGTGATGCTTATTATTAACTTGAATTTTAATAGCGTTTAGGTTTTATTCCTTTAGTTATTCAATCAAAATTTCTAGGGTTTGTTGTTGTTTAGGTTTGTTGTTTAGATCTGAGTTTCTTAATAGAAAAACTTGTTTGTTATTATCTGAGTTTCTTGTTGTTTGTTTGTTTGTAATTTGTTATTACGCTTTGTTTTTATTTTTTTGTTTGTACTTGTTCTGTCTACTGTTCTAGTTAGAGATGGTGATGAAAATTGTGTTGGTTGACCTAGCCTGGCCAAACCGGTAGGCTCCCTCAGACCACCAATTGTGTCAATAAGTCTGGCATGGTTTGACCTGGTCAATGGTCAAAGTCTAACAGGCCAAGATCGACCCAGGCCAGACAACCTATTTGTGTAACCTTACTCAACCCACGTAAGCCTTAAAAATAGTGGTTGAGTGCAAAATTTTTCAATCGTTAACTAGTTGATTAAATTCAAATTCACATGCACCACTAGAATGCTCAATTTGCACTTGGTGTGGCTAAATTATAGAAGCAGTAATTCAATTTCAGCATCTTTGAAGGTTTATAACATCACTCATAATATATAGCGACAAGTTAATTGGTTGGGATAATATATATATATATATATATATATACACACACCAATACTGTTATACATATCAATTTCTGTAACTTGGCTAATTCTATTTATTGAATAAGAATATTGTTGGAATGTGAATCTGTCCCTTGTCGAAATCACCCAACAGCAAAATTCCTGCATTCAAAAGAACCCGTTAACACCCCATAGATCAGATCATGGTTTGGGTCGTATGGGGATGCTCCGGTGTGAGAATAAGTACAGTTGGTAACCGTCACAATGAAAAGTCAAATAATGCTGGAATAAATCGATATTTGATACCTCAGTTTGTTTTTTTTTTATAAATATTTTTTTGTTCACTTGTGAGGTTTTATGGATATACTCATCCATGCACCGCCAGGAGTCTTATCAACTTTATTAAGTAAAAAAATAATATCTTTTCCCACTAACCTAAATCGCCTCAAATATAAGAATACCTAAATGGACTGACTTAAGGTCCAAGCCCATCATAGTATGTAAAAGAGCCCAACCCAACTTCAAATATGAATTAATCCTTGACTCATAGTAAAATATATAAGGTCTAATAAATTAGGTCCCAACAAATATATTTATGCATTTCATCGTTTCTAGCCATTTTCAACATAAAAAGTAATTCACACGGTTTAAATTAAATGATTGAAAAAGAAAACTTCCATAACCCAATTTAAATGGTTTATGATGGTTATACTCGTCGACTGACCAATCATTAAAATAGAAAACTGAGTAATTAGTAATTATAAATTATTTTGGAAGTATACTACATATTCTTGAATTGAATTTCTTTATGGTAGAAAAAACATGCACGTTGAACGCCTTGGAGGGTAGGAACCTAGCTACATTTACTTTATACACACATATGGAAAGATTTGTCTATATATAGAGGCCAACAGTTATAAATTTAAGTTTATCTTTATAATAAATTATGGCCTTCTAATTACGGATTTAACCGATAAAAGTATCATCTTTTCTCACTTTAGTTTGGGGGGAGCTCGCACAACTAAAGTGCGGATTTAAAAATAACCAAAATGTCTTCCAAAATTTAAAATATTAAAATGTAGTGGCATTTTTGTAATATTCGCACTAAGTCGCAATTTAGTTGTACGGACGGTATAATATCCTTCTATTTTAAACAAAAAAAATTTATCACTAATATATATAGTCATATAGCGGACGAAGTGAAATTGCGACTGAAGAATTATTATTCTTAAACCCCACTGACATGTTATTCAATTCTTTAATCTATGGTGGAAGAAGCCATGACTCGTGGTGATTTCTTCTACATGGTCTGATATTTAATTGTAAGGATCATTTTCCACCATTAATCCCATCCTCGTTGTGGAAGAAATTGTTGTCATGATTCCAAATTTAAAGCATGCATGTGTATATTTGATATATAAATATGTATGGATTCAGTATATATGATTATAAACTCTTAAAATTTTCTTTGCCCCAAATCTATATTCTTATATATACATATTGTCATTGCTAGGAAAAGAAAAAGAACCCAGACATTACAGACCCTCGTCTCCACCAAAACTCAATTCTCCAAAAACTCACCATCTGCGAATCACAAATTTATCACTATCAAAAATTGTCGTCATTGAAGCCATAACTATTCTCAACCCTCGCCATCGAATCTTCATCCCAATTGACACTCCAAAAACAAGGGGTTATTGGCAACGGAGACATTTGCCAACGGCCTTAAATTCGTCGATAATGATTTCAATGACAACGGGGATGCCGTCTCCAATGTGTTATGTCGATAATTTCCTTTTCTAGGGTGATGAGCGATGGTCTGCCGTCGATAATGATTTTGATGCAGTCGACGATGTGATAAGATTTGGCACCAAATTTTGGCGATGGAAGAAAAAGTCATTGGCGACAAAAAAGGTGTTAATGGCGATGGAATTGTCGTCGTTGGTGACTTCAGATCGACGAGGTCAATCTAGACGGACATGCCATCGAGAATGAGTCATCTTTTTTAACCCTAGGTCGACAGCAATGCCTACATCTTTTTCCCTCCAGTTTTTTCCCTCTCAAATCGTGTTTCCCACCGCTCCCCGCCTCTCTCATTCCTTTCTGCCTTTCCAACGCTGGAGGCCTCTCCATCTCTCTCTTCCCTTTTTTCTTTTAATTACCGACGACAACCAACAAAACGTCGGGCAACGACAGGGCCGTCACCAATGACTTCATTGCCAACGACAGCTAGGTCATTGGTGACGGTCATGTCCGTTGACAATGACCCTTTTTTTATATTGTTAAATAATTGTCGATCGCTGCTATTATTAAGCCACACTCGCCCACTCTCTTTTATCGTCATCATTATCGTTCATCTTTAAACTCATCATCATTCATTCCTATCTTCATTACGACCGTTTCAATTTATTTATGGACAAATATGTTTTTAATTAAAAAATTCATTGCCTACAGTATAGTAGTGCAGACGGTTTTGAATTTCTTCTAACAAACCAATTTTAGTATTTGACATGTGGCCCATCGTCCGCAATTTAGTTTGTGAACATTCGCTAAACTATATTGCGGCTGGATGGGATATTTCACCATTAGATCTAGATTTAGATGGTCACAATTTGTTATAAAGGTAATTTTAATTTGTTGTAAAAATATGAAATTGATATTTTCACAAGTTAATTTAATATTTTTATAAAATTAAATGAGATTCACTTATAAAAATATTAAATTAACTTATAAAAATATCAATTTTGTATATATATACTGAAGTTCACTCGCATGTGTATATATTAAAGCTGTTAAGTGGGTGTTGGTGCAGAATATAACAAACACTACGTACTAGTAGTAGTACTAGTACTAGTATATATATATATATATATATATATATATATAGGATCCAGAGAGAGAATGAAGAATAGTACAGTAGCTTTAAGGCTGAGGAAAGGGGCATGGGCTGCCGAAGAAGATATTCTTCTCAGGAACTGCATTGAAAAGCATGGAGAAGGAAAGTGGCACCAAGTTCCTCAAAAAGCAGGTATATATATTTTTACCGTAAAAGACACACATACATTCAAATAAAGAAAATATTCCTTCTAAAATATAAGATCATTTGTCTTTTTATATTTAAATTTAGTGACAATTGGTTTTTGTTACTGCATAAAATACGTACTAAGATTATCAATATATCAATAATTATATATGTATGTGTATATATAAATTTGATACATGTTTGCAGGGTTGAATAGGTGCAGGAAGAGTTGTAGATTAAGGTGGTTGAACTATCTTAGGCCAAATATAAAGAGAGGAGACTTCACGTCAGACGAAGTGGATCTTATGATACGGCTTCACAAGCTATTAGGCAACAGGCAAGTCCAAACTAAACATACTAATTATATATTCAAATCTCTTTGAAAAATAAAAATAAGAGTTCTTCACGTCATATATATATATATACATATATATATACACACACACACACACAGACATATATATATATATATACACGAAATAATTCATAGCTAACGTTAATGTTACGTTTACATTGAAAGAATGAATGTGAGAATGAAATGATGTATTTTTATAGAATGAAAAAATAGTATTTGGTTGTTCCATTAGAATAGAATGGACAAATTATCATTCCTCTATGAATCATTTCACTATCCATTCTATTTTTTTCTCTATTTTATTTCTTCATTCATCCGTTTTTTCGATTCAAATGTAATATAATTATGAACACTATTTTATTTAATGTATCTTTCACGTAGAAAGATCTCACTGTAAAAATTAATTAAGGAGATTTTATAACTTCGGGTGCCGGAAGGACAAAATTTTAGTTCCGAAAGTAAAAACTTTGCAAAATGTCAAATTTATCCCCAAAATTAAGCATCAGATAATAGAAAACGAGCCCTTCCGGGAGTAAGACTTTCGGAAGGTTTATATACATATATAGATCAAGCAAATGGATACTTGTGTATGGTGGACGGTGGACCTAACTAACATATACATAACCAAAACCCAAAAGTTATATTATTATTATTACTCCCTTCAAAGGAATTTCATAATAATAATAATATTGTTAATTTTATCAATTATTCTCTCCGTTTTTAAAAGTACCTATCTTTACTACTTCTATCAATTATTCTTTCCGTTTTCAAAATAATGAATAAAGTGATAAAAGATTTTGTCTTCAAATAGATGAGTAAAGTAAACAAATCAACTACTTAAATTCTTATATTGACTAATTTCTCTTTAACTATATATCATTCATATCACAAATGAGTGGTTCACATTAATTCTCTCTTTAAGCGATAGATTGAAAAAAAAATTAATACTCTCATAATTTTTTAACTATGTATGAAAATTATATTTTTATCATTCTTTTGGGACGGAAAGAGTATCATTTTCTTGACCAATACTAAGTATACATATACAGCAAATCCTTCTTTAATTCATAAAATAAATTATATTTGACATTTTCAATTAGTACGTTTCAATTAGCCTTCACATATATGTGGTTTACTACTTAGGTGTCATGCTAAGATTTGATTGAAAAAGTAGAATGGTGAAAAAATGGTATATAGAAGGAAATAAAATAAGAAGTTGAATAATTCATTTTATTTCAGCTGAAATGAATTATTCTATGCCATCTCAAATGAATAAAATTTACAAATTTTGGAGGAAAAAAAATAGTTAATTATATTCTAACAAAATAATCAAATATAAATTTTTTTTTTTTATAAGAATGAGTCATTACATTTTCACGTTCATTTTTGCGATCCAAAAATAGCTTACGCGCTTAATTAGCACAACATATTGTTAATTCCCGCAACTGCTTATAGTATATATATACTTAAAAGAATGCATGATTTGATTTGTTCCTAGATAAGTATACTATATGTATGTAGATGGTCGCTGATTGCTGGACGATTACCGGGAAGAACGGCTAATGATGTGAAAAACTACTGGAACTGCCACCTCCAGAAAAAACAATCTGAAGCTGCCCCTGTCCAGAAATTAAAGGCCAAAAAAGAAGACCTAAATAAAACCAGAGGAGCCTCCTCTTGTATATGTACTTGTACCCTTATAAAGCCTCTCCCTCGGACCTTCTCCAAAACCCCTACTAACTGTTGTTTCAGTACCCCAAACAACATCGTTGATCAATCAGCTGGACAGAATAATAGCAATAATAATAATATTTGGAATGAAGTTCTCATGATAAAGCCACCATCTCCACCAACGCCGCCACCGTTACCACAGCCGCCGCTAGCGGATGATTGGTGGAAGAACTTGCTTATGGAAATAGGAACTCATGATCATCAAGGATCCGTATCAATGTCCTCAGGCGGCGCCGAGATTGATCAGGACGAGGCTGCATTAGGACTTAGGACCAATGAGTCATCCCTTGCAACAATTCCCGGTGTGGAAGAATTAGGCCAAAATGGCTGGACTGACATTTGGAATCTTCTAAATGCCGACTAATTTGTGAAGGCTGCTAATTTCTCTTCGAATTTTACGAATAATAAATTGTTACTTCTTCCATTCAACTTTAATATTTGTCCTAGTTTGAAATTACATGTCTATTAAAAAATTTATTTTTAAATTACTCATCTTAATTATTTATTATTATTTTTTTTTATTTTATTTAATCTCCAAACTCTTTTTTGAAACAATAAAATAGCAGGAAGAGAGAAAATAAGAAAGTAGTATTTAATTATGTTTTTAATGTCAAAATTAATAATGCTAGTTTTTTTTCATATATATCATGTTGTTTTCAATAAAAATAAATAAATTTAAATAAGGGTATTATTAGAACAGTAAGGTCAAATAGTATTAAAAAGAAAGATGACAAATAAATTTAGACAAATTAAAAAAAATAAAAACAAATAAAGAGAGAGTATTAGTTTCCACTATATAACCATGGCTATTAGCTTACGCGAAATAAAATCTGATCGAAACGCTATCAGGTTAAAATATTAAAAAACATCTAGCTAAAAATTTTCATACCAAAATTCATTACGATATGCCAAAGTCAGGGCTATAAGAGTTTTTTTTTTTATCACTGTGTAGAACTCAATAAGAAATTAAATGACGTACATCCTTATCTACTAATTAAGCTAATGGTTTAGTTACTGAATAATTCTACCACGTTTTATTTTTATTCTGCACACGGTGTGTGTCAGAATACTATTATATAATTAAATAAAAGATAAAAAAAAATGCATTAAACATATATGATAAATTAAACCTATGCGAGGTTTAATTTTCAAAAGACCCTAATGACCTGTTCACATCTTTAATTCCCTCGTAATTCCGCTCCTGGTTCTGCCTCAAGTATCTTTTTTTTCTCTATATTATATTCATATTTAAACACACATATTTTTATTTTATTATTATCAAATATTTGATTTCTCAATCTCATAAATACCATAGATAAAAAAATATCACTTGGATTAAAGGCTTTCGGTGCCCCCAGTATACTCCGTGGCCCTTTGGCGTAAGTATTGAAATTTATTTTTTCTACATTATCCATTGATTTTCTAGAACATAGTGTATTCCGGAAATTAATATTTTCATTGTTAAAATTTTATAATTCTACAAACTCTCTTTTACACAAGTGTCAAACTCATTTATTATTCTTTGAGAGGCACATTGTTAAAATATTAATTTTATTTGTAAAAATATCAATTTTATTTATTATATTTATTACATATTTTATATCTTCACACTCTATAACAAATACTTCCTGGATTTGTGTCAAAATATTAGATTATTATAGATGTTTTGAAAGTCAATTTAAAATACTTTTAAATTTAATATTAATACAAATTACTTTGTTTAATTTAGTCTATACAATGATAAATATTATACATTACTTTAAATTACTTATAAGAGTATTAAAATGAATAATATTAATTTTGAATTTAAAAAATTTATTATTAATTTTTAAAAGTCAATAATAATCTTATATTTTAGAGCAGAAGAAATATGTTTCTCAGATAAACCATTGCTTAAATTGTTAATAAATATTGTTTTAAATAATTTATAATAATACATATATTATGAAGCCACACGAACCAACATTTGAGGTCTGCAGCTGGAACGAGTAACCTTCAACGGCCCTCTTACGTGTCAAGCCTTTTTCCCTGGTTAGGAACGTAGCTGCATTCAAATAAAATGATTGGAATTGTACATCAACAATTTAAAATTAAAAAGAATATATAAGACATAATCTATATGGTAATATTGTTGAATGACCTGAAATAGAAATGCTAGGAGACATAATCTATCTGGTGCTGGTTTGTTTATTCACAGGGTTGGTGTATGCTACCTAACGGCCTTTCCTGAATGGACATGATAACCAAGACCGACCCACTACTAATTAGTACGTACCGGTCCCGTCAGTATATTATTAATATATGTGTGTGTGTGTGTGTGTGTGAGAACGGGTTCCAGCTATCTACTTTATTAGAAACGAAAAAACCAACAAAAATTTAGCTACTTTATTAGAAACGAAAAAACCACCAACAAAAATTCAACTGCAAACGTTATATAATTTTGTAATGGAGAGAGTATCTAATCTGTTCACCTATTAGGAATATTCGTTACCTCCACCTGTTCATTGATAACTTATTAGAAACTAAATAATAAAAAAATAATAATAACAAATAAACTCCCTTTATGTCACATAAAGAGTTTTATTTATTAATCTTTTGGCAATTTTTTATTTATTTGATTAATAATAAGATAAACTAACACAACATACTCAAATTTATAAAAATAATTTTGTTACCAAGTCCTCACGATGACTATTAATCTATAACTCAATCATATATATATATATATATATAGCAAGAATATATCTTCAAATCTTTTAAATATATGTAAAAATGAGATTTTTTTTGTAGGTAAGGGGGAGTAATAATTTGTATAATATTATCTGCCTCTAGTAGGGTTGGCCATTTTTTTTGGTTTTTTTGATTTTTTGGTTAATCGAACTGGTCCGAACCGGTCTGTTCAGTATAAAATGAACCGGTTTGGTACCAGTTCCGGTTTACCATTTTGACATTCAGTATGTACTGGTTTTATTATTATTATTAATAATAAATAATTAATAATAATAATAATAATATTTTTTGGTAAAATCATAACCAAATCAATTTACCAATATACCGAACTGGTCCAATCGATTTCGGTATGAAAATTTCGATACCGGACCGAATGAACACTCCTAGCCTCTAGTGCTCTGGTGACAATATAATGCTCTTTTCCACTAAATTTGTTTTCACATCGGTATGGAAATATGGTAACAATGCATAACATGCGGATGGATCTGAATTAGTCTGATTTGAATCCGTCAGGTCTTAAGTTTTGGCCCAAGCAAGTCAACCCTTAGACTTCAGTCTAGCCTGATGTTACATAACAACATGTGTATTTTTTTAGGTAGGGAAATTGTGCACAACATGCGAGTCTGGATTTATTAGATCTAAACCTGTCAAGTTTTGAGTTTTGACCAGAAAAAGTTGGGCCTTTGACTTTAGTTTGTCAGGCCATACCTTGGCCTTCAAAGTCTGATCTGGTTAGGCTTGTAAGTCAGGTCAAGCTTAGGTCAATTTGGTTCAACCCATCCACCTTTTTTTTTTTTTTTCCATTTAATGTTAACTATTAAATATTTAAAAAATAGTTCCGTTAGAAATATTTAATTCAGACAAAATTCTCAACAGAATTATTCTTGAAATGATTATTTTTGACCAATCAGGTCCTCCAGCCCTTTGATGAGATCAAGTTTAACTTCATGAAAGTTGGTTAAGAAGAAGTGTTTTTAGGTTTGAACCTAGTAGTGACAAGGAGTCACATTTCTTTCCTTGCTCTCCGGTGGATACTAATTCCACACCAAGTGTTGTTGCTATCAATGCGAGTAATTGAGTATTTTATGAAGGTTGGAGAATTAAGATATTGTAAGATTATATGTTTCGGCTAATAGAACATGTTTATTTGGTTCTTCAGGTGAGTCCAATTGAGTACGGGCACGTTCTTCTAATATATACCTCATGTCCTTGACTGCTTACCCCAGAGGATAGATCATGATAGCTTTTTGGTTGGTCTTTACATGGCTAAAGAAGCAGCAGTTCCCTTCATCAGATTGGGCTATAACAGTTTTGGTGCCTTTAACCTCGGCTGTTGGCACAGTGGTTTAAGCTCAGCCCTGGGACGAATCGTAAACTCGTACGTCCTGGGTTCGAGTCTCACTAGCAACAAAAGTTATGCCTTCTCATAAGAATAGGTAACGGGGCCACGGATCTTAGAAGGGCTGGTCCGGACTGAGAAGATTAGTCCGACTGCGGTTGGGAAACTCCACGTTATCAAAAAAAGAAAATTGGGCTCCTTTGCCACTATCAATCATCTCCACTTTCAGGTATAAATGACTTGATAATGTGTTCATTAATTTTTGAACAAGTTAAAAAAATTTGTACGTGACTGATTGCTATTGACCATTTTCTATTGCAGGCTTACCATCTTAATGTGCCTTTTCCAGTTGAGAATGCCCCGACTCGAACAATGTTGACAGTTAAGGCTTCCTGTGACAGTGGAATAATCCTCTCAGAGTTTCTGAATTATCTTGTACGAGTTCTTGTGTTTGAGCATGGCAACACAATGCACAGTTTATCAGATGTTGCCAAATCTTGCATTTTCCTACAAAATAATAACATCCCATTTAATGTTCTTATCACCGATTGTGGGAAAAGGGTATTTTTGTTCCCTCGGGTATCTTTTGTGTTCCTTTGTAGTGTTTTACTGATTTGTTGTTCAAGTTGATCATATGAGTAGCACTCTCTGCTTACTTGCACATGAACCACGTTAGTATTGCATTTTTTAAGCTGAATTATATAATCATTACTGTTGTGGAGTGGGGATAATGTACAAGACATTGTTTCCCCGCAGTTTGTATCACGCCATTGGAAATAGAAGACAATGTTCGACTCTAATATACATTGTAGCTGTAGTTTGTATATAGTTTCCAAAATGCAAAATGACCAGTGAAAATGGGATGTACGCTACTGCTGAAATTGGTTATTTCAGCAGTCAGCAGTAATTATTGTACTTTGTGCTACATATGTGATATGTTGTACCTTGTCTCAGTTTACAAACAAGGTACAACAAGTGATGCAGACTGCTGAAATTGTTACTTCGGCGGTAAGGGACAATCTCCTGACCTTTTTTCTTATGTTCATTATACTCCATCCCTACCGAATTATAAAATTATTATTAATTTTTTAAAAATTAATTTGAAATATTTTTAAATTTAAAATTGACATATTTCATTTAAACTTTCAAAATAATAAATCTTAAAATTAATAGTACTTTATAGGTAATTTATGATATTAATAATTGTATTGACATAAACTAAATAAATTTATCTCAATTTTGAATTTAAAAATATTTAAAATTAACTTTTCAAAAATTAATATTAATCTTATAATTTGAAACGGAAGTACTATATATTATTCTTGTTTCCTGTTTTTTATAAATGATGTCCGCCATAAATATCACCATTTGTACGTGAGCGTACTGGGTGTGAGCACGATTTGTACACGAGTATACCGGGTGTGAGCATGCCCATGCTTTCCTATCGTTTGTATCTTATTGGGAAATGGGAGCATGTTGTATGAGCTGGCTGTGAGTCTACATAGTATTGAGCTTTCAACTTTCAGTTCTATAGTTGACAGGTACATGTTAGGGTTTTTGAAATTTTAATTAGCAAAGATGAATGCAATGCTCCCAAGCCCCGGCAAACAGGGTAATTCACATACATGGCTGAGCTCTTGTAGCATTAGTCGCGTTCTTATCTTACAGATATATCATTAAACACCTTCCCGCGTATATTATTTCTGCCAATGGCTAATGCCACCTTTATTTTGCTCTGTGCCTATTAATGATATCTTTATTCAATAATAATACCATATGACAAACCCAGTTTGAATCTGCAGTTTCTTGATTTAGTAAAGCCATTCAAGAAGATATTTTGGAACAAAGAACCAAATCCAGGTAAAGTTTTAATCATATATATTAAGCCTTTAACTTCACATGTGAGTCTGAAGTCCAAACACGTTACAAGTCTAAGAGCTTGAGTTCATAGACCCAATTTCATAAGCTTAAGTTGATACGTCTTGGGCTCAACAGTATATATTAGCCTTCAACTTCAACTCACATATTACCTCAACAAACCTCCTTCAGTGAAAACATATGCTCTCAACACGCTAAGGCTTGCACATTACTTGAGAACTCTTAACACTCAACACACATAGTTTGTGCATTACTTGAGCAATTACCTGACAGCCTTTCCAAAATTGTGAACCATAACTCCAATAACAATTTGTTGGATCTTAGAAGTCCATAAGAAATGCCATATGACACCTATTGAACCTAACTTGACCCAAAAACTTAAGTTGATAGGTCTTGATTTAACTTTATATATAATTATATAAGACCTTCCACTTCACATGTTAGATGTGGGACTATGTCCAACTCACATTTTAGTGAAATCTTTTAAATGATAAGAGCACGCGATAACAACTTTACCACTTCATGGCCAAAACTTCTAGAAAGGTATGCAAAGTCAAGTTTTTGACACAAATTCCTATCACCATTGTGAAGGATTCCATCTAGCTACAGGTCTACATTAGGTTCTTGTTCCATATCTATTCTTCATTATAAACACTCCTACAAGAATATTCCCCTTATCTGCATAAGTATCCCTCAATAAGACTTTTGGCACTTCTAAGCTACTACATGTATTGGACTGACGTATTAATGTTGCATAGCTACGAGTTCAAACCAGTGTATAGAAGTACCGAAAACACAAAAAGGAAAAGTTTGACCTTAACAATCACATATTCGCAAATGCCAAGTTTTCTTTGTCCAACACGGAGTTCAATATTCCACTTATATTCATCAGAAGCTTAAATTGGGAACAATAAATGTTAATCTCTCTACAGAGTTGCAAGGTGCAAGTTAAAATTGAAATCTGACTTTGTCAAAGAATCCCTCCGTTCCACTAATAAAAGAGTCCCATTTGCAAAAAGATTTTGTTCCACAAAAAGAGTTCTCTTTTTATTAATAATAATATAAAATAACACAATGTTCTCAAATTTGCAATCAAAATTTTATGTTGTCACTACTAAACTAACAACTTATTATATTGGGAGTAAATATCGAAATGAAACAAAATACATCCTTAATGTTAGCACATTTTGCAAATGAGACTTTTTTATGGAACGAAGGGAGTAACACATATAATTACTCATGTAGGTTAGGATGTTACATTAGAAACTTCATTTATTTGTTATGAACAAAATACATGCTTAGTATTATGGAAATAGAAACATTAGAATGAAGCGATCAGTGAGGGTAGACATAACCTGAATTTCGTGATCCATGATGGCTAGCTTACTTTTGAAATTAACCAGGGCATCCTCCTTTGCATGCAACTGTGGGTAACAGCAAGAGACTAAGTTCATTAACTGAAAGACTGAAACTAACATTTAACTCTGCCAAAATGAAGTAGATTCTTTTAAACAGGCACACTGATTTTGTTTTGAATTAAATAGAATTATCAACTTAAAAAGTCTAAGCCTATTTGGTTTCTGTTTCTGCTTAAATTTTCTGCTCGATCTACATCTCTTTGCCTTGTTTTTGTTTTCTTTAATCGTGGTATATGTTCAGTTTATGTTTTCAAAAAGTTTCATTTAGTGATAATCTGTGATTTATAAAATTATCTCGTAAACAAAATCTCAAACTAAAATATATTCAAGTACTTTTGTGCGTAAATTACTTTATCCAAGACTATAAACAATCGAAAACACTATAAAGATGGTGTTTTCTAAATTGGGTTGCTTCGGAAATAATTTCTTAATACATAAGCAATGCTCAAATGCATTTTCTGAAATTTTCCGGGAAAATGAAAATTAGTTTGAAAACGCGTACCATAAAAGATAAAAATAAATATATATTGGTCCTCATTTTCAAACTAGTCACGTAGTTTTGGTAAATAAAATGGTATTCCCTCCTTCCAAATTTACTTGTCGTAATTTTCTTTTGTAGTTTGTCCAAATCTATTTGTCCTTTTTTTATTTAAATACTATTTGTGACTTTAATTTTCCAATACTACCCTCATTTAACTTTATTAATTTTTTTTATTAAAAACAACATAACATATATTAGGAAAAAGTAAAACCATTGACTTTGACATTTGAAGGACAACCGCACACATATTTTCCCCTCTCTCTCCTATATTTTATTATTTCAAGAAAGAGAAATAAAGAGTTAGGAGATTAATTAAAACAAACAAGATAATAATAGAGTACTTAAAATGAGTAACTTGAAGATAATTTTTTTTAATAAACGTGTATT